>VDFB02086081.1:254691771-254706285 GCA_007258455.2 Sequoia sempervirens | reverse complement strand
GATCACACAATCAGGTTGAATCGAGCAAGTACAGGAATGGCAAGCCATGGCGGTCAAACCAGGAAGGTACACAGACCATGTCGTCCAGGAAATTCACAGGTGCGATCATCACAGATCCAGAGGCCACAAATGCAGAATTCAGCCGTTCCAACCACTTTTCAATCTCAGACAGTCCGTTGCCCTAGTTCTGCAATTAATTTCATCCTCTACCGCACCAACTCACACCAGCAATCAAGGTTCAGGACCAAATCGAGGTCATCATGCCGATCCACAAAAATCTTCATCGCCATTCTAGAGCCACGGGCCAAGTGACCAACCACAATGAATGCGTTACTAGCTCGATCCATGTCCACTATGGCTTCTAGCAAACCAGTCGGCGTGACACCGCGGAGTTGGGAAGACAACACGCCGAGAACCCAATGTTTCATTGAGCAAACATACCATTCGGCAAGACCGGGTGCACTCGGCCAAACATCACAGCGACAACAATGCCACATCGGCGAGAGAAGGCACAATCGACAGGAGATCATGTCGACACCCCAACAAGAAGCACCATCGGCAAGAGAAAGCGGTGTCGGGAAGACCTCAGGGCGACAACAAACGGTCAGTGAAGAGATACACCAAAAATCCAATCATATCAACAACACACCATCCGATCAAGGAGACATCTGGCTGAAGAGAACATGCTACATTGAGCGCTCATCATAGTGGACAAAAGGCTAACAAGTCGGTGAAACATCCCAGCGAAGTCCATCAAGTTGGGGAGAGTCACACCGAAGTCATCGAACATATCAGCCAGACATAAGGAAGTCGGGGAGACGTCCGGCCGAAGTCCGCATATTGCACCGAAAGCATCACAGAGTCTAGGAGAGATGGCCGAGTTGGCCAGACATCATAGCAAGGTCACCGCAGCCAAAGGGAGTTATACCAAGCATCAAAGGGGCCGTCAAAATCAGCAAGACAAGCAAGGGTCAGGGAGACATCTCGTAGATGATGCTTCGTTATATCGAAAGACATCCTTTCATTCCGTGTCGCCAAGACATAACACCTTTGGGGAGACACCACATAGACTGTCTCGTGTTTTGCCAAAACATCCCGAGCTCACAATAGATCACCAAGACATCAATGATCTCACACTGACTGAAACCTTTTTTCCTTTTGTGCATCGCTATAATAATTAGATATCGGGAAGACCTCCTGCAGAGCACACCACGTCTTTCTGAAAGTCTCCATTCATCTGATGTCGCTAAAACAACTCAAAGCTTATGCCGACGAAGACCCTTTATGTTCCATTGGCGAGACCGAAGGTCACTCGTCGAGACCTCTTGAATTCGGCAAGATGTTATATCGAAAACCCATACTCCTGCCGATACACTTCCATCCACAACTGGTCGGTGTGACCAAGAGGAGTTCGCTAAGATGTCACCTCGAGAACCAAAAGTCACGCCGAAGAGAAAGACAGGCAGAAAGGGAACCAGACTGAGGCGGAGCTAGAACCGGGAAAGAGAAGGAGTCGGAGCTAGAGCGGGGAATAAAAAGGAACAAAAGAGACCGGGACCGAAAACCATCCCGCTCCCGCCTCCACAAAAGACCGCGGAGGCGGAGCTGGAACCAAAACAAAACCAAAAAGCCGCGGGGGCGGAGACAAAAAGGAAAACTAGTGCAAGCAGAGCTAGGGTCGGAACGAAACCAGAAAGTGAAACATGAGCAAGATTCCGAAACCGGTATCCATTCCGATCCCGCCTCCGCCAGAGGAAACAAAAGACAAAAGGAAAAGCAAAGGGTGCGGAACCAGAGGCAGAATGAAACCCGAAAGAGGAGCGAAAGGAAAAATCCTGATCCTGATTTCACTCCGATCCCGCCTCTGCCAGACAAGGAAAAACACAAGGCAAGGAAGAAGAGGAAAATATAGCCACCAGAGACATGAACACTTAGCACGCTGAGCTCAACCCTGATGGGAGCCCATTTACCCCACGTGCCAAAAGATAGAAAAATCCCAAGCTAAAGATTTGTTAGGGAAACAAAGGAAAATAATTGGAAAATGAGAGACAACCAAAATAGGCACTAATAGACCATATGATATTAAGGAATTTTTTGATAATGGAGTTGTCCAATTAATACCTATTGATGGAGAAAAGAGGACAATGCTAGTAAATGGACATAGGCTTAGGCTTTATCATAAACCAACATCAAAAGAAGAATTTATAACTAAACTTTAGTCAAGGATAGAACATTTTACTAAGGAAGATTTCTCTTCTTTAAGAGAAGTTTCTTGTCCTTAGTATTATTCATTTGCCATGAATAAATAAGGTAAATTGAAAACCAAAAATGGTAGTTTACCTTCCAAAAAATGATTCAAAATAAAATAAAATTTGCTAACCTTCTTTTCTCTTATAGGTATAGATTTGGATAGATTGTGATAGCTCCTTATAGAACTAGAAAGATCCTAATAGCTCCTAATTGAATTGGAAATCAATTCTTTGATGAAACCTTGGTTTAATTTCAAGTTAACTCTTGATAGCTCATGATTGCTCCCAATCAACTATTCTTGATAGTTAGAGAGGATCTTAAAGAGGAAAAATTACAATTTCCCTAAGTTATCAATGATCAGTTAATCATTAATATGATCCATGACATTCAGGAGTAGGAAGAAGAATTAATGCATCGTTGAAGCTCTTAGATTCATTATTTTTGCTAACTTATTTATTTATTGTGCAGGTATAAGTTCAATTAATGTTTCATATTTTCATGTTTAGACATAATAGCATGTGGAGGAAAGTGGGCTCCCACAAGGGTTCAGCCCAACATGCTAGATATGAGCAAAAAAGATTACATTTGCTAACTATGATTAAATGCATTTTATAATCTAGTGATTAAATGCATTTAATGAATTCTGATCATTTTTTAAAAGTGCAAAGATTATTCTAGAAAGCTCTATCATCACATATACCATCTATCAACATCAATACCATTTCACATGAGAGGTAAGCATTTATATGATTTATTTATTCTCGAAAGAGTAAATGTATTAAATTAGGTGTCATAAAGTTGTTATAAAAGTAATCTCAGCATGTTAAATTCCAAGTGTAAATTATTAAGTGGTTTAAATATGAGGTGACATGACTTGATCAGTTTTCAAGTAATTATTTTGAAGTGATGTTAAAATAAAAAAGTTAACTATATGACAAGATCAGCTGCCACCTTTCATCAACAAGTTTTAAAACAATCTTGGTTGATGAGAAATTTCTAGTGTGTGAAATGTACTTTGGTTTAAACTAAACATAATGGCAAGTAAATGACATTTAAAGTCAAGGGAATAGCTATGATCTATTTCAAATTCATTAAGTAAAGAGAAAAAAACCATTGTCATTTATGCGATATTGTTTTTCTGCATTTTCTCCTAGCTAAAGATTGTTCTTGAATTTCTTAAATTCCCCATTTAAAAAAATGGGTTACAGGAAGATGGTTGAACCAAAAGAAGCAATTTTAGATAATGAAACAAGGAGATGGTTACAAAAAGTAGGATGGATGGACCTCATACTCAAATATGAGGGGTATGAATGGGATATCATTTAGGAATTTGTAAGGAATTTCCATATCAGCTTCACAGTGGTGAGAGGAAAAACTATTCAGGTATCCACAACTATGATTAGTGCATTATCAAGAATCCTAACTAAAGGTGAAATGGTTAAGGAGGTCAACATGATTTAAAAGAGATTCTAGGAATGTTTCATGTTGATCTAGAACCTTTGCCTGTTTTTCAAATTCACAAAGGGAAAACCAAGGGCATTGAGAGCATAAGTCTTCAGGAGCCTTGGTCTTTGATTGTTCATTGCTTGATGAAATATTTTATGCACAATGTCCAGTATACTTCAGTATTGGGGCCAGCTCTATATTTTTTGATTCATTTTCACCATGGGAAAGCTAAACCAAAGGTAAGGGTAAGTTTGTCTGCATTCTTGTTTTCACAAATTAGTGACATGGCAATGAGATGCAAAGAGAAAGAAAGTAGAATTATGTATCATGGTTCAATGCACTTAATTGTTAAGCATCATTTCATGTAAAAACTTGATGGTGAAGAAAAATGGATACAATTTTTGATGAATACTAAAGAAGATGGTTTAGAAAAATATAAAACCCCCACCAGAACTTTGAAAATAGAAAAGGGGAAGGGTTTAGAAAAAGTCAAGGAAAAAACTTTAAGGAGGCATAAAAAATTAGACTATGAAGAAGTTGAACCTTCTAGGAAAAGGAAAGAAAAATAAATAAAAGCCTCAGAGGAGTATGAGTTTGAAGAAAGAAGTAGTAAAAAGAAGAAAGGGGTTAAGAAAATAGAGAAATTAAAGAAAAGAAAATAGGAAGAAAAACTTGAGAAACCTAAGAAAGAAAAGAAATTGAGAAGGGGAAAGAAAAGGAAAAGTCAAAAACCCCCTCCTGTAATTCAACTGGAAGAATCTAAAATGGAAGAATCTAGAAAAGAAGATAAAGATTCTCAATCTATAGAAACCCCTAAGGCTAAAACTACTATGCAAAACCCTACTACTTCCCCATAATCTCCTATTGAAAAGGAAGATTCTTGACCTTTATCCCCAATGTTTGACAAAAACATTGGATTGCAAGAATTCCAAGTGTTTGAAGAAATCCAAATCCATGATACTACTACTAGTTCTCCAACTTAGCATAGAGAACAAATAGAAGAGACATTTATCCACAAGGAAGGGAAACAACCCATAGAATAGTTTTGTGCAACTTTTGCACACATACCCCACCAGAGGCGAGGACCCTTTTTTTTCTTTTGCATCTCTGCATCTTGGCTTGGTCAAATTTTCAATTTTTCTCTTCTTGGGAGACTATTTTGAGATTTAGTCCATACTTGATTTGATAAAGGCAATATTTTGAGGCATCTTGAGGGTCTGGGAGAAATCCACCTATCATGGATTTTGGAAATGGGGATTTTGAAATGAATTTTCAATGTTATGTGCAAATATTTTTTTCACCCATGGATAGAGGACAAAAAATTAGGTAGGATTACTTTTGGTTTTGAAAATTCCTTCTAGAAAAAAAAAGTCATGGGGTTTAAGAGATTTTGACCTCGTCATGGATTTCTAAAATCTCAGTTCTAATCCGATTTTCTCCCTAAAAAATCACATTTTGAAAATCCTTATCTCCCCTGACTTCCCTAAAACAAATTCTTGAGGTGAATTTTGGATATCAATTGTAAATATTTTTGCACCCATGGATAGAGGACAAAAACTTAGGGCCGGTTGCTTTTTGAATTTTTGAAAATCTTCTAGAAAAAAGTTATGGGGTTTAGGAGATTTTCACCTATCATGGATTTCGGATAACCTAGCTACCTTGGATTTTCATTAAGGATTAAACATGTGGAGAATTCTAGGTACCTTGAATTTTCCTCGAGGATTAAACATAGGAGAATTCCTGTGTACTCCTAGATTTTCTCTTAAACTAAACTTGGAAAATCTTAGCCCCGACGGATTTTTCGAAATGCACGAAAAATCAAAATTCTCGGAATTTCCATTTTTGGAGAATCCATGACCCATCAAAATCCCAAAAATTTCCAAAATGGATTTTGTAAACAAAAATTTCCAAAAATGGAAATCTTTTCTTAAATTTTAAAATGTTCCCAAAAATGAAAAGATTCTTGAAATGGAATTTTTTTTGAAAAATAAAAAATTCCAAAAATGGAAAGTTTCTTTAAAGGCCAAAATTTTATTCAAGTTCAATTTGGATATTTTATGGATGGGATTTTTTAACATGTGAGCTACTAATGATGATATATACTTTTTAGGATTAAATAAATCAAAAGGGGGACTTGCATATGGATTTGTGCCAAGAGGGAAATCTGGAAGTGTTCAACTCAAATATTAAATGTGAGGCCTGCATGAGAATTTGTGCCACATCCTATCTACAACTAGAGGATATGTTTCAAACGAAGGAAGACATGTGATGCTACTTTATTTCTTCAATCAGGAATTTTATCAATATCAAGGTGGTAGGAAGTTGATTTCTTATTGCTCCTAGTTGTAACAAAATGTATGTAATTGGATAATGATGTATCACATGTACCAAACTTGATGTAACTGTTGGATGCTTCTAAAACTGTAATCTATGCCATTGGATTGATTTAATCTTGTCCATTGAAATTATAATGAAAAATCTATAAAAGGCCAGTGTTTTCTCATTTGTAAAAGGTTAGAAGCTATAGAGTTAAAAAACCAGAATTGGCTAAGTTAGGAGAAGTCAGTAGTTGTAGGAGAGGAGAGAGAACTGGAAATTGTTATGTAATTGTTGGAGGAGTTAATGCAAATGGGTTGTTGATTTGGAAAACTTTTGTTCAGCTTCAATAGTTTATGGTTTCTTGTTCTTGATTCTCAATGTTATATAGTAGATTTTAGTTCTTTTGCAATGATGGTGAAATGTGAATGATGTTTGATCGATCTCTGGTCCATACTTTTGGCCATTTTTTAATTGTAGATTGTTGTGTAAAGTTAGTTTGGGCCTCATTTTATGCTAAGTTCAACTGTGAATGCTTGTTTACATTGCGCTACTTATTGGGTATGTGAATGAATGCTCATAGTCTGAAAATATTCAATTTCCTTAGAAGATTGCACCATTTCTGTGTAGTTGCAAGCTTGTCCTTGATCAAGCAAAGATTGGTTTTATTGAGGATCGGTCCATTTGCAACATTCATCATTGTTGTGATTGATCTTAGGAGTTAGCTTAGAATCTTTCTCAACCCTTTATATCTTTTGATATTTCTTTGAATCTAGGTTTTTTCTAGGATTGAAAGCATCACCATATTGTTACATTTGATGAAAGTATACTTCTAGCATTATTCATTTGTAAGGCCCCTTGTGATTACCAACATTTTCACATTATCTATGAGCTATTTTATTGCATTGTCAAGACCTGACATTAGAGACCTTGGGGTTATCTCTTGAGGCTTGCTGATAGAGATTTACCTTTCAAGAGAGATAGGATATTATTATCTATCTGAGTTGTTGTTGTGCAGAAAAAACCATCAATAGATTGGAACTAGGAGGCTGAATGAAGGTGACAGCTAGAAGTTGAATGAGCCTTTATGTTAAAAATTTGTGATATGATAGATCTCTAAATCTGAAAGTACAAATTCTGAGTCAAAATAAAAAAGCAGTCTTATGTTTTTCATGATGGAAACAGTCGTCAGATTGATTTTCCTCAACTTTGTGAGTCTTTGAATAAGATATTGGATCTTTGGAACAGTAAGGGTTTGCATCACTATACTTCATCAAACCAGTGTAGAATCCACAATACCACTAGGCATAATGAGTTTGAATGCTTAACCTTTATGGGTAAAATCAAGATGGTTTTGCAAAGGGATATTTTCATATAGAACTTGCTTGAACCACTAGCATCTATAGATTTAGAGTTTATTGATGTTGTAGTTGAGGCATTCACAGAGATAGTTAAAGATCAGCTTAGTGGTGGTAAGTGTTTGCAAGATTTCACCTCATCTAAATTGTGTAGAGTTCATAATACATCTCATTCAGAGTTCACCTGTTCATGTGCAGGCATTATCATTAAAGTTGGGAGAGATATGGAGTGGAAAGAATAGTCGATCAAGAAATGTATTGTAGATGGGACAGTGAAATCTAAATCTAGAGATGATAGGGCAGCTGATGTTGAGGTGGTTTTGGAAGGGATTGAGTGTAAGGAAGATAAATATGAGGAAACATAGGTAACTAATGAATATTTAAGCAAAGAGAAGCCAATAGAGATAAAAGATGCTTTCCCCACAATGGTTAATCAAGGATCTGAAATTGAAAAAATAGTTAAGGATGAACCAAAAGAAGAAGTGATAAGTCATATTTCCCCTGTTCATGATGAAGATCCAATACAGACAAGATATAAAGAGTTTGTTACCAAATTTATGAAGGATTGGTCAAATCTGGGATACAAAGTCTACTTAGAGGAGTTGCTACTACCAACTTGGTGTAGGATACATGAAGAGGAGCATTAGGAATTCACCTATTTCCAATTCCAAACAGCCATAAAGGAGGTGGAAGAACAAGTACAATTGTTGCAACATTCAGTGGATGCACCGAATAAGTCTCTAATAGAAGGATTTCAACAAGTTTCTGATGAATATCTTGAAGAGCATGAGGGAGCACTTAATGGAGGAGTCAATATTCCAAATGGCCACAATCAAGAATCTGAACCAATGCTAATAGAAGATGAATTTAGGGAATCTTTTCATTTATCAAATTCTTTTTTTCCTCTATCTATTGATGAATCGAGCACTAAAAATTCATAGACTTTATGCATAAATGATGAGATAGCTAATGTGGTTCATATTGATGTGCAGGAAAAATTGAATGATACTAAAAATAGTAATATTATAGTCATAATTGATGGGCTTGATCACATAGTTGTGGGTGAAAATGTGCTTGAAGATCATTCTATGATGCCTCCTGATGAACATCCTATTGAGAAATTTGTTGTACAAGACAATATTTCTGCACTTTCATCATTGATCCCCCGTGAAGAAACAAAATAGATGAAATGTTCGATGTTGTTAATTCTGCATTTGTTCAATCTGAATTTCACCTAGGATTGCTTATTGATGACTTTGACTCTATTTTGTATATTTTGAGTGCTAGAGGGACATTGCATCGTCGATGGAGACCACCAGACAACATGAATATTGGATCCTCATGATTGGAAGACAATAAACACAATATTTAGTCTGAACAAGCATCACACTAGGTTGTTTATTTCCTCACTATGAATTTTAAAGCTTATCAATTTGGTTATGGGAGTTTGGGGAAGACAACTTGCATACGGGTTGATCATGGTCCTAATGAGTTACCTCGGCTGTTAATCATTCTTGATTATAATGTAGAGTTTGAATGTTGCATTGTTGAGGTTTACTTTGCTGAATATAAGGATGAATTTGCATTATTGAGGACTATTACTATCACCTTATTGCTTGTCCATGCATTGATGAGACGAATAGGGGTGGGTCTCAATTTTCCTTATTTGATTATGAGCCACTTTGAGTCTCTTTGTATATAATGGTGATTTGAATAAATACAGTTTACTTTGCTTTCTTTTGCTTTTGGTTCTTTTTGGTCTATTTAAATTACTTTAGGATTAGTTTGTTTTGGTTAGTTTAGATTTCTTTTCCTTGCTTTTGTTTTGATTTTTTTTTAGTTAGTTTAGGTTTTCTTTGGGTTTTGGTTTGGTTGTTTCTTTGCTTCTTCGACTTGGGTTTCTCTATTTTCTAGTTGGGGAAGTGTCTTTCTTGCACAATAAGTATTCATTATTTGGGACTATTTGGGTATTTCTTTTACAAAATCTAATCATTTTTCCAGATGGGATGGTGGAAGTCCTCTATTCAGTGTCACATGTGCTAAATTTTTGAAGGGGATAAGTCATTGGATTTAGTTAGTTCTTGAATATGCTCAAATCTTATATTTTACACACATCTTAAGAATCCCAAGGTTGCTAGGTTCCTTGTAAGGTTGTGTTAAGTGAAAAATCTTATTTTTGCTTCAATGCCACTATGATTCTCAACCCTGAGTGTGAGATTCATTGCTTATAGGTTGAAAAGAAAAGAGTGAAAAGAAGAATAAAAAAGAAACAAAAGAAAAGAGAAAATATTGAAAATTAAAAAAAGAAATTCAACTTATTAGGAGGATCCAAATATCTCTACTGGGGCTATGGATGCTCGATTGGTAGTAGAGCTATGTTTGAGAGAATCACAGTGATAACCTCATCAGGGCTATGGACACCTAACTAGCCACGAGGCTCTATCCAGGTTGCTTTTGAAGTTAGAATCTTTATGTAGCTTAACATGAGTGAACTTGGTTTCTCATAGTAGCTTAAGGAGGGGAATTAATACATCTGCACACACTTGGATTTCCAACACAGGAAGGGCTAGCTTGTTCATTGATTTTTGGCCTTTAGTTTATTGATTGACGTGATGTGAGGATCAAAACCAAAGATTTTAGGTTCTTGATTCTAGTTTGTCATTGAAATGCTCTGGAGCATTTTCCCAGTAGAGTCACCATTTGTTATGCAATTTTTGCACACATGCCCCATCGTAGGCGAGGACCGTCTTTTTTTTATTGCATCTTCGCATCTTGGCTTGGTCAAATTTTTAGTTTTTCTCTTTTTGGGAGGCTATTTTGAGATTTAGTCCATATTTGATTTGATAAAGGCAATATTTTGAGGCATCTTGAGGGTCTGGGAGAAATCCACCTATCATGGATTTTGGAAATGGGGATTTTGAAGTTAATTTTCAATGTTTTATGTAAATATTTTTTCCACCCATGGATAGAGGATGGAAAATTAGGTGGGATTGTTTTTTGAATTTTTTGAAAATTCCTTCTAGAAAAAAGTTATGGGGTTTAGGAGATTTTGACCTCTCATGGATTCCAGAAAATTCTTACCCTCGTGGATTTTCCCTAAAAATCACATTTTGGAAAATCCTTATCCTTAGGGATTCCCCTAAAACTAATTTTGAGGTGAATTTTGGATATCATTTTTAAATTTTTTTGCACCCATGGATAGAGGATGAAAAATCCAGCTGGGTTGCTTTTTAAATTTTTTGAAAATTCCTTCTAGAAAAAAAGTTATGGGGTTTAGGAGATTTTGACCTGTCATGGATTTCAAAAAATTCTAGCTACCTTGGATTTTCCATAAGGATTAAACATGGAAGAATTCTAGGTACCTCAGATTTTCCTTGAGGATTAAACATGGGAGAATTATAGGTACCTCAGATTTTCCCTGAGAACTAAACTTGGGAAAATCCTAGCTGTAGCAAATTTTCCCGAAATCCACGACAGATCAAAATTCCTAAAATTTCCATTTTGGGAGAATCCATGACCATCAAAAATCCCAAAAATTTTCAAAATATAATTTTTCTCTGAAAATACTATTTTTTCTGAAACAAAAAATTTCAAAAATGGAAAAATTTTCTTGAAATTTTAAAATGTTCCCAAAAATGAAAAAAAATTCTTGAAAAAGAAACTTTCGAACAATAAAAATTCCAAAAATGGAAAGTTTTCTTAAAAGGCCAAAATTTTATTCGAGTTCAATTTGGATATTTTATGGATGGGATTTTTTAACATGTGAGCTACCAATGATGATATCTATTTTTCAAGATTAAATAAATCGAAAGGGGGACTTTCATATGGATTCATGCCAAGAGGGAAATCTAGAAGAGTTCAACTCAAATATTAAATGTGGGGCCTGCATGAGAATCTGTGCCACAACCTGTCTACAGCTGGAGGATATGTTTCAAACAAAGGAAGACATGTGATGCTACTTTATTTCTCCAATCAATAATTTTATCAATATCAAGGTGGTAGGATGTTGATTTCTTATTTCTCTTAGCTATAACAAAATGTATGTAATTGGATAATGATGTATCACATGTACCAAAATTGATGTAACTATTGGATGCTTCTAGAATTGTAATCTATGCCATTAGATTGATTTAATCCTATCCATTGAAATTATAATGTAAAATCTATAAAAGGCTAGTGCTTTCTCATTTTTAAAAGGTTAGAAGCTAGAGTTAAAAAGCCATAATTGGTTAAGTTAGGAGAAGTTAGTAGGTGTAAGAGAGGAGAGAGAGCTATAAACTACTATATAATTATTGGAGGAGTTAATGCAAATGGGTTGTTGATTTGGAAAACTTTGTGTTCAACTTATACTGTTTATGGTTTATTGTTCTTGATTCTCAATGTTAGATGTTGGATTTTAGTTCTTTTTCAATGATGGTGAAATGTGAATGATGTTTGATCGACCTCCAATCCATACTTTTGGCAATTCACTGATTGTAGGTTTTGTAAAATTTCTTTGGGCCTCATTTTATGCTAAGTTCAATTGTGAATGCTTGTTTACATTATACTAGTTATTGGGTATGTGAATGAATGTTCAGAGTTTGAAAATATTCAATTTCCTTAGAAGATATCACCATTTCTATGTAGTTGCAAGCTTGTTCTTGTGAATGTCATGTTAGACTTGCACAAACACAAAGAACAAACAAAATATTAGTCCATTATGCAAGTTAAATCAACATTCCCTATAGAATTCATTTGAAATGCACAAAATAAGAAATAGAATGAAGAACACAAACAAAAGTTATCAAATCCTATTTAATGCAACAAACTCTCAACCCCATGGGGGAATTGGTGTCATTTTGATGTGGAAAATGGCCCTTTCCCAATCCCTTGTAAGATTGAATGATGATTTGATGAATATTTGATGCTCCTTGGTTGAATTCCTACATAACCTAGCTATGGAAATGTGAAGATGGATGAACAATGGATGAGAAAATTCAAAAACTGCGGATAATGTCTTGTGATGTAGTTGTGGATCCAAAAATCCAAAATGAGAATCTCATTTATAGATGTGAAAGATGGAGGATGAGGCAAAATGGATGAATGTGGGACTAAAGATAAACCAATGATAAAGCACCACTTGTCAACATGCTATTGAAGAGAGATGGAGCACATTTTGGGCAATGTGCAAGGAGGGGGAAATTTTAAATTCAAAAGATGGCTTGAAAGATGGAGTTAATATCACTTGGCTCAAGAAAAGGACATGTAAGAGGCCTTTAATGCCTTGTTGGATGGACAAATAGTTTTATGGGGAGATTTCAAATTTGAGGAATATTTCATCTTTGATTTTTTGAATGAAAAATAAATTTAATAAATCAATTAAAATGATTTCATGAGCAAGTTTTCAAAAGCCAGAGGATTTGGTGATTAAGACTAGCATTAATCAAGATTCAATTAATTAAGAGAGGGATTAGTTGATTTCACCATTTTGACATAGGCTCTTTGGATTGAAATAAATCAAAATGTGAGGAAAATGATTTGGAATTAATTAAATAAAGATCTTGATTTATTTAATTAAAGAGGGATGATGTTAGATTAAATCAGATAAAGATTAATTTATTTAATTTAATAGAATGATTTTAGAGATTTAATTAAATAAAATGAATTATTTTAACTAAAGAGGGACTATATAGCCACCAAATAAAATGATTTCATTTAATTAATAGGAGAAGATGACTTAATTCAGATAAAAAAATTATTTCATTTAATTAAGAGATGAATCGATGGATTTTAATCGGAATAAAGATTATTCAATTAAATTGATTTCAGCATGAGACGATTTACTTAAATGGTGTTAGTGCAAAATTAGGAATCGTATAAGATCAATCTATATTCTTCGTGGTCTACATGTTGCTGCCCCTCTTCAAGCAAATGTTTGATGTAGACATAGTAAAATTATATCGGGTACATCACACTGATAGATCGAGTTTAAAAATTTCAATTTGAGGGTCGATCTTGTGACAAAGGGGTTCAATATTAGTTTAGCTTGAATGTTTGATGTAGACATATTTGATGATGTAGACAGTCATCAGCCATGGGTAGCCTCATGTATAGTTTGATATATTACACACACTTGATACCTAGACAAAACTGTTAGTAAAGAATAATAAAAAGAAATGAGATGATGACAAGAGGATCCAAAAACTCCATGATCTATGAGACTTTGTTAGAGATGATGATGAATGATGATGTTGATGATGCTTATCAGGAATTGGGATTTTAAAAGGGCTACTTACCTTATGCTTGATAATACACATAGGCATGATGCATCAAGGTATAAAGAACCAAGATGAAGCAGCACCTAGTGTGATGGACTTTGACTCAACAATCAAATAGGAGTACTCTTGTTCACACCTGACACACAAAACCTTATTCAAAATGTAGTTTAGATATTCCAAACATCTTGAACCAAAACATAGGAAGGCAAGCCTTCCTATGTGGTCAACAAGAAACTTACAACACCCTCCCTACAAACCAAACAAAGTAGGCATGACCAAGGTTATATTATAAGATTATCCAACAAGCATAGAAGATAAAAGATAATGACGATTGCCCCATTCCTTTCTCTCTAGATAATTTTGATTAGACATCATCGAGAGGTCATTAGAATGAGCAAAATAAGATAAATCAAAAAGAAAAGATCAAGTACACAAACAAGTCAATGTTCTTCATACCTCTAGCTAAAGGTATTTGTTTTGATTAGCATAAGAATCCAAAGTGATTTTTCCAAAGATAATGCCCATTGTAGGAAGGATGCATCCTAGGAAATGTTAGTGGATGGTGGCAAGTTGATAGGTTGTTTGAAAGGCTATTGATATAAGGTTGATTGACATGTTTGTGAATAATCACATTTGATTTGCATTTAAAAGTTTGTTGTTTCGATTTTAATTTTGCATTTGAAGTTTGTTTTTGCTGATTTTTGTGGTTGTTTCTATTTGTTTTTCCAAATGGTGAGTGATGATTTGTTTATTATGGATGAGACTATTGTGGGTGAAAGTGAAATGGGATGGATGAATTTTTTTTTCAAATATTTGGATGTTTTTGAAAATTTGAAATTTTTTGAGGCTGTTTTTGGATTTTGTGTTTTCAAATGTTTTTAGATTTT
>VDFB02086081.1:254479765-254691671 GCA_007258455.2 Sequoia sempervirens | reverse complement strand
AAGGACTTGCTTTATATACATACTATGCGATCTAGCTTAAGGCAGTACGTTCTTAGAAGAGATTGAGTGGATTATGGAACTCAGGGGTTACCATAAAAGTTAAAGAAAAGGCCGAGATCTATTATTTACAAAGCCTGATCCTTGAAGATATTAAAGATGTCACATGCAAAAACCTAGTAGCCGGAGTAATGAATACAGTGCCAAAGAGGATAGTGTGCTGGGGCAGATTTAGGAGATCTCCACATTATCTAATTACAGGGAAATACATCATTTATTTATTTTTTTAATTAAAAGAAATCATTCTAAACCCTATATAGGATACATTGATACTTCAAAAGCCTCTGAAGGAATTTGAGATTATGCAAATATATGTCAAGTAACATTCATAAGGTTTAGAAAATCTTGATCACTCTCTAGAATAGCCCATTAAACATGGGTTGTGCTTGAATGCACTACATAATTGATATAACACAACCACTCTGCATATCAATCCAGAGTTATAGGCTCTTTATTGCAGCAAGAGGTAATCACTCTTCGATCATGCTATAATTACATCCTATCTGTTAAACTTGAGACAACCTAAATGCACCCAATGATGATTATTGACACCTACATTATACAACCTGAATTAACTACATTATATGAGTGCCTCCATTTCTATCACAACATAGCCACATTAAACTTGGGTCACACATGAATGCATCTGTATTTGTTATAGCACAAATGTGCCACATGACCAATAGATTTATGGATCACATAATTACAGTCACAAGAATCTGTTCCTCCGTTAGATCTTATGGTGATTCCACACAACAAAATCTAGACATGAAATTCTCAAAACCCTTAACCTCTAAAAATGAAATCTGATGAGATGTTGCTTTAAAATATGATTTTCAAACTTGGAACTACAAATCTGACTTCACAACTGAATTATGCAAAAAGACAATCACTACCCTCAACCTGGTGATATCTTCTTGAATTTTTTGATTTTTCCCAAGAAAATCATCCTTAGTTCTCCACAACTGTCTCAAGTAGAGCAAAACACTGTCGCAATAAATCAGGCGCGAACTCACTTTTCTTTATGTCGGCCACAATTTAATTTTTTTTAATTTTTCATGTTTGTCGAACATTTGACGAAAATAATAGCCAACATTTCGACGAACGCCAGGTTCGTCGAAATTTCGACGAACGTCGGGGATAAACTTTCAAAAAAATTGGAAATTACACATCAAATTTTACAAGCACCTGACAAACATCGTATTTTACATATTTCGTCGATTTGTTTCGTTGTATTTTGCAGTCAAATCTATTAGTGTTGAGTGATTAGGAAACATTTTTTCCATTAAGGCATCATGATGGAAAAAGTCTATGCACATGGCGTTAAAGGAAGACACATGTGTTTGTGGGTCCCCTTTACTATCGTACATTTCAAATTTAGGGATCTCCATTCCTTGGGGGAAGGGAGTTTTTAAGCTTGCAATGGATAACGGGCTATGCTAGAAGAAGGTTTGGAAGATAGGCTGGGAAGAGGCTTGGGAAAGACTCACCAACTACCTCTGCATCTTACCCATATTCTAAAGAAGGGTGTTTAGAATGTGTTCATTAGAAGATAGAGGGATAGAGGAACTTCCTCCAGAACCACCACCAAATCCACCTTTAGAACTTCCACTGGTGTGACCTCTGCCAAAACCACTACCATAGACATTGCTACCAATAGGGCCTTTGCTGGAACCACCGCCGCTTCCAAAGCCACCACCATGACCTTCGTTAGAACCAATTCCACCAGAACCACCTCCACTGCCAAATCCACCACTACTAACAAAGCATCCACCACTCATCCTGCCAAAACCTCCACTTGTAAAGGTGATAGGAGGGGTGAAGCTAAAGCCCAAGGGGACCTTGTTTACTTTGATAGTTTTGGGTCACTCAAAGAAAGAAGGGATACTAATAGAAGGGACTGTGTCGGCCATGTAAACAGATGTGGGAGGAATTGATACTCCTAACTATCCCTCATAAAATTCAAAAGTGGCTCCTCACATAACACTAGGAATGTTCGAAGGAGCACATTCTTATGTCAGACTAGTAAGACTAGCTAGGAGTTCCAAGCCTGCTTGATCTTTTCCAATCATTTATTTTAGATCACTAATAACCCAAGCGGCCCTAGCCATCTTTGGGTTTCTTTCCAAGTAATTTTCTAAGGCACCCAACCCTTTTCTAAGGGAAGAGACATATTCCAAAGGGATTTGAACAACCTCATGCTCGTCCACCAATGATGGTGTGGGGGACACATGAGGAATGGGGACATGATCAATCTCGTCATTGAATCCCATCTCGTTCCTTGACAACTATTCCTACGTGGCCACACTAATGGTGGGACCAGAGAAAAGACCAATAGAGACCTTCATCCTTTCCATTGGGAGGTGTCGTACGCTTCTCCTAATGATATAACTGAAATTTGTGATGCTCATAAGCCTTCACAACACTCAAGAACACAATAGTCACAAAGTACACGGGAGAGGTCTCAACACCAACAGATGAACAAACGTTGGTTCATGTTAGATTCACCAAAAATGTAAGAGAGGGTAACCACCACATGCAAGGCCCTAGGTCATGGAGGGCCAAGATGCGGAAGGCTACCCTAACTTACCTTAGTTTAATGCAATGTTAGGAAATGTAGGACGAGAATGATGAGGAATACTAAGTCCTTCAATCACTCAACAAACCCAAAATACAGGATGGGGCTAGGCGAGCTAGTTTTTAGGTTCAACACTATGCCTCAAGAAGCTCTCTACCTGAGGATGAAAGCATGGTCATGGGACAATAGAGCTATGTGTTGGCATCTCTCAAGTGCCCTAGCATCTCTATGGCCAAACAACTAAAGAGACAAGGTCAAACCTAGGAAGACCCAGCTAACTACCACTAAAGGGCCAAAACAAAAATATTAAATAGATAAAATATTCTCTAATGTGATAAAGTAAAAATGTAGAGTTAGGGTGGGAAGAATGATCTCACAAAGGAATTTGTTCACCAACTAGCTCCCAAAATCACATTCACCTACACACAAATAGGAGAAAAAATGTTGGGTGGATTTATAGGGGCTTGCCTCAGTCAAACCCCCATTTAGGTGTTTCCACCTCTACAGACAACCAAGAAAGCAAGTATGATAAAGTACTATGATGAAGGACACTAAAACACTACAAAATAGTAAATGTGCTTACTCAACCAAGTAATAGAGGAGAGGAGAGGGAAGCTTACCACCTCCACCAAAAGCATTCAAGGCTAATGGGGGAGTGAATGAGAGTACTTAAGCCTCTATTGCAATGGTGTTGTCCCAAACTTGCTCTACTAAAGTGGTGGAGTGAAGTTGTTGCTACAATGGAGTGCAAAAGTGCTGCTAGGATGCTTGAAGTGGATGCAAAAGAGTATGTAGAAGCTTGTGAAGAGATTGTAGAAGATGAAATTCTTGTTGAAGGAGTGAATTTGAAGGGGAGAAGGAAAAAATGACCATAATCAGGTCAATCGATCGAATAGGGCATTACCAATCAATTTCCAATGAGAAGTGTAATTCCTTTACAAGTTTAGCCGCAAGAATCTACCAAGGATGTAAGCACGCCGCATGGATGTTTGCATGCCATGCGGACATCCCTGATAGAAATTCCCCCACCGACACTCAAAACAGGCACCAAATGGAATGAAAGTAGTGGACTTAGGTGTAATGAAGCCTCCGAACTTGGCTTTCTAAAGTGGAGAAGGGGAAAAGGGGAATTTGCATAAAGGGTGCAAATTCACTCTTATACACACACACATATATATATACATCGCATGAAGGTTCCCTATCAATAAGATACTAATTGTGTATGTGCTTGATTGTACAATCGAATGTATATATATAAGATATATACATATATCCATATGTATACATGTATTGATACATACGTATGTTTGATAGATGGAAATGTCCATATGGATATATCAACATATGTATATGTACGTATAGATATACATAGAGGAATATATATATATATAGAGAGAGAGAGAGTTGATATTATTATTATGTGAATGTCAACTTGATATATTGAATGTTTACATACTTGATTGACATGGGATATATATATATACATATACATATACATATACATACATATATATACATGGGATATAGCATTAATTCTATTTTTTAACATATATATATATATATATATATATATGTATATGTACATATATAAATATATATATATATACATGGTATTAAATGGAGGCCAAATTGTATATATGTTATGCAAGTATTATAGGTCAAATAATACATATGATGATATAAGATAAAGGTTGATTTATATGCAAATTAATATTGAGCAATAAAGGCATGGGCGGAAGGGAGGGCGCCCTCCATGAGTGGAAGAGGGCACATGGCGAGTGAAGTGCATGGGGTATGTCATTTTTTGTGGGGTCTAGGTAGTAGAGAGATCTTTCCTAGGGGTGGCAATCATAGTTGGCCACCATGGATGAACATGTTAGCTGAGTTCCCATGTGATTTTTGAAAAGATGGAGCCCATAATGGGCACTTAATACAAGGAGTGGCATGTTGTTGGAGTGGCATATTGCTAGAGTGGCATTTTTTAAGTACTAGATCATACGTTGGTGTGATAGCCCTCAAAGTAGTTTTTATGGCATTCGAGGATGAGGATGACCTCTCTCGTGTGTAGCATCATGGAATTAATGTCATTCCCAATTAAGCATCATTTAATGATGAAATTCTAGAAACTTCTCTAGGTTTAAATGTAGTTGTGGTGGATGTGGTGGCCATTTCTTTTTTCTTGGCTTTGGTAATTTGGTTTGTGCTTCTTGAAATGTGTTTCATTGGGTGAGTGGAAGGGCTCTGTGATGGAAGGGTGCTCACGTTTCATAATTGAAGTTTCAACAGAGGGATTGGTATGGTTTGGGGTGGGCACATTGATTTCTTTGGGTGTCAAAACTCATCAAATGACTTTTAGGGCGATAATGTACCAACGCCTTAAGAGGATTATGGTCAATAATGATTATCTGCTAGTTGTGGCAACTAAAATAGTGTTGGGAGATGGGCATTTAATCAGAAGTGGATTTGGGAGGGACAATAATTTTTTCACCTCTAGGTTTCTAGCATCTCTTTTAGACAACTATGTGTCAAAGGTGGAGGCTAAGGTGTTGTTGAAGGTTTTCAAAAAGAATTTGTTGTTGGGTGTGGATGAGGTGTTGAAGGATGCCATTGTGGGGACTGGTAGTCCCCACCCTGGGGATTTGGAGCTATTGCAAAAATTAGATGAGGCGGTGAAGTTTTTTCCTTTCTTGTTAGATTTAAAGGGTCCAACTCTCATGCGGCATAGAATTATCATTGATGTGGTTGTGGAGTATATGAAAAAAAAAATTGGGCTCATGGCTGTGAAGGACATTGACTTGATTGTGGACTTTGAGGCCTTTGCTAAGGCCAATGGTTTTCTGTGAATATGGGAATGTTTAGGGTTTGGATTTTTCTATGTCTGTGTCTTGGTTTAGTTCAGGTATGGTAGTGTTGCTAGTAGTTTTTGTCTAGTTTTTTTGTAAAATTTGTAAAATTTGGATCATATGCTTTTCTACATCTAGTTGGTAGTGGTGTATGGGTGGTGGTTTTCAAATTTGGTAGGTTGAAGTAGTTGGGTTTGCACTTAGAATTTTTTTGGATGGGTGTTTTTCATGGTCTATAGTAGCAGTAAAATAAATATGGTATAAATAAGGCATTGAAGATTTCCTGCTTAGCAGATGTTTGTAAACTTTATTTTATTAATATAAATCTAACTCTTACGTATAAAAAAAAAAGTAGCAATAAAGGCTGATATGGGGAAATGAACTATAGTCGATACTATTAAAATGCATCACTATATTTATAGCAATGAACTACTTCCAACTTAGAATGCTTTTATCCAAGATGTAAATTGATGAAATATTAGAGTCTACTCCATAAAGTGTTTGAACACATGATAGTAGAAGTAAACAACAAATCACGTGCTAATTCAAAGCACCTTTTAAACACTATTCTTGAGGGGTGACTAATCTCTCCTTTATTTCTCAATGAAACTATGACCAAGTTAATTTTTTATGAGTGTTTCCTATAAATAGAAGATTGTTTCAAAGAGAGAAACCATGCCAAAAATCTAGGAATAGTGGTTGCAACATGGTACCAAATTATTAAAGCTTCATTTTTTGTAGAATTATATTTTTCTTGCAAGTAGAATGTCATCATTTGGGCATGTGCACATTTGAATAAGTCTTTAGTTGTTGTCAATGAAAAAGGTTGATCTGTAGTATTGTGTTGAATTTGTACTCAGATTTATGCCACCTTTTAGCTTAATGAAGTGAGTCGACCTGCATGGAGAAAGCTATCAACTGGCATGCCTTTTCTATAGGCTGCAATATCTCAATTTCTTGTATAAATAGAGAGGCTAGTTCTCTCATTTGGATGCACTATTTTGCATTATATTCATTTGCAATTCTATTTCACTACAAATATTCTGAGAGCTGCAATCTGTGAGAGCTGCAATCTGTGAGAGCTAGAGTTATTTTGTGAGAGTATAGTGTTATCTTGTGAGAGTATAGTGTTATCTTGAGTTAGAGGCTATAGTGAATATTTTACTTCAAGGGTTGATAAAGTAAAGCTAGGAAGCTGTTGTTGGAAGGTTGTGTGTCAAGTTGGTCAATTGGTTAAGTGTATTAAAGGCATTAGGATCTAGTCTTCTCTTAATTTTATTTATGAATGTGAGATTTGAATGCTTTATATAAATTGTTTGAGATTACTTGCATTAGGGAATCATAGAATTTGATTTGGAAAGGAAAAAGAAGTTGTTTTATGCTATTCTATGAAAGTGCTTGTATTTACTCCATAATAGGACAAATTTTTTGTCATAAGTATAAATATACTAGATATAATTAAACAAGGATAGCTTAAAGGTTATTCATAGCTAAGTTATTTGATTATATTAGATAGCTAGTGAGTTACTCTTGGGATTTGATTATCCATTGAAGGGAGGGTAACTTGTATTTATGCTTTATGAGTAGAAATACCTTTAAGTTTTTGGGAAATGGAATAGGATATTTCTAGGGTTAAAGATTACCCATTAGAAGAAATACATATGCATAGATTATAGTGGCCTTAATTCAAATCGAGCTTGAGTGGTGTATGTGAGTAGGATGACTATCACTGAAAGTACTGAGTGAGAAAACTTTGGCCAAAGTAGTGTGTTAGCCTTTGGCTTCACTGTCAATTCACCGTGATCCATTTATGCATGCTAGTTCCAGATTGTAGGGTTTACAAGTTCTAGTCATGTAGGGCACATCACTAAGATCAAAATGGTTTTCGTTATGAGGTTACTTCACCAATCTATTCATCGAAGGGTAGGGCCATCTATCACATGATAGATGTGTGGGGGACTGCATATGAGTCTGTGGTTGGTGGAAAAGAACTTGAGTGATGCTTCTCCTCCTCAATAGGTGACAGAAGACCAAGATTTGAAAGGAGGTTCATGGACTATCTATATCTATTGCTTTGAAACTCAGTTGAGCTATGTATGTACTTTGTACACTTTCTTTGGAATATTGTAATATGTGAAATAGTAATTGGAAATGAAATCAATTTTGATTATTTTTATGACATTTATTTCATTTTTTCTCTATAAAGAAAGGAAAAATTTTATGGTAATGGTTAAGTTACATAGTTTATTTACTCAAAAAGTGAGAACTTAGGAAATCTTACTTCAATGAAGGAATGGCATGTTACAAAACTAGTATGCTTCCTAAAAAAATGTCATATTTACCAAGCTCAACTCTTCTTGAATGTTTTTTCTCAATCCATTGATATATCTTGCAAACTTCTCTTTGCTTGCTTCACTATGACCGGTTCTGATTATCATCTTGTAGAATTCTTCAATATACTCCATAGATATTTGTTTTTGTCTTAGTTTCTACAATCACTTCAACAATTCAAGTCATAGTCTGCTAGTATGAATTGATTCTTCAATTTTTTCACCATTCTACCCCATTTGATGATTATTTATTTGCCTCTTCTATTTCGGTCTAATTGAACTTCTTTCCACCATAATGCAATATGTCCTTCCAACTTTGTTTTTTCAAATCTAAATCATTTCAGATCTTCAATTTCTTCATATTCAAAGTATTCTTCCATTTCATTTATCTAATCAATCAATTCTTCAGGATTCAAATTCCCTGTGTAATTTTGAATTTCAACTCTAGGTCGCTTACCAATCTTTGAAATCACTTTCAACATCTTTACTTTATTTGATTCTTCCTCTTCTTCCTCTAGGGTTTCTACAATATGATTCGCATGTTCTGATTCATCATCACTTTCATCATTTTTCTTAGGATTTAGGCCTCACCTTCGATCTTCTTCAATAGCATCTAACCTAACTCACATCTCTCACATCATTTCTAGCATTTCATCCATTCTTCCAACAATATTCACCATAGCAAGCACTCTCCTTCATAGAATATCCCCTCAAATCAATGCAACTACCTCAATTCAACAATCCGGCTACAAGGGTTTCAACTGCCTCAAAATTGATGATTGGTTGAAAATAAATGCAATTTTCCTTAGTTCGGTGATCTATTCACCTCAAGGAATACCTTCAAGAATCAAAAAATTGCTTTGATACCACTTGGTGCAGTCACAGTAGGAGGGTTCTAGAAGGAACAGTCTAAATCGTGCAGTAATGAGTCAACACAATGGAAACAACACAAAAATTGATATGAAAACATGAATTTTCATTAATATGGAATGCTTACATACAACATTGGCCACAAGGGTAAATTACAAGGGCTCATAGGCATTTCCTCAAAGGGATTCAACAATACAACTGGCCAACATGCCTTATTACATGCCCTCGAAGGGTTTTATGTGAAAATATAATGATTTGAATCTTATCCTATATCTATTGAATTGAATCCCCTCATCCTAAATGATAAAAATTGCTTATAAATATGCTCCTCAAGCTCCAAAATAGGTCCACATTAGCCATAAGGGTTAATAATTGAATGAAGATCATCAAATATGAATGTCGGCCTTAAGAAATAAAGAATTAGCTCCATGTTAAATGAATTAACTTGTAAATCTCCAAGATAGGTCCCAACAATTCCAAGATTATTGTATGATGTCCAATTAAGCTACACATGATCTGGAATAGGTTCACACTAAAAATCTGGACCATGGTCGGCCCCAAATGCTCTGACTGGTAAACAAAATGAAATTTCAAGAGTGATAACTTCCGGTAATCAAATGCAAATGATGTGAAATTTGGATATGTGATAGATGTTGATATGTAGATGCTATATATTTCTCTATGAGCTGAGAAACAACGATGTGGTAAAATGTGGTATGAACTATTGAAACTTCTATTGAATGTAATACAATAAAAGAACTATTTAAGGTTGATACAGGATTGCTTTACAACCAAGGATACTCATGCATCATAAACCAAGATTTATCTTATATGGGACAATTTAATTGGTAATTTCATTATTCTTAAATATATTGCATCTCTTATTTTGGTTGGAAGTGTGGTTTTAGGGAAAAATTTAGAGATATCCCAATAGGGGACATTACAATTGGTATTAGAGAATTGTTCTTGCTAGCCTGCAAGATGAACGATAGTGGATGCAACTAAGACAAAGGGATCAAAGGGAATTGGAATGGGAAAGAAGACAACTTATAAAAATTAAAAACTCTATTCAAAGTAATGAAATGGGTGAACAATTGGGAAATGAGTTGAGGGATTTCATCGAGAAAAATGAGAAGACAACCCAATTACTCCTACAAAACTTTCAAAATAGGAACAACATAATTAATGCTCTTAGATCCAACCAAACTAATGGGAGGGAAGTTGCTTCTAACCATTCTGAAAATGACAATAGAGCTCCACTAGGGTCAACACCTACCAAACCATCTTTCTTACATAGAGAGGGACCACCAAGAGAGGAAGAATAAATTAATACATCAAAATAGTAAATTAGATGAGTATGAAACAACTTACTCAATACTTCACCCTAAAATTAAGAGGAATGTTCCATTTAGAGGGTAATGTGAGGCCGGAACAAGAAGTAACCCTAGAAAAGAAAGGTGTCAACCTAAAAACAAATTACATCAAAAGGTGGGTAAAATGACTCTCCCCAAGTTTGATGGGCCAGGAAAGGTCACCGCCCATTCATGGGTCCAAAAATTGGACACATACCTATCTCTTAGCCCCATGTCAAAAGAAGATGCCATCAAAGTTGCCATCTTACATTTGGAAGGGGTTGCACATGACTAGTGGCACCATGGTTTGATTATTCAAGGGAACCAAAACACAACAACCTATGATGAATTAATGCAAAATATTATGGACTTATTTGACCAAAAACACCATGAAAGATACTTTAAAGAACTAACACAATAAAAACAACAAGGATTCGTAGAGGACTATATAACTAAATTTCAAAAGGTCTTAGTCATGGCACTTGGAATTACAGAGAAAAGAATAACTTACCTATTTATTAAACGACTATTGGAGTCAATATTAAGTTCTTTTGACCCTACATTTCTTCAATATGCAATTCAAAATTCCCTAAGGTTAGAAGCCACATCAACAAAGTGAAAGAGCCAATACTAGAATATACCTTCAAGATCACAAGACCAACCCCCAAGGGTTATAAAAGAAACTAGAAACAAAATTCATTACCTTCTCAATCACACACAACATGGGAAGAAAGTTCAAACCTCCAAAGAAAGGGATTATGTTTTGACTGTAAGGAAAAATGGGAGTCAAGACATAAGTGCACAATGATAGAAAAAGCACTCAACTTAGAAGAAATATCAGATGAGGATATAAGTGAAGAATAATATGAAACCTAAAAGAAGAGAAGGAAAAAAAGAGTACGAATAAAATGCAAGTATTTCATTAGCCACACTTTCGAGAGCAACCAAATACCACCTTTTTAGAATTCATAGTGTTCTAAAAATATAAAAAGTGACTATCCTAGTGGATAGTGACCCCACTCACAAATTCATTGACGAAAGTCTTATGACAAGAATGAGATTAGAAACCAAAAAAATTGAAGGTTTCAAAGTGGTCATGATAGACAGATTTACTACTCCATGCACACAAAGAATCCAACAACAAATTATTACCTTAGGAAGACATCAAATCAAGGAGGACTTTTACGTGGTAAAGATGGGTGATACCAAAGTGGTGTTAGGCATCCAATGGTTGCACTCCTTGGGAAGATATTACCAAGACTTCCAAAAGATGGAGCTTTGTTTTAAACACAATGTCTAAGAGGTGATCTTATGAGGTTTATCTCATAAGATTCCCAATGATGGAAAAATCAATCATAACAACTTAACATAGCTAATGATAAGATTTAACGATATAACTTAACTTTCAATTATCAAATTGAAATCCGCATGTTCTTATCACTATTTATGATGGAAACTTAGGCATAACTAAGATACAAAGATGGATTAATACTATCTTAAAATTTTCAAGGTGTAAGTGTATAGAGACATCATCATGACCTAGGATTTTTAGTATCTTAAAAGTTAACTAATAACATTAAATTTCAAAAGAATATTCCAAAATGATTTATCTAGAATGTCAATCTTACCCATAACAGCCCTTTTGAAACATCATAGAGCAAATCATTATTAGCATGCCAAGTTGGAATTAGAAATAATAATAGAAATCTAAGTCTAAAATTCAGCCAAATTTTGAGATGCCAAAAAAATATTTTTTAGAGAATATAATGAAGACAACTCAATTCTTTAGGAACATACACATTTTGTTGTAAATCAAATAACAAATTTTGACTCTTAGAGAGATATTAAGAGAGATTTTAGAAAATAATTTGAGGTTTATGTTTTGATATTTATCGTAGGATATATTCATCAAGCTTCATTGAGGGGAACACAATTGTTCTAATGAAGAGTAATTTGTTCATTTTGAAAAAGATCACAATGTACAATCAATTCCATACCACATATGATCTATCCCACACTCATTGAAACAATGTTGATGCATGGATCCATATTGTAACCTACAAAATTGACCTAGTAAACTTTGTCTTGTGGACCAAATTCACTTCTATATTTAATATCTAGACTAGATTATTTCATCTAGGAGTCTTCTTTTCCTAAGTATTTTTTATTGATTAGAGTAGCTCTACATTCATGATTAAAAATCAAGGACATCAATATTAGGCATACATTTACCTTAGATAAATTTGATACAAACCAAGTTACACCCAATTTTTTTGCATATGCCTATTTTAAGTTACATTGTGGGCCCATAACCCACAAATCCCAAGATCATTTTAACCTCTCAAACTTTTTTGAAAAAATTGATATTGTTTCAATGAATCAGGTGAAATAAAACAATGCTTTCCTAAGATATGAAAATAATCTTAGTTTCAAACATGAGGATATGTCAAATTTTACAGAAGTGAAAACTTCCAATTGATTTGGAAGTTGGACAAGAATTGGATATTAGTGTAAACATATAAATTTAAGTCCTTCTATGAAGTATTTATGGGCACAAATTATTTACTATGAATTCGAATACTTTTATACATCTTTCATTTTATTGAACTTGATCAATCCAATAATTTTGTACTTGAGTATTATCTAGGAAATATATACTTAGAAGGTTATAACATGCCATTAATTACCTATAAGTCTATGACAAGGTGATATATTTTGAAATATGTTTTGACTAGGTTAAGTGTTACAAACACCCTACAAGCTATTTTATATTACATCCTCATTAAAATAAAACTTGCCTCAAAATTATTTGAATGATTATGTGAAATGAAATATACTTTATTTAAGGGAAATGGTACTTGTTCCCATTTGATTGTGTAGGAAAAGAGGGTACAACCTATTGTAAAGGAAACCTAGATCCCTTTACTCAAATATAAAATTGGATTTGCACAAAGGAGTGGGATCTTGATATTCCCAACACTCTATCATGATGTAGGATGCAGCATATTTCTATCATTCTAGATTTCAACAAGGGTAATCAAGAGTTTGTATTCATTTCCCAGGATCTTTGTGGTAATGAAATTAGAGAAAAATTAACTTAAATAATAAATCTTTCCAATTTCCAACTCTTGGCTTTGTTGTTGAGAGTTATTGGGAAATAATAGTACATGAGCTAGAAGAATATTGGATAATAAGTTATCCTCATACTTTGATGATGGTATCAACCTTATGATATTAAAAGACTATATTGGCAGTTTGTAAAGTACATTAACAACTCTTCGAGGACATCATCATAGTACAGAATTGGACATAACCAAGATAATGAGAGAAACATCACTTGGTTTAGAATTTCTAATTATATCAAAGTGTCATAGAAAAATCCAATTACATCGCAAGGAGGATCTAGGGATTACAAATTTCCAAGATTGATTTCGGATCTTGGTAATTTTAGAAGCATCCTAGATTGTGATTTCTTGAGGACAAGAAATCTTGGGAAGGGCATACTTCATGCCCCTGCCATGTACAGATTGCAGTACTAAATGTAGATAAATAAATAAATAAAATAATAATAATAGCTTTTGCAAAGGGGTTGTCTCAAAATATAGGAATTTTATTACCAACGGGAGGTTGACTCAGAACATAAGAAATTTATTACCAATAGGAGGCCAACTCAAATTATTTAGAAATGAAGGATGGGTCGACTAATATTAATTAAAGCAACACCCAAATTTGAAAGGGTGCAACTCTTGCCAAGGGTAAGGAGTTTTATGAAGAGGCATGACTCCTTCCAAAAAGGAAGATATAAAAAGAGAGAACAAATGAGTGGACAAGGAATCACTGGAATGAATGAAGTAGATTTGAAAATAAAGAGAATTAAAAAATCCCCCATTAATGAGGTCTTGGGGGTTAGTCCCATGGGGGCCCTCGAGGGCTAGTGTGGTGTGGAAGGTGCTAGAGGAAGGTTGGGTGAAATTGAACTTTGATGGAGTGGGGCAAGAGGCAATCCAGGTGAAAGTGGGGTAGGATGTGTGATCAAAGATCATAAAGAGGAAATAATTATGAATAATTCTACATATTTGGGGATCAACACAAACAATGAGGCAAAATTTAGGGCTGCTTTGATTAAACTTCAATGTGCTAAATATAGAAAGCTACAAAAAAAAAATATATTTCAAGGGGGACTCTTTGATCATAATTAATGCTATGAGGATGGGATGGACCCCTAATTGGAAGCTTAGGAAGTGGATTTTTCCCATCACAAAAACACTTGTTGATTTGGATACCTACAAGATCTCCCACATTTACCAAGAGGGTAATGGGGTGGCTAATCAGTTGGCTAAGTAAGCATCAATTTCCGGGCCAACTTAAGCCTTCATGATGGCTAGTGACGGGTTCTAGCAAGTTTGTGGTGTGTGGATGTCACATTTTATTGATGGTTAGTATTGTGAATGACATGTGAATTTAAGATTAAAGCTACCAGGATCTCTTTAAACATTGTGTTTAACTGATATTTAGCCACACTTCCCCTTGGCTTTGTGTGTATGGTGTGTTCATGTTGGGCGATATGGACACTCCAAGAAGGTTGGAATGCTCAATGTGACAATTGGATTTTATTGGGGAGGTGATTGAGAAGAGGTTGGGAATTGTGTTTAAATCCAAGCATGGATTAATTCTCCATGTACTCAAGATGGTGCTTGATAGGGAGTTTCTTTACTCGTATCATCGACATAGGATTAATATGGACATCTCTTCCATGTTCCTGGCATCAATTCTAGAGGCAAGGGAGTCTAAGGAAATGGTTTGACTATTGTGTAAGAAGCTAGTGTGGGGGAAGTTTCTGCTCAGACTTGAAGATGTGTTGGAAACCTATGAGGTGGGTTAGGGTGTACCATTGCCAAATGATTATTATCTACTCCATCGGCATGGGAAGCCACTAGAATGTTATTTGTTTTTCTTCAGAAATGACCTGATATCACTGCATAAACTTCATGTAACAAGAAGAAAGAGCATAAAATTTCTAAAGCAGATATTGAATTTGATTCTAGATGAGGGGGCAGGTTGGTTGAAAGCATACATAACCACAGAAGGCTTGGTGGATGTTGACAGAATGAACAATTAGGGAATGGATTTGAACATGAACCAAATGGTAAGGGAGCTTGGAGGGTGTAACTCAGCTACCTCGATGTAATGGTAGGGGTTAAAACTAAAATTTTAGTGTTTTGTCTGGGAATAGTGTTGGGTATGGGTGTTTCAATACTTTTTGTAATCATACAAGTCTAGTAATGTTGTTGGTTTCAGGTGTTGTAAAACCTTTTTTATTTTTAAAGGAATATTAAATAGCACTAGGATAGTTAAGGGAGATGCTCCATTTTTTATCTCATAGAGTCTGGGTATGGTTGTACTGGATAGTTTTTTATTTTGGTCTCCTAGGTGGCTCGCTGATGACCCCCTACAACAATATGTAATGTTTATATTTTGATTATTAGTTTATGGGTGCAACCCATTAACTACCTTTTGTATCGATTAAAAAAAAGAGAATTAGAAATCAAAATAAGAGGTTTATTGGAATAAATATTATTAGCAAGAATATTATTGAGAATATAATCAGAAACAACTATATATATATATGATCTTTGTGAATAATCTACATGCTTCTCTTTATTATATGTGATAAGGGAATCATATAATAATCTATTTCAAATTTAGAGAATTGGATTGCAAGTAGGGAGGTTGATCAACCTTATGGGTTCACAAGAGGTGAAGGAAGACTAACCTTCATGCTCTTATCAAGTACACCACCTCAAGATGGAATGGAAGACTGACCTTCCATGCTTGTGGGTCAGGGTGTGGAATGGAAGACTGACCTTCCATGCCCTTATGCTTGATCAAGGAGGACAACCAACCTCCAAGGTGAACTAAGGGATAAAAGGGTGACCCACCTTCCATCTCTCATAGTACAAGGGCGAAAAACCTTGAGACTATGGTTTGCAAGTATTTCAACAAATTCCTAATAAAATTATTATGGGAATCCACATTGGAATGGCTACTAACTTAATTATATTTTGATGTGACTAATGTACATGGATATCATGATGTTTGCTAATGATTAGTAATATATCTATATATATATTATCATGGCTTATGATTTAACATCAATTTCTAGAAACTAATATTGCGTGTAGGACCTAAACCAAGATTCATCTTATAAAGAACAATTTAATTGGTAATTTCATTATTCTTATATATATATCATCTCTTAGTTTGGTTGGAAGTGTGGTTTTAGGGAAAAATATAAACATATCACAATAGGGAACAATACAATTAGTAGTAGAGCATTGTTCTTGCTAGCCTGTGGGACGAAAGATAGTGGATGCAACTAAGCCAAAGGACTCAAAGTGCATTAGAAAGGGAAAGAAGATAACTTACAAAAACTCTATTCAAAGTAATGAAATGGGTGAACAATTGGGAAACAAGTTGAGGGATTTCATGGAGAAAAATGAGAAGACAACCCAATTAATCCTACAAACCCTTCAAAATGTGAACAACACAATTAATTCTCTTAGACCCAACCAAACTAATGGGAGGGATGTCACTTATAACCATTACAAAAATGACAATAGAGCTCCACTAGGGTCAACACCTAGGGTAACTAGACCATATTTCTTACCTAGAAAGGAACCACCAAGAGAGGAAGAATAGATTAATACACCAGATAATAACTTAGATGAGTATGCAACAACTTACTCAATACTTGACCCTAAAATTAAGAGGAATATTCCATTTAGAGAGTATTGTGAGGCTAGAACAAGAAGTAACCCTAGAAGAGAAAGGGGTCAACGTAATAAAAATTTATGTCAAAAGGTGGATAAAATGACTCTCCCTAACTTTGATGGGACAGAAAAGTTCACCACCCATTCATGGGTCCAAAATTTGGACACATATCTATTTCTCAACCCCATGCCAAAAAAATATACCATCAAAGTTATCATCTTACATTTGGAAGGGGTTGCACACAACTGGTGGCCCACCATGGTTTGATTACTTAAGGGCACCAAAATATAACAACCTATGATGAATTCATGCAAAATATTATGGACTGATTTGACCAAAATCACCCTGAAGGACACTTTAAAGAACTAACACAATTAAAACAACAAGGATCCGTAGGAGACTATATAACTGAATTTCAAAAGGTCTCAATCATGGCACTTGGAATTATAGAGAAAAGACTAACTTACCTATTTATTGAAGGACTATTGGAGTCAATGTGTGGTTTATTAAGTGTTTTTGACCCTACATCTCTTCAAGATGCAATTCAAAAGGTCCTAAGATTAGAAGCCACATCAAAAAATGGAAAGAGTGTTAGAAATATGCTTATCATTGATGTCAAAATGATATATAAATAATATCAAATGGGGGAGACTGTTGGCTCTTTTATGTTAAAATGGCATCATAGGTTGTCATTGATGTTAGTGGTTTCAATTAGAAAGATTGGTCACAATGCAAGTCTTAAAGAGTTTGCAGAAGTTTGGGCTTCAAGCCCTAGGTTTACCTTATACTACTTGCAAGAAGAGAGAAAAGAGTTAGTGTTTGAGCTAGGTCTAATTGCATATTGGACTTCATGCTTCAGTCATATATCATACCAAATGACTCAAGCACAAATGAAGAAAGAATGAGCAAAGACCAAAAGGTGTAGGGAATCAAGTATTGGGGTTAAGGCTTATGCCTTATCTTGTTAGGTGTCAGAGGTTGGTGTTAAGGTTTACACCTAATACAAATCAAAGTATGGAGTATGCGATAAACCCAAACATCAAAACCCAAAATGGTTGTGGAGTTCATGTGTCATAATTAAGGCTTACACCATAATAGATAGTCTAGTAAGCGATAAGTAGCAAGCTTGAAGGTTGATACCCAAAAGGGTTAATAATTACGAAGAAAGAGTTTTGGAGATCATATTTTTAGAGTTTATGTTGGCTTACAAAAGGAGTGAAGAATGATAGATGGTAAAGAGTAAGGCCGATGGCTAAAACCTGATAGGTGTTAAATACATTGGACTAAGGTTTTTAGACTTGTTTCTTAAGTCCTTTAAAGCTAGCAACTCTTGACCCTCGAAGGAAAGGAAACTCAATGTCGACGAAAATATAAAAGTAATTTTTCCATTCCATGGAAGGTATGTGTTGATCAACATTGACTAGTGTGGATATGCAAGAAATCACATATGGAAAACATTGATTGCTTCACCTAATTCACATCACTATTGTGAATCATTAAAGATATTTATCCCACATTTAAATTAGGATAACTAAGCGATAATCGCCCAATCATGGTACGAAGGTAGATATGACAGGTAAAGTTTAGATATTTTATTTGGTCAATGGCTAGGTGGAAAATGGAAAAACTCCCAATTCGGTGAATGAAATATGACACAAAAAGTGAAGTTGATTTCCTTAACTACTCCAACTATTTTCTTGTGGAGGATTGGAAGACATGAACGATATCATTAATGTACATAGCTATAAAATCTAGAAGAGATCTAATACAAACCAAATCATACAAGTATGGTCATTAAATGTATTTGAAGCCCTAGACTTGATGGATGCAAAAAATAGCAAATACAATGAATGATGCCTATGGCGTTTGGTTCAAGGAGGAGAAGACTTGTCAACAATGAAAGAAGAAAGCATGTAATAGAAATTATTATGTTGTAGAACAAAAAGAGTATGCATGTTGGGAGAAGGTAGACCTAGACTAAATACAAAAAACAATATCTAGGTTATGTATTGAGTGTGCAATGCAGTGATATAGAGAAGAGAAAGAGGGAAGAGTAGACATGAAGAGAGGTGAAATGAGTTTCTGAAGCGTTAGTAGCTGAGATAGAGAGAATTCTTGCAGAGAAGCAGAGTATGAGTAGTTGTAGAACATTTTTACAACATTGAACTAGATTCATTTTGAATCATTTATAATTTGGAGTTGTTGCTCCATATCTTCTTTATAAATTTGATTGGTTGGTTCCATCAAATAGTTGAGTTGGTGTTCAATTAGGGAGTAAGTTCTTCCTTAGAGTTGGTGTTCTTAAAACAGGGGATTGGTGTCTCCTTAGGGTTAGTTCCCTTAAACATTGTAACCATTGAGGTTTTATTGTGAGGTTGGATTAGGATATTAGATACCAATAGCTATTCTCACTGTGGTTTTTCCCATATTAGGTTTCTCATGTATATCTAGTTTTATGTGCATTTGTGTGTTTGAATTATCTCTACATTATCTTTAATCTACTTTAAGAGGAAATAAAAGATATTTTATTTATCTACTGATTCACCCCCCTTCTCAGTAGATATTTGTGTTCCAACAATTGGTATCAGAGCTTGGTTCCTTTGGAGAAGCTTAATCAACTCAAGTAGATCTTTGACAGTAAAACACATTCGCTCGTCAAGAAAGTTCCTCCTCAAACAAAGCATCTCTCTTTGATGGATCAAACTATGCATTTTGGAGCATTAGAATGGAAGCATATTTATCTTCATTAGGGTTTGATGTATGGTTTTGATGTATGAATGTATTTCGTAAATGGATATACAATTCCTGCTATAGATCCTATTGATCAAGCTGGAAATGAAGCATATGAGAAGAATGCTAAGGAAAAGAATGCTATTCTTTGTGGGTTTTCTAACTCAGAGTTTATCAAAGTAATGCACTATCAAACTGCACATGATGTAAGGGACAAGTTGAAGAACATTTTTGAAGGTGCCGATAAGGTAAAGAAGGAAAAGCTACAAACTTACAATGGCAAGTTTGGAAGTCTCAAGATGAATGAAGAAGAGAAAATTGCATATTACCTTCTTAGAGTAGATGAAATAGTCAATGCAATCAGAGGCCTTGGAGAAGAAATTAAAGAACCAGTCATTGTCAAAAAGGTTTTAAGATCCCTGCCATCCAGGTATGACTCTGATTTTTGTGCAATAGAGGAAGCTAGAGATCTAGAAATTTAATCACTATGGATGAGTTACATGTCACCTTTACTACTTATGAGATGAGAATGGGAGATACAAACACATCCAAAAGAGAAGTTGCATTCAAAGAAGCCAAAAAGGATAAGGTGGAAGAATCTACATTTAGATCTGAGGAGATTGATGAAGAGGAAGCAAAATTTTTCAAAATATTAAGAAGAGGCTCTAGAAAATATAGAGGTAAGTTACCCTTTAAATGTTTTAACTATGGTAAGATAGGTCATTTTGCTGCTAAATTCCCCTGTAATGAAAATGATAACTCTAAGCAAGAAGAGGATAGTAAAAAGAAGAAACCATTCTTCCCAAAGAAGAATAACTCTTCAAAGAAGAAGAAGAGTTTGTACACACATGAAGTGATTCATCTAATGTTACTAACAACCCAAATGATGACCATGATTGTACTGACGTTATGTTTGAGGGAAATGAATTCCTATTCATGGAAGAAGAATTTGTAGATCAAGAAAATGGAGAAATTGAGATGTTTGATGAAGAATAAGAAGTTTAAGTTGATCTTGAAGGTGAACTTATTTATTCTCTAGATGAGATTGATAGCTTGAGAAAGGAGAACAAAAGGTATAAAAGCTTGCACAAAAGTAAATTGAATTTTTTTTCTAAGAGTCTTGAAGAATTTGACCAGATGGTGGTGAGATTGAAGACATAAGTTGAAGAAGCCAAAAGGATAAAAGATGCCAAATATAAACTATAGTCTAAATCTGATGAATGCATGAAGCTAGAGGCATAGATTGCAGCTCTAAGAAAAGAACTTGAAAAGGCTAATTTAGAATAGATTAATAGAGGTTTGAAGCTAAAAGGAGGCTCATAAATTCTTGAAGAGTTGAGTAACTCACAAAAGCCTTCAAAGAGAAATTCGGCTTGGGTTTTGAGAAAGGAAAGAGTCATACTACTAGTGCATCTACAAATTTATATGATAAGTTTAAAGCTGAAGAAAAGCCTAGAACAAAGAATGAGAAATCTTGCAAGGAGAATGCCTATGAAAATAAAGAATCTAGTAAAAAAACTACTGAGATGAAGAAAGTTGAAGGACAAAAGAATCTTGCAATAGATAAAAATATTAATAAGTCAGTCCTAGAAGACTTGAAGAAGAAGCATAACATAAAGGGAGATGATGTAGATAGTTTCATAAGGGTGAGAGATTTGAAGAAGCCAAAGCAAATTAGACCTCCTTATCATGCACAAAGAAATACTATGACCAAGTATTCCTCATATTTCTATGGTTATTGTTATACTTGTGATAATTTTTTTCATAGGGCTAGTGAACGTAGAGTTGCACCTAAAAGGAGGATAAATTTTGTGAGTAGAAATCTATTTTCTCCTTTGATAAATACAAATGTAAATGCTACAACTGTAATAATTTTTGTCACATGGCTAGAAAATTTAGAGAAAACTATGTAAGACCAAAAGTATAGAGTAAAAGGAAAAGCATGCCTCCTACTATGAACAAAGGATCACAAGAATCTAAAAAGGAAAAAGATAAGACTAAAAAGAGACCCAAGAAAGTGTGGAAAGAAAAAGATCAAAAAGGTGTACACACAATAATAACTCAAACTGCACTTTATGCCAAGAAGCAAACTTTGTGGGTGATAGATAATGGTTGCTCAAAGCACATGACTAGTGATAAGAGAAAAAATATCAAACTCAAAAAATGCAAGGAAGGATCTGTGAGTTTGGGAGATAACACTATAGTAAATATTTTTGGTAAAGAAACTCTATGCATAGATGGAAAATTTCCTACTCACATGTGATTTTCTTTATGTTGAAGGATTAAAACATAACCTACTAAGTGTGAGCCAAATGTGTGACAATGGATATAAAGTCACATTCAATGAAGAAGATGCAAGATAAGGAAATTAATGAGATTAGTTGTAGAAGGGAAAAGGATTGAAAGCAACCTTTATAATCTCAGTGAAGTGAATGGTCAAAGCTATCTAATAGGACATGTTGATTTGAGAGTTGGTTGTGGTGTAAAAGAATGGGCCATGTAAAATTTTGATAATTTGGTAAAAGTAAGTTCAAAAGGGTTGGTAAGGCACATGCCTAAGATAACAAAACCTGCAAACACCAGTTGCAAATAGTGTTAGATAGGCAAGAAAACAAGAATCATATTTCAAACAAGAGAGTATTCAACTAAAAAACCTTTATAGTCAATTCATACTAATCTTTGTGGCCCCAAAATTACAAAAGTATTAAAAGGAGAAAGTTATTTCATGTTGTTGATTGATGATTACTCAAGAATGACATGGGTAACATTTTTGAAGGACAAGTCTCAAGCATTTGAAAGATTCAAAAATATTTAGAGCTATGGTTGAGAAGGAGATTGGTAGAATGATCAAATGCTTAAGATCTAACAAAGGTGGAGAATTCACATCAAATGAGTTCATAGAATATTGTGAGAAGCATGGAATCAAAAGGCAATATTTTGCAGCAAAGACTCCACAACAAAATAGAGTTGTTGAAAGAAAGAACAATATGTAATCAAAAGAGATGGCCAAGAAATTATTAATGAGGCCAAGTTACCTAATGTGTACCAGAGAGATACAATACATACAAGAGCATATACCCTAAATAGAGTTCAATTAAGGGTGAGCAGTGAAAAGATCCCATATGAGTTGTGGTATGGAAAACCTGCTTCAATTAAGTATTTCAAAAGTGTTTGGTAGCAAGTGCTACATCAAAAGAGAAGAAGACAACTTAGAAACTAATATTGTGCGTAGGACCTAAACCAAGATTTATCTTATAAAATACAATTTAATTGGTAATTTCATTATTCTTAAATATATTGTAGGGTGTTGCCACAATAGCGTGTCTCACTTTTGGGACATGTTGATTTTTTCCTAAAATCACATTTTTTTAGAAAAACTAGTGATTTAAGCCTTGAGAGGTTTCATCTAAATGTTTTTAATTGAAGATGGATAGATAATACCCCTTGGATAGAACCCCTCTAGTATTAAATCATACCCACAATGGAGTCTCCTTCACACCTATCAAAATGCTAGCAAAAAAAACACTTTTTCTTTACCTTTTGAGGGATTAAATAATGTCATTTAGAAATTATATTTTACAAGATTGTAGCCATTGAAATTATCTTTCCAACAAGTATAGTTTTGATATGTTTTCATTTTATCATATATTTAATTTTCAATTTTTATTGAACATAGGTTTTTCTTTGAACATCAAGCTCTTCGTTTTGTAGAGGTGGAAAAATAGTAAACCATTGTAAAAAAAAATTCTAAAAATACCCTTTCCCTAGGTATTGATGTCCTTTTCCCACCAAAAAAATAAAAAATGGATTTTGATATATACACAACAAGTTAGGTTGTACAACACACACGTATGTGTAAATTATACTTATAGTGAATTAGACATTATTTAAAAAAATATATGTAACAAAAAATTATGGAAAAATATCCTTTCCCTAGATATTGATGTTGAGAATCTATATTAATGATATCAAGTTTCCACAATTCATATTGTAGTTTAGAGTATTTTTTGGATTTGATTGTGTTGGATCTTTTTACATCAACGTTTTAGATCACACTATGTGATCCATCATCAGGATGGAATAAGAGAGCAAGAGGAGAAGAAAATGGATCATTGTAGACCCACATCTAATATAAAGAGAGAGAGGGAGGGGGGAGAAAGGAGGCACATGGTTCAAGGAATAAAACAAGAAGCTAAAAAGTAAATAACCACTCACAATTGGAAATAAAACAACAAAATGCACTAAATAATGCATGGAACAAAATAAATGAGAAAAAGAGCATACAAAAAGAGGAAAAAATATAAAATTCAATAAGAAAGAATAAATGAATAAAGACTTAAGTAAATAATGAATAAAATTTAAGAAGGAATCAATAGAAAAAGATAAAAAGATGAAAAAATAACTTAGGTAAGAAAAAGTGGAAGTCAAAATATAAATAAACAACAAAAACTAAATAGGGGGATAAGCCCAAAGATATAATAGAAAAATAATAATAAGCCCAAAGTAAAAATAATTTAAGGATGAATATTTAAAAATAATAAAGAGGGGGAAAGAACTTTAAAAAGAGAAAAATTACCAAAGATACACGAAAAAGGTTATCCCCCTATTTTACTATTATACCCCCTTAGATCAAACCCCCTTGGATAACCTTAAAGATAAGCCCAAAAGTAATCCTAATAAAACTAAATAGGGGTTCTAGTATTAAATTATTTTTTAAATATTCATCCTTAAATTATTTTTACTTTGGGCTTATTATTATTTTTACTTTGGGCTTATCCCCCTATGGAAAACCTAAATAGGGGGATAAGCCCAAAAGTAAAATAGAAAAATAATAATAAGCCCAAAGTAAAAATAATTTAAGGATGAATATTTAAAAATAATAAAGAGGGGGAAAGAACTTTAAAAAGAGAAAAATCACCAAATATACATGAAAAAGGTTATCCCCCTATTTTACTATTATACCCCCTTAGATCCAACCCCCTTGGATAACCACCATCTTCATTATATTTGGTAAAGGTTATCCAAGTGGGTTTGATCTAACATACCTACTCCATTGTGGGTATGATTTAATACTAGAGGGGTAAAAATAATTTAAGGATGAGTATTTAAAAATAATAAATAGGAGGAAAGAAATTTAAAAATCCCAAAGTAAAAATAATTTAAGGATGAATATTTTACTTTTTATTATTTTGTTGATTTTACTTTTGGGCTTATCCCCTTATTTTTCAATCAACCATTTTCTTCTCCTCTTGCTTTCTTATTCTGTCCTGATGATGGATCACAAAGTGTGATCTGAAACATTGATTTAAAAAGATCCAACACAATCAAATCTAGAAAATACTCTGAACAAGAATCTATATTTCAAAATTTAGAATTTTATCCTTTATAGAAAAAAAGTTATGTTATACGACACAAACATTACTTTTTGAAAATATTGTTTTCTATTTAAAACTAGTTATTAAAGGAGATGTTGAAATATTTATGATTTATTTTGGAATTTTAAAAAAAAAAATTAGAATCTACACATAAATTTCCACAAATCACTAGTCTGCATCATCTTCAAATTCTTAATGGTTTAGCTACTATAGGTCTCAGAAGATGAAGATTCAGTTAAGAAAATTGATGTGCATGTCCATCTTGGGAAAAAAGAGATACATTATTGTGATTTCACCCTGCATCTCTTATTTTGGTTGGAAGTGTGGTTTTATGACAAAACATAGAGATATCCCAATAAGGGGACATTATAGTGAGGATGTGAAAGCTTATAGATTATTTGATTCTATCACTAGAGATGCCCACTTTTGTAGAGATGTGAAATTTGATGAGTCTTTCACATAGAAAAATCCTCCATCATCTTCTTCTTCCTCACTACCTACTCTACCTTATTCATCTCATGATGATGCCTTAATTCTTGAGGATACTTAAGATGATGGTCTCGATATACCACCACCATCTTCATTGCCACCACCACCACCACCACCTACTACCACTTGTTTTTTTCCCAAGTGGGCTAGAGGTGTTTTTGCAGAGGTTGGTTCTTTACTTAGTGATCCTACATCCTCTAGACACACTTGTTCAAATAGTTCTGGCACTAGTCTTTTGAGTCATGTTATATCTCCAAATCCATAGATTTTTTTAAAGGCTTTTGATATTCTAGATTGGGATAGTGTTATGGCAGAGGAGTATTCTTCATTAATGAAGAATAATACATGGTATTTAGTTAATCTTCCTAAGGGAAGAAACTTGGTTTAGTGCAAGTGGGTGTATTTCACCCAATATTTAGCTAATAGTTCTATTGAAAGATACAAGGCACGTCTAGTGGCTATGGGTTTTTCACAAGTTGAGGGTATTTAATACTTTGAGACATTTTCCCCTATAGCCAAGATGAATTCAGTTTTCCTTGCTCTTTCTATTGTTGCATCACAAAGATGGCTATTTTATCAGATGGATATGAAGAGTGCCTTTCTACATGGTGATCTTCATGAGGATATCTATACGAAGCAGCCTACAGGTTTTGTTCAAGACTCTTCACTTGTTTTTAGGTTGCACCATTCTTTATATGGTCCCAAGCAAGCCCTTAGGGCTTGGTATGAGAAGATTGATGGTTTCTTGCTTGCATTTGGTTTCACTCATTCCCACTTAGATCAGAGAGTTTACATTCAAAGACATGGAGATGAAATTTTGATACTATTCTTATGTGTTGATGACTTGATCCTTACTAGTAGTTCCTCATCCATGATTTAGGATATTCAACATAGTTTGATGGAACACTTTGATATGATATATATTGGGCTTTTGACTTTCTTCCTCAATATTTAGATTCTTCAGTCTATTGATGGGATTTTTGTATAGTAGCAGAAGTACACCATTGAGTTTCTTCATCGATTTCATATGAGTGATTGTAAGCCTGTACCTACACCATTTCAATCTAGTGTCACTTTGACTACCACTTGCACCACACCTTGTAATGATGCTATTTTGTATATATAATTAGTTGATAGTCTTTTGTATTTGACATACACATGTCTAGATGTTACCTTCATTGTTGGGCTTGTCTCCCATTTTGTACATGACCCTCATGAGATTCATTGGAGGGAAGCCATGCATATTTTGAGGTACATTAGTGGAATCACTCATTTTGGCATTCAATACACACTAGGGGCTTCATTTATAGTAGGCTACACTGACTAGAAGATGTTGATTCTCAGAAGTCCACTTATAGTTTTTTTTTTCTCTTGGTTGTAATCCAGTTGCATGGTCTTGCAAGAATCAAACCATTATTGCATTATCATCTACTAAGGCTAAGTATCGAGGAGCAATTATTACTAGCTAGGAGGTATTATGGCTATGACAACTTATGACATAGTCCTACTATAATTTGGTGTGATAACCAAAGTGCCATTCACATATCTTGCAACCCAGTTGAGCATTAATATACAAAGCACATATAGATTCATATGTATTCATTCAATAGCTTCACTAAACCTTGACATCACCTCGCTATATTGCATTGCGATAGTTTATTGGGGTTACAAAAGTTGTTCTTGGTGGCTTTTGAGTCCTCCTTCCTTTGTATATATTTCTCTTTTTTGGAGAGGATTTTTTTCCACTAGGTTTTCTCCTTTACTCTGTTTGTGAGAGACTTTTATTTTTTACATGAGTACCTAACATTACCTCATAGCTAAGACTCATCATTATTACATATATTACTCCTTAAGATTCACTTAAGGGGGTGTTAGTGTAAATAGTGTCATTACCTACCTAGTTAGCTAATCACCTTTATAGGATTGACCTATCCATACCTAGCTTAAGTTTACTCAAGCTTCTTTTTATTTTTGTCACACTTCATAGTATTCAGACATGTTCCCTCATGACTTGAGACACTTATTAACACTTGCTCACCCACTTGTCAAGTGAGCTCACAAGTTTCCCATCTTTGGAGGGGTAGTTAGGGTTTCACTCCTACCTTCTCATCCTTTCCTATATATGTAAAACTTGATCATTACATTTTTCAATGCGAGGATACTAGTTATGGGTCGAATTACACTTGATTCATGAAGAATCAAAGCATAATGAAGCAACCAATACGCAAATCTCAACAAGATTAGTTAGTCAAAATTGAAAGTAAACATTTTATCAAAAAACCTAACATGATAATCTTATGAAAGCTTTAAAGAAAACATCTACTTTAATCCACTGAAATTTATCTTGTTGTGGAATTGGTGTAACGTTGATGTGGACCAATGACCCTTTCCCAATCCCGTGATAGTGAGCTTGTTTCAGTCAATTATGTGGAAGAGAATCGATGAAACCATGGTGTTTGATGTGTAAAAACCTAAATTATGTAAAAAATTAACATGATGCAAGCTAAGTTACCATGATTTTATGCTCAAAATGATCTAATTATGCAATTGATAAGCTAATGCTAAGTTAATCTAAGCTAGTTTAAGCTAAAATGATGCTAAAAGATGAAAACCCTAATTTATTTAAAAATCAAAATGGATGCATGGAAGCCATTAATGGATTCTCTAAGCTATTGTGCAATGAAAATAGATAACAACAAGCTAAAAAGTGAGTAAAAGATGAGTGAATATGTGAGTAAATTTAACAACATAAGTTTGCAATAAAAGATCGATCCATTTGTCTCCAAATAGTGATCTATTTATAGGAGAGAAAATGAGGAATGGATGGTTAAGGGGTATGTGTAGGATCATGATGGGCCAAAAAGTGGCGATAAGATGGGATGTGTAGAGTATGTGGCTGATGAATTTTTTTTTACCCAAAATTGATGAAATGAAAAGGGTTTTTAAAGGATATTTTCAACTTTCTACCAATATAAATTATGCTTTACTTTGAATTTAATAAATAGTTATTATTCATTTTATATTTGAATTATGACTAAAGTCAAGATTGATAGGTTAATTGAAAAACATCTATAGCTTTCAAACGGTCTCACATTTTTTGAATTCGAAACATGTGTCACATTCTATGCTTTGCATACTATAAGATTAAAAAAAATGAATTTCATGAAGTTTGGACCAAGTTAAGGTGGTCAGACATACGAGTTTTTATACTTTTTAAAAGTTGTAATAAAAAAATATAATTAATTACTTACTTGGAAAAAAATATGCATCAGATCGGGACATGAGCCCTCTACTTCTATCTAAAATCTTATTAAAAAATATTATCATTTTATTGTGGTTAAGGTGGTCAAACAGACACCTACTTCTTATTTTTTCACTAAAATTTAAGTACTACTACATTGAAATTTCAAAATTTCACAAAATAGATTTCTTTTAAAAAAAATAAACCTAGTAGTTTAGAAATTACATTCAATTTGCTACAGATTCTATTCTTACATATTTTTGAAATAATATAGATAACTTATTCAATTCTTTATGTCAAGTTTCCTAACTCTAATTTTTCTAAAAAATTTCCCACTTAAGGGCCTGTTTTTTCCATGATGATCCTACACATACCTTGAGATAAAAAAATTATAATCAATGGTTCAAAGTGAAAGAGATGAGAGGCATGGATCGTGGATTCTCATCAACAGATGAGTTCATGCAAGATGAATATTAATCAAAGGCTCACAATTACCCTAAACAAACACACTTTTGACCTGCTCACATAGGTCAAAGGTAACTTGCTAGAAAGGTAAGAGGGTTAATTTTCTTTTGAAGCTAAGTGAGTTGATTGGACAGGGAATATTCCTTAGAATATTCTATTAGGGTGAGGAAAATTTTGATTTTACAAATTAAAACAAAGTTTTAATTATACAAAAAGGATAAAGAATATTCCATGGGAATATTCCCTTTGATTAGAGGAATAATTATTTTAATTGTTAATTAAACAAGGTTTAATTTATGCAATTAGGGAATAGAAGAATTAGAAGATGTTTATTAAATTAGATGATTTAATAAATAGGGGAGGGGTGAAATAATATTTAATTAAATAGGATAGAGTTATTTAATTAAATAAGATTACTTAGGAGATTAAATTAAATATTTTGATTTATTTAATTTAATGGGATGAAGTGTTAGTGAAAAGAGGTGAATTAACCCAATTTAACTAATTAGGCCAAACAGACGAAAGTGATGCAATTAATTAATTAGCTAGGCTAATTGAATCAATTAAGTGTAAAGAGGATAGATAAAGAGGAAATTATGTTAATAAACTTTTTTTGAGTGCATAACATTGATTAGGAGATTTTTTAGTGTCTACATTTTTCCCCTCTTTGAAGTAAGGTACTTGCTGCTTTGGTTCAAAGAACAATGTTTTTCATATCAAAAATGTTGCGCGAATAAAAAATAAATAAATTCCTTTTTAGATGCCCTAGCAGAAGAATAAAACTGACTTCCTGCCCACTCGAGAAATCGGGTGGAAATTTCAAATTTTGGTTTGACTTCTTGATAAAGGTTGAAAAGCTACTCCAAGGGTCCAGAAAGGTTCCAGGATGCAAGAATAATGCTAAAAAACATAAAAGAAATGATGCAAAATTGGGTCCAAATTGGAAAAATTGGTGAAGATGATAATAAACCCCATTAAAAAGGTTAAATTAGGGAAAAAAAACCCTAATTTTCTAGCTTAAATAGGTTAAGAGGGGTCATTTTCAATTCATTTGTGCATTCACACTTTAGAAATTCTTGCAAATTGAGCTCTAACCCTCTGACAAAATGGCGCATTGTGAGCTTCCTCGACACATGTCTGATCAAGTTTGTGAGTTCTAGTGGCTTCTAGGCGCAGGACCACCGGTATGTGATTCAAAACTTGATTTGAAATTTGAAATTTTGATGCATTTATTAGGTGTTAAAATTTAGAATTTGGGGGCGTCACTATATGGTGACACCCAAACTTCAATCAATGACACCCAGACGATATATAGCGACGCATATGTCTTGGGTGACACTTTTTTGGATTTGAATTTAGGGTTCCAAATTTTAAATGGAAACACATATGTATTTGGCAACACACTTGCCAATTAGAAAGTTAGGGTTAGGTTAGGCCAAATTCTAAATCGCAACGCCATCTTGTATGGTGACACATTTGTCAATTAGAATTTTAAAATGCATCGGGCATTGTTGTTTGATTTTTAAATATAGCGACGAATCTATAAACAATGACACATTTGTGATTTCTAAACCGAAAATTTCAAATAAATTCAAATTTTGATGATTTCCTGATGTTGTGGGCTTCATGGATGCAGGAGAGTTTCCCACCATTGATGTCTAGAGAGCATAGGCCCACTGTACTGGAGAGATTGGGTGATCTTTCAGAGTTGTGCCAGGAGCACCTAGGAGAGATTAGGCTATGGTACATTGTGTACGCACTAGTGATTAGGAAACATTTGGCCTTGATGGCAGTGTAGTGCAAGAGATGGCACAGTGAGACTTCTTCTTTCCACCTTTTGACAAGAGAGATGATAGTGACCTAATTGGAGGATGTGTGGTAGATATTGTGGTTTCCTATCCACGGTGATCACATGATTTACGATCTTGATGTTGGATTCAATGCCGACTTAGAGGTGATGGTGATGGATCAGATCACTTTGGTAACATCTCAAATAGATTTAGAGACATACAGAGGTCAGGTGTTGACCTTCAGATTGATTGTTGCAACCATCATTTCAGGTTTGGTGGCTCCAGACAGATGCGGGCAATTATTTAATCTAGGTTGGGCTTGGATTGGTAGAGGATGCTATACTAGAGGACTCTTTTTGCATGGGATCCTATGATGCTGGCCTTCTTGTACCATGATTTACATGATTTCGTGTATTATGATGGAAGAGCTATTGGTGCAGGGGTGACACGCTTTCATATCTAGGCATGGAAGCATATTATAGTGCTTTTTCCAATTGTGTAGATGGTGGATGTGGAGCAAGATGATCTTGTCATATGAAGATACTAGGGTTCCATCATGCTCAAGAACATAGGACAGATTGGGCTTCTGTACTGGCAACAAGTGATAGATGATATGACCATGTTTTGGTGGTGACTAGATGCCACCATGGTTTGATGATATACAATAGTTATACTTTTCTAGGCATACCTGATATATGCAGGGTCATGAGAATACGATGATTGAGTGGTACCTTCTAGAAAGAGTGCCTAGATAGTTTAGCAATGTCCAGGATAGGCCTGATGATGGCTACAGAGCCATTTTTACACGATCAGCTAGAGAGGTTCCCACTTGGGGACCAACGATTCCAACACTAAAGGCTATTGAGAGTTTTCGCTAGTTCGTTGCCTAGCCTTGGGCATATGATCAAGGTCACCCTATTACATAGACTACTCTCGCATATGATGCATGGTTCATCCCTCTGAGGTGACCTACAAATCCTACTGGGGCTCCTTTGAGAGGGAGGCCATGAGGCAGAGTAGTTAGGGGCAAAGGATAGGGAAGCCAGGATGGCCAGGATGGATAGGTTTCGAGGGCTCCTCCAGTAGGACAGCAGCCTCCTCATCAACCTCCAGCAGTGCAACAACAACCAGTGCAACCACCACCACTGCTGGATGCCAAAGATGTGCAGATACAACAACTATAGCAGCAGGTGCAGGTTTTGACAGGTGAACAGGATCAAGCTCGCCAACAGATTTTGGTTTTGACTGTTGAATGAGACCAGGCTCAGTAGTAGGTGGTTGTAGTTACAACTGAGATGGATACTACTTTACAAAGAGTTTAGGCCATTATAGGTGAGAGAGACTAGGAGGTGGCTCAATGTCAATAGATTGAAAGCCTCATGACATCCACCCATGGTCAGATAGTTTTAGTGTGGATGTATAGAGAGGTTGTTATAGAGGCTGCATATTATAGGTAGCATTATCATGAGGATGTTCCTGTGGCATTGAGATAGCCTAATTTTTCATAGCGGAGCGATACACACCTTCGAGCAAAGGATCATCCTGAGCGATAGGCTGGAGAGGGTAGCAGTAACTAGGGCTATCTCTTTTCTGATGTACATACACTTTTTGATTTTTCCCCATTATTTATACGATATACATTCATGGGCTCCTTTTTTCTAGCCTCATGGATATTGTATTTATGATTGATGTACATACACTAATCCAGATTTTGTACCATGACACATTTTTTGATACATATATGATATGGATACAAATGATTTATGTGATGATGTGTTGACTTTATTTCATGTATGGATGATTTATGATATGGATGTACTTATCTCTATGCCTATGTGATATGTGATGCTATGGATGAATGCAATGTTATGTTCTTTTTCATTATATTTTCATGATATTATATGGATAGTTGATTATGATATGCAGATGTTATGGATGCAAATGATGTGGATGCATTTATTTTTGTATATTTTTTATGCATGTTATGATGACGATGATGTATGCATATGGATGTATGGATGCAAATGTTTATGATATGCAACAATTTAAGATGCTTAGAATAACAAATCTATATTATTCATCACAACTCAAATGATAATGCAAAATATATGATGTGATTTGATTATGATTATGAGATGGATGCTATGATTATGATATGATTATGAGATGCCTGTATGTTGATGGTTTGTGGATGTGGGTGGATGTATTGATGATTTTTTTGGTGTGTCGTGATACCAAGTTAGCATTGAGAGAAGATAAAGGAATAAAGAATAAATAACCACCGCTGATGATGATTGCTTCAAAAGATCCAATAAGTCCTTAATCCATCATGACTTTATTAGAGTTGGTGATGATACAATGCAAAAGAATGCAGGATGGGATGCTCACACTTCGGGATTGGGATTTTTTGTCATTCCTTATTGTTTGATATAACACATAGACACAATGCATCAAAGTATTGATAACCAAGATGGTGTTGTATCTAGTGTAATGGACTTTGACTTGACAAGCAGATAAGATAGTTCTTGTTCACATCTTGACATACGGAAACGTCGTTGGAATTTAACTTAGAGGTTTAGAACATATTGGACCAAAGCATACGCAATAGTCAACAACATACTCCAAATGACCTTCCTACACACAACTAAGCAAGTATGCGCCAAGATTATTTTACAAGAGTATCCACAAGCATAGAAAATGAAAGATAATGATCAATGCCCCATTCCTTTCTCTCTAAATCATTTTAGATAGACATCATCGAGAGGTCCTTGAAATGGGTCATTAAGATAAATCATAAGAAAAGATCAAAGACAAACAGTTAGTGTTATCTATAACTCTTTCTTAGTTTAAGTTTAGCCAAAGTGATATATGATATTGATGTCCATCGCAGGAAGGATACATCCTAGGACATTTGATGTTGGGATAATGATGCTAAGATGAGCCATTTCTATAAATTTCACTAATGTATTTACCTATGATTTAGACTCTAGATTTTGACTTTTGAGTTTGCACTTTACTACTTGCTATGTTTGTTTTCTACTTGTTTCGCCAAAGGGTGAAGGTGACGATCATTTATTATGGGTGAAAGTTTATTGTGGGTGAAAGCAAGATGGGATGGATGGGTTTTGGGATTTTCTGGAATAATTGAATGTTTTTGGTTTTTTTTTAAGATGTTTTGAGGCTTTTTTTGGTCTTTTTGAAATTTTATGTGAATGTTTAGGATTTTTCAGATTTTCTAAGGCTATTTAGGGTTTTTTGAATAGTTGAGGCTTTTTAGGTCTTTTGAACATTTTCTATTGTTTTTGGATTTCCAATTTTCAAGTGTTTTTGTGTTTTTTGAAATATTTGGATGTTTTTGGTATTTTGAAATATTTGGATATTTTTGGAGTTTTCACGATGTTTTGGATGTTTTTCAATTTTTGAGTTTTACAGAGTTTTGAGCAAGAACCTAACCTAAGAGACCTATCCTAGGGGCCTCAGGGATTGATCATAGATTAGCCTTGCCTATGTTATACACACATAGACCACATAGTTCTATTGACTCGACTAATTTATAGGACAAAGATATGAACAGATGAGAGATGACAACAAATTACAATGGACTGCTAAAGGGCTGACCTAGGGTGTCTCGAGGGCACATCAATGATGGCCTTTCCTACGTTAAAGCTCAGAGACAACATAATTCGACAAGGAGAGATTTTTTTTTTTGGATTTTTTGATGTTCAACCTTTTTAGAGATTTTGATGTTTTCTAGATGTTTTGGATTTTTCCTTTACAATTTTCTGAATGTTTTTAGATTTTCACTATACAAGATTTTGCAACTATTTTTGGATTTTCTAGACAAGATTTTATGAATGTTTTTGGTGTTTTCTGATAAGATGTCCCATGGCCTCAAGATATACAAGAACTTGATTGTGACACATAACGAAATGCCCCTAGTGTGATATGTTAGCCTACTTTGATAAAGGAAGGACATATTGACCTTGGTAAAATGCCAAGTAGTGCCAAAGAGTTCATGATACCTTATAGTGACAAGCCATGATAAGGATGCAGATGGGGGATGAATGGAGATGCAAAGAATGATAGGCCAAAAGAGTCAAAGAATAGATGGAGATGCCTTATTTATGTGAGGCACTTGTTTGCCAGGTTTTCACTTGGGTACTTGCCTAAAGTGCCACCGAAGTGGTTTTCACTAGAGGACGATTTTTTTTCTTTACTTTTTCAATCCTTTTTCTCATTTTTTTGGATTTTGATCATTTTTTGATTTTTTTGTATTTTCTTATTTGTATACTTCATATTTAGGCATAATTTTTTTTGAAATGCAAGCTGTTGATTGGCTCCTACAAGGGTTCACCTTCAGGGGTTGATAGTTGGTATGCTCCTGATCTGTAGCTTGTTGTGATGACAAAGGGACCCAACTAGTTAGGCTCAAAATTTTCTTTGTTGTCCTCATCTCGAAGGTTCTTCTGATTTTTCTTTAAGATGAGATCACCTACCTGGAACGATTGACATTTGATTCTCTTGTTATAGCTTCATTTTAGTTGGTTTTGATATACTTCCAAGTGATTAAGGGCATCAAGATGACATTCATCGAGGAATTCTAGCTCATTTAGTCGAGACACTTTGTATTCTTCTTCAGTTATCATATTCTTTAGTGACACTTGCAATGATGGGAGCTTAACCTCAATAGGCAAGATGGCTTATGATCCATAGACCAAGGAAGAAGGGGTTTTGTCTTGTAGGTGTGCGGATACTAGTTTGATAATCCAAAAGAGTAGGATTTAGTTGTAGATACCAATCACAACCAGCTTCGTTAACTATTTTCTTTAGGATTTTCAAGATAGTTTTGTTTTTTTGCTTCTACTTGGCCATTTCCTTGGGGATATTATGGTGTAGAGAATCAGTTTTGGATATTGAATCTTTGGCACAACTATTTCACATCCTAATTTTTGAATGGGGTTCCATTATCTGAGATGAGGATTTGTGGTACACCATAATGACAAATTAGGAAATTTTCTTTCCCATTATGTAGGTCATAGGAATGGCTTCAACCCACTTAGTAAAGTACTCAGTGGCGGTTATGATGAACTTATGGTTGTTGGATGAGGTTGGAGTGATTTTTCCTATGAGGTCAAGTCCCCACTACGAAAAAGGACATGGTGTGGTCATTGGTTGCAATTCTTGAGCTGGAGCATGAATTAGATCCCCATGTTGTTAACACTGGATGCATTTTCACACATACTGATGACCTTCTTTTTCCATGGTTGGCCAATAGTACCTTGTCCTCAATAGTTTCTTAGCTAATTTCATATAGCTAGAATGGCACCCACATATGTCATCATGTACTTCTGTTAAGGTAGTTAAGGCTTCCTCTTGGTTAAGACATTGTAGTAATGTCCCTTTGATGCTTTGACAGTAAAGGGTATCACCTAGGATCACAAATCGAGATGCCTTTTTGACAAAGGTCTTTTTAAGGTTTGGGGTGATGTCTGATGGAAGGGTTCCTTTGTTAACGTAATCAAAGATGTCATGGTACCAAGGGGATCCAGGACCAATAATAACGCACACGAATTCAGATTCAAGGATTTTGAAAGTCAGTACAAGAAGTTGTTCTACCAAGAATTCACATTGAAGAATGTTGTTTGACATGTCTAGTAGTGATCCAATTGTTTCCATGGAATCTGCTACTCTATTGTTCATGCGAGGAATCTACTCAAAATTTATGGCTATAAAAAGATAGTTGAGATTCTCCACCATTTTTTTGTAAGGATTGAGCTTTTCATCTTTTGTTTGATATTCGTCATTAACTTGGTTGATAAGTATTTGTGAGTCTCCATAGACTTTCATCTCTTGTATCTGCCACTAAATTGCTATCTTGATACCTGTGATCAAGGCTTCGTACTCAACAATGTTATTGGTACATGGGAATGATAACCTATAATATTTTGGGATGCAATCAGCTTGGGGGACCAGATGAAAATAATTCCTACTCTTGATCCATGTTGGGTGAACGATCCATCAAAGTACATCTTCCACTAAGTTGTTAGATTAATAACACTGATTCATCAGGGAACTCATTTATTAAAGGGTTCCCATCATAGATGGGTGCTTCTGCTAGCTATTTCATGATCACTTGTCCTTCGCTTTCCTTTCGCTCCACATACTCTATTTCAAACTCTATCAAAATAATTACCCATTTAGCCATTCATCCTGTGAGGGTTGCTTTGGATAACAGATATTTTAATGAATCAATCTTTGCGATGAGCTTGATTTTATGTGACAACATGTAATTCCTAAACTTTTTTGAAGAAAAAACTACCACTAGGAATTCTTTCTCAATGGGTGAATTAATCATCTCATAGCCTACCAAGGTTTTCCTAATGTAGTATATGGCTCTTTCCTTTCCATTTTCATCATGTTGTGCTAAAAGAGCTCCTAGTGTTGCTGGTGTTGCTCAGATGTATAGGATCAGTGTCTTCTTTGGTATTGGCGAAATGCGCACAGGTGATGTTAGTAGATAATCCTTAATATTTTGGAGAGCTTTATCACATTTTTCATCCCATTTGTAAGTTATCCCTTTATGAAGAAGGTGTGAAAAATAGTTATTCTTATCTAATAGCTGAGCTATGAACCTTCTGATGGACTAGAACCTTCCTTGTAATCCTCTCATTTGTTTCAATGTTTATGGAGGTTCCATGTCTAGGATGGCTTTTACCTTTGTTGGATCAATTTATATCCCTCTTTGTGAAATAATGAAGCCAAGAAGTTTCCCTGATGTGACCTCAAACACATTTTTTTGGATTTAGTCATACCTTGTATTCCTCAAGCCTATCGAAGATAGGTCCTAAAACTTGTATGTGTTCACTTATCTTCTTTGATTTTTCCAAAATATCATCCACATAATCTTGAACTGTTTTGTGGATCATGTCGTGAAAGATGAGGGTCATTGCTCTTTGATAGGTAGCTCCTGCATTCTTCAACCCAAATGACATCACATTCCACTAGTACGTTCCCCATGGACAAGTAAAGGCAGTTTTATGTTGATCTTCTTTAGCGATTATGATTTGGTTATAGCTTAAAAATCCATCCATGAGTGACAACATTTCATTCCCAGCTGTTAAATCTACAATGAGATCAATGTTGATAAGAGGGAAGTCATCCTTCAGACATGTGTTGTTTAGATCTTTGAAATCAATGCATATTTTGATGTCCCCAGTGGGTTTTGAGACTGGTTCCAGGTCTAAAACCCACTAGAATAATCTATTAGTCAGGTGAATCCAATGTCAAGAAGCTTTTGTAGTTCTAGGTTAACCAAGAGTGTTATCTGTGGGTGTATCTTTCTTAATTTCTATTTGACTAGTTTGGCCTTAGGATAGACTGCTAAGTGATTCACAACTACTTCTAGATCAAGGACTGACATATTTATATATGACCATGCAAATTTAGATTTTCTCTCTTTAAGGAATGTTGCAAGGTTCTTTTGCTCTTCATCTAATAAGGATTCAACATAGAAGGTGATCTTAGGTTCTTCATTTGTTCCCACATTGACTGGTGTAGCCTTTTCTGCTAGTACAATTGACTTCTCTAGATGCATTGTGCTAAGAGGGAGATTGAATCCTTCGTCCTTGGGTTCCTCAAGGAGGTTTTCACCATCGGATGCATCCCTTTTTTTACTATTTTTGGATTAGAGAGTGCCACTAGGTGGGTTTCACTCAAGGATCTGCAAGTTAATTGCATTTTATTTGTTTTGCAACTAAAGGATTCAATCGTCTCCCCATAGTATGCCCCTTTATCAATCTCTATGTCAAAGCTTGCTTTGTGATCTACCCATGATAATTTGTCTTGGAGTCCCATGAATTTTGAGACCGCTTCATCATTTTCAAATAAATCTAGAATCGGTGGTCCTTGTTGGTCCATGTCAATGAGTTGCAAGTATACCAAGCGTATTTCAGTTGGTTGGTTAATTGAGATAAAGGATGTGATGGATATCATCAAGAGGGTGTTGTTCTCAAATAGATCAGTGACATCAAGGGGAAAGTCATCTAAGGTAGTATCAAACAATGTAGGTGACCAAGAGAAAGCCTCAACTCGTTTAGCAAAAATACCTTTGCTAATAAATGTGACCTGGCTAGTAGTACAACCTAAGCCAAGATTTTTTAGTCATTTCTCAGGAACGATGGGTTCTAGTAAACCATTGTCATTCTATCCTAGCTTCTCATTCTTGTTATACCCCATGCTTTGCATTAGTTGTAGACATTTGTTGAAATCTTTCATGGGAAGAACAGGAACAAGTCATTCATCTTGATAGAGGAGTTTAGAGATATCTTGCTGAGGGATGTCTTCTTGATTCAATCTCCCCACTTGGTGAAAGTAGTAGCTGCCATCTTGATTATTTCTAGTTCTTTGGTGCCAGATGTTGGTTTCCCATGGTTTTGAGGAGAAATAGGTAACTCTCCTAAGAAAATGGTGTATTTCAATATTTTGTATCTTCCACAACCATCATCTTGTATTACGACTTTGACATTGGGTATGCTTTTTACAATTGGTACTTGTGATACTGAGGTAGAGGCTAGAGATGATGGGTCAACAAATGAGCTTGTTGGTGTAGGTCCATCATTTTTGGGTATTTGTGGGATTTTGTAAAATTTGGCCTCAAGGCTATTGTAGTAGTAGAAAGGCTCAGGATCTCCATGGATAGTGATCTCTCTACCCTCAAAAATAAACTTCACACATTGATGATAGGTTGAGGCTATGACTTTCTAAGCATGGATGCATGGTCTACCAAGTAGAATGTTATACGGAAGATCAAGATCAAGTACTTGGCATGTAGTTTCTACAATGAGAGGTCCCACTTAGATAGGGAGTGCAATGATTCCTTGTGATATTTTTTCTTGATCTTCATATGCTCGAATGGTGGTACTCTTTGTCTTCTCAATAGTATCTTCTGAATAGCCTAGATGCTTGATCAACTACAGGGTACAAATTTTTAAACTAGCACCTCCATCTACCAAAAATATTTTGACCTTTTTTTATGAATGACAACCTCAAGGTGTAAAGCACGGTTATGAGACGGTTGCAATGGAAAATCCTATTCAGAGAAGGTGATAACATGGCTAGTGATATTCCCTACCATAGCTTGAAACTGATTGGTATCAATGTTCTCATGAACAGAGGATTCAGACAAGGGATTTTCTAGTAATTCTTTGTGTGCAACAGATAATTTTAGGAGTTCCCAAATTGATATTTGAGCGGGGGTCTATTTAAGTTGATCTACAAGATTATACTTACTAGGATTAGATGCAGGAAAAGTAGGTTATGTCCTAGATTGAGCAGGAACGGCTCCTTGAACAATTACTTTTCCACGTCTTGTGGTGACTCCACATTCCGTACTAGCTCATTTGATGGTGAAAAAAGTGATAACACTATCATAGGAAGCAACGACATTAGAATAAGTATGTTGAACATTGGTGTAATCCTTAGCTTTTCCATGGTTGCTAGCTTTGTTATGACCAGGAATAGGGGTCTTGTATATCTTGAGATCCTGGTTTCTAGCTGGTACCTCAATAGATATGGTATCGTTCTCTATGAGATCTTGGATGATATTCTTGAGTTTCATGCAATTTATTGTTTTATGTCCTTTGATTTTATGAAAGTCACAAATATCATGCTTTTTGTACCAGGATGGATTTTATTGGGATTCTTGGTAGTGTTCAAAGTTAGGAAGTGTGATAAAATTTGACTCTACCAATTTCTTCATCATTGTCTTGATGGGTTCCGATAACTGTGTACTTGTGTTTAGGATAGTTGTTCATGTTACCAATTGGCCTTGGTTGCATGTTGGTGTTATTGATCTAATTGTTCTGAGGTGGTACCATTTTTTGCATAGTTGGCTGGATGTTATCAACTTGATTGTGGTTGAGTCTAGGAGCACTTAGTATGACCTTAGCGTCTACAACATAGTCATTTGTTACATTTTTGTTCTTAGCCCATACGCAAGGTTTCTTATTTGAACTGGATGAAGGATGGTTATCTTTGTAAGCTTGAGAATTTCCTTGTGAGATTATGGCTCTTTCAATGTTAAGGGATATTGGAACAAGCTCATCGTAGAGTGTGATGCATTGCATTTTCAAGTGGAATGATAGATTCAAATCAAGGTTGGCTATGATGATTCCTACTTGTTGTTCATCAGGAAGAGGCCACTTGACTTTAGTAGCTCTTTGTCTCCATCGTTGTAAGAAATTTGTGAAGGTTTCTCTTGGATTTTGTTTGAGAGTGTACAACTCTTCTCGAATAACATCCATGTCAAGATTAAAGGAGAATTGATCAATGAATTTGTTAGTGATTACTTGAAAAAAATTGATACCAGCAGGCAAATGAGAGAACTAATCCATAACAATACCTATTAAACTCTGAGGAAAGAGGTGCATTAGATATGAATCATTGTAAGCCACTTCCATGCACATGACGTTGAATTCTTTGATATGGTCAACAGGACTTCCTCTCCCTCTGTATTTGTCAAATTTAGGGATTTCAAAACCACGAGGGAATGGTACCATTGCTATGTTTTGATCAAATGGGTAAGGATGCAAGTTCTCTATATGAGGTTTCTTTATCTTGACCATGCAAAGGTCCTATATTTCTTGTGAAAGTGATTTTAACTAGGATGCAAGATCATCTTGCCGATTGGGTGGAGGTGTAAGGAAAGCTTAGGTGCGGAAAAAAATATCCTAACATTAAAACCTCAGGGAAGAATGCAAAGATGACTTTAAATTTTTCAATTATAGTTCATTAAGATACACTTGAAAGGAATAACAGAAAAAAGAAATGAACTTACACAATTGGACACCAGATTTATGTGGGAAAACCCTTATGGGAGAAAAACCCACCACACCAAGAAAAGCCTCTTTGTATTACAGTAAGAAAATTACATACAAAGATCAACTTCACTTTCTGATATCAATTTTTACAGCAGCAACATTCACTAATCAATCTTGTATAGAACATTAATCTCACAATTCTCTCAGACGCATACCATGAACCCACTCGAATCAATCCATGTTCAATTGAGCAACACTTTCGTTATCTCCATTGATTATCATCATCCGTTACAGAGTGTAATCCATTCTCTCACAGTTTGTTGATCTTCCACACAAGAACGGTCGCAACAGTCCAACTACCAATGGTGATCCTTCCACTTCGCTCATTGGCTCAAAATAGACCACGTAGGATAGACATTTGGTCAAAACATTCAAACTATATCGCATGTCGGTGAGACACTAGAATGTGTCTCCCTGATGCCAAAATGATCGATCACATAGCTATTGGCAAGACCAAAGGTATCAACAACACGCTAAGAAGTTAGATTGATAACAAATCAAGTCTCCACGATATCACAAGAAAACCAACTTTCCATCGACAAGAGTCACCACCATCGGAAAGAGTCATATCGAATGCAAAACCATCGGCCAAACTCACTCCATCGTCAAGAATTCTCACCGATGTCCATTGTAGAACTATTGGCAAGACCATCGCTATCGCTAAGAATCTTATAGAACATTTATGTCACACCAATGTCCATCACATGTAGTTCTATTGGCAAGAGTTTTGCTATCGTTGAGAGTTCACAGCGAACAAAAATCCATCGGTGAGATATCCTCTATCGACAAGAGTTCACACCGATCATAGAACAGTCAGAGAGACCAATGCTATCAGCAAGAGCTCATACTGAATGCACCAGCCTGTCAGTGAGAGAAACATCCATCGCCAAGAGTTCTTACAGAAGGTATACCTATCGGCAAGACTTCCACTTTCACTTAGACTCTTATTGAGCCTTCATGTCACCCCAATGACATTCTTGTGTAAAACTGTCGGCGAGACATACTCTATCAAAATGAGTCACTCTAAAGGTTCATGCCTCTGCCCGATGCCACTTGTTTCCCAGAGTCTCCCCGATAATCACCAGGAATCAACCCATTGGCAAGAGGTCTGCCCAAACGGAAAGAGATAGGAAATTCACAGTGATAGACATGTCTTGCCGATGACTCCTATCGGAAAGACAGAACCAAAGTCACGCTAATCTAAGCTCTTTAGAAGTTTAGAACACAACTGCTAGTCGGTAAGACTTTCTAAAGGTCTCGCCGATTTTTCTCTTTCAGGAGTTTCATGTTAGTAAGCTTGAGGCATGTTTTCCAACAATCTCCCACTTGATGAAGATCTTACTGACACCTCCAAAGCACAACAAAACTATTGAAATTCATGGGCACTAAGGCCCATCGAACTGGCACACCACCTGAACTTGTCTATGCTCACTGGTTTCGTCAATGCATCTGCAACATTTTCCAGAGTATCCACTTTTTCTAAAGAGACCTTTCCATCCTCCACCATATCTCATACAAAATGATACTATACATCAATATGTTTTGTCCTAGCATGGAAAGTAGGATTTTTCACCAAAAAAATAGCACTCTGACTGTCACAGTAATTTGTAATTATCCCTACATCAAACCCAATGTTAGAACACAAACGTTTTAACCAAATTGCTTCTTTATAGGTGTGTGTTGCTGCAATGTATTATGCCTCTATAGTGGAAAAAGTGACTACAGACTGTCGTTTACTCATCCAACTAAATGCACACCATTCATCATGAAAATATAGCCACTGGTGGATCTTCTACTGTCAATGTCCCTGCCCAATTAGAATTCGTATAGCCTCAAATGCTGAGAGTCCTCTGTGATTCAACCAAATTCCCATGGTAACACAAAGCATATTCTGAAGTACCCTTCAGATATCTAAAAACTCTTTTCACAGCATCCCAATGTGTCCTTCCAGGATTTTCCATAAAATGACTAAGTACTCCCACTACTTGGGCAATGTTTGGCCTTGTACAGACCATTGCATACATTAAACTTCCAACTGCACTAGCATAAGGCACTCTGGTCATGTCCTCCATCTTAGTAGGATATTTTGGACAGTCTTCAACAAATAGCTTTGTTCCCTGCAAAACTTGAACAACTAGTTGCTTGCACTCAGTCATACAAAATCTCTCCAAAACAGTAATAATATACTTACTCTGACTGAGCTAAATTTTTCTACTCTTCCTATCCTTGGTTATTTCCATTCCCATAATATACCTGGCTGCACCAAGATCTTTCATTTCGAACTTTGCAGACAGCTAATATTTTAGATCGGAAATCATTAACTTATTATTGCCTATGAACAACATATCACCAACATAGAGGGAAATAATAAGAACATAATCATTTTCAGATTTGTAGTACACACAATGATCAAAGTTCGATCTTACAAATCCTAATGAAAAAACAAAAGTTTCAAACTTTTGGCACCACATTCTAGGAGATTGTTTTAATCCATACAAAGATTTTTTCAACTTGCAAACCAGATTTTTTTTACCTTTTTCCACAAAGTGCTCAGGCTGGGACATGTAAATTTCTTCTTCAAGGTCACCATGAAGAAATTTTGTCTTCACATCCATCTGTTCAATCTCTAAGTCATACGCTACTACAAGTGACAAAAGAAATCTTATAGACGTCAGCTTAGCTATAGAAGAAAATATTTCTCCATGATCAATTCCCTCTACCTGGGAATATCCCTTCGCAACCAACCTCACCTTATACTTTTCCACACTGCCATCCAGACCTATTTTCTTTTTAAATACCCATTTGTAGCTAACAGCTTTTCTGCCTTTAGGCAAGGGCACCAAACTCCAAGTATCATTATTTTCTAATGATGCCATTTCTTCATTCATGGCTTCCAACCAAGAGTTTGAATCAGACATTCTAAATGCCTCTTTCACAGTCCTAGGCTCATCAATGCTAGAAAGTAAAGCATAGGCACAAGTAGAATCTAACAAAGAAAACCCATACCTATCAAGTTGTTTTCTTTCACGTGTTGACCTCCTCATAGGCTGAGGCTGAGGTTGTTCTTCTTCTTCATAACTCTCAAAACTACTTGAGCTCTCCTCAGTTTCAGGTACATTTTTAATTTTCAATTCCTCTTTATCTAGTGTTGGAGGAATTTCAACTACATTCTTTTTATTTTATGATTTTTTCTCTAACTGCAGATCTAAAGTAGAAGGCTTCAACTCACGAAAAATAACACTTCTACTGTATAGAACCTTCTCTATATCAAGATTCCAAAGCTTGTATCCTTTTATGCTAGCACTATAACCAATAAAAATACATTTAACAACCTTGTTTTCAAATTTAGACCTTTTTTCATTCAGCACATATGCATATGCCTCACATCCAAAGACACGAATGTGTCTCAGAGAGGTCTTCTTTCTAGACCATGCTTCCAAAGGTGTTTTCTCAACAAGAGAGGAATTCAGAGAACGGTTTATTAAATAACATGTTGCAACTGCCTCAGCCCAGAACTTCTCCTCCAAGCCAGCACTGCTTAGCATACTTTGTGCTCTTTCCATCACTATCCTGTTGAACCTTTCAGCAACTCCATTTTTTTGCAGAGTGTAGGGTGTAGTTTTATGTCTTTTAATCCCATGATCTTTATAGTACCTTTCGAACTCATCTGAACGAAACTCACCACCATTGTCAGTCCTTAAACATTTTCTTTTTCTTCCAGTCTGATTTTCCACAAGGTTTTTAAATTCCTTAAAATGACTGAACACTTCTGATTTACTTTTCAAAAAATAAACAAATTCCCTTCTTGAATGATCATCAATGAATGATACATAATATCTTGATTTAGACAAATAAGGAACATTTACTGGACCAAAAACATCAGAATGTATATAATCAAGTAAACCAGAAGATTTGTGAGGACTAAAGTAAAATGAAACACAGTGTTGTTTACCATATATACAATGTTCACAAAATTTGAATTCAAGGTTACAGTCATCAAGCCCCTCAACCAGTTTTTTATTTTTCAAGGTTTTTAAACCTTTTTCTCCAATGTGACCAAGCCTATGATGCCAGAGCATAGTCTTTTCTGCTAGAAGTTTAACTTCCATAGAGTTTGCACTATCAGGAATATTTTTCTCCTTTTCTCCATGAGTAGCTTTCTGTGACTTTGTAGAAACACTATTGCATTGCACAGCAAGTGCATCCAACTTATACAAGGTACCAATACAAGCACCCCTTGCTAGCACCATTGAGCCTCTAGTCATTTTGCAGTAATTTCCAGAGAACGTGACTTGCACTCCAACATCCTTCAACTTACTAACAGAAAGTAAATTTTGAGCTAGACCTGGTATATGCATTACATCATTGATTCCCTTCACTCTTCCATCAGGGAACTGAATTCTAACTCTTCCATGGCCAACTATTTCTAGAGATGAATCACTTGCCAAATACACCCTTCCACCATTATATTTTTCATACTTAGTGAACCAGTCTCTATGAGATGTCATGTGGAAAGATGCTCCAGAATCAATCAGCCAGACATCATTTGATGCCTATGTAGCCAAGGCTGCAATGAAAGTGTATGCATCACTCTGAGAAGAATCATTGTCAGAAGAATACTTCTTCTTCTTCTTTTTCTCCTCTTTGCAATCCTTTTGAACATGACCAAGTTTCCCACAATTCTAGCACTTTACCTTGGACTTCTTACTAGGAGACTTTGATCTCCCCTCTGATTTGGATTTGGACTTCTTGTCCTTCTTCTTGCCTTTTTCTTTTGATCTGCCTCTAACAACAAGAGCCTCCTTCGCCATCTCAGAAGATTTTCTTCTCATCTCTTCTGATAACAAAGAAGAAACAATATCTTCCATCTTAAAAGAGGAAGTAGTACTCCCAATAACCATCACCAAGTGATCCCAAGAATCTGGCAAAGAACATAACAATAGCATACAACGATCTTCTTCATCAATCTTCACACCCACAGATGCTAACTAAGCAATCAACATGTTGAAAGCATTAAAATGATCAACAACAGATGCCCCTTCTTTCATTTTCAAAGAGTACAACTTCTTCCTAAAGAATAACTTATTCACCAAGGACTTTCCCTGATAAATAGCACCTAGTCTTTTCCATAAAGAATATGTTGTCTTTTCTTCATGAACATTTAGAAGAATAGAGTCTGCTAAACAAAGCCTTATCATCCCCTTTTATTTTTGATCTGCAAGGTCCCAATCCTCTTGCTTCATGCATGTTGGCTTTGTTCCAAACACAACAAGCCAAAGATCATGATCAACCAACAAATCTCCCATTTGGAGTTTCCACAACTCAAAATTACTACCATTGAATTTCTCAATTTCAATCTTTCCTGACGTGCTTGCCATCCTAATCTGTAATTTGAATTACTAGACTTCTACAAGACTCCCACTGAATAGAATTGACACAAAAAACTCAAACTACCCACAAGGATAACACAACTGGCTAGGATCTGATACCACTTGTAAGGAAAGCTTAGGTGTGGAAAAAACTCTCCTAATGTCAAAACCTCAGGGAAGAATGTAGAGGTGACTTTAAATTTTTCAATTACAATTCATTAAGATACACTTGAAAGGAATAACAGAAAAAAGAAATGAACATACACAATTGGACACCAAATTTACGTGGGAAAACCCTTATGGGAGAAAAACCCACCACACCAAGAAAAGCCTCTTTGTATTATAGTAAGAAAATTACATACAGAGATCAATTTCATTTTCTGATGTCAATTTTTACAGCAGCAATATTCACTAATCAATCTTGTACAGAACATTAATCTCATAATGCTCTCAGACGCATACCATGAACCCACTCGGATCAATCCATGTTCAATTGAGCAACACTTTCGTTATCTCTATTGATCATCATCATCCATTACAGAGCGTAATCCATTCTCTCACAGTCTGTTGATCTTCCACACAGGAACGGTTGCAATAGTCCAACTGCCAACGGTTCTCCTTCCGCTTCACTCATTGGTTCAAAATAGACCACGTAGGATAGACATTTGGTCAAAACGTTTAAACTATATCGCATGTCGGTGAGACACTAGACCGTGTCTCCCCGATGCCAAAATGCCCGATCACATAGCTATTGGAAAGACCAAAGGTATCGGCAACACCCTAAGAAGTCAAACTGATAACAAATCAAGTCTCCCTGATATCACAAGAAAACCAACTATCCATCGGCAAGAGTCACCACCATCGGCAAGAGTCATATCGAATGCAAAACCATCGGCCATACTTACTCCATTAGCAAGACTTCTCACTGATGTCCATTGCAGAACTATTGGCAAGACCATCGCTATCACTAAGAGTCTTATAGAACCTTTATGTCACACTGATTTCCATCACATGTAGCTCTATCAGCAACAGTTTCACTATTGCTAAGAGTTCACAGGGAACAAAAATCCATCGGTGAGATATCCTCTATTAGCAAGAGTTCACACCGATCACAAAATAGTCAGAGAGACCAATGCTATCAGCAATAGCTCACACCGAATGCACCAGCCTGTCGGCGAGAGAAACATCCATCGGCAAGAGTTCTCACTGAAGGTATACCTGTCGGAGAGACTTCCACTGTCGCTTAGACTCTTATCGAGCCTTCATGTCACCCTGATGACATTCTTGTGTAAAACCGTCGGTGAGACATACTCTGTCGGAATGAGTCGCTCTGAAGGTTCATGCCTCTCCCTGATGCCACTCATTGCCAAGAGTCTCCCCGATAATCAGCAAGAATCAACCCATCAGCAAGAGGTCTACCCAGACGGAAAGAGATAGGAAATTCACAGTGATAGACATGTCTTGCCGATGACTCCCGTCAGCAAGACAAAACCAAAGTCACACCAATCTAAGCTCTTTAGAAGTTTAGAACATAGCTGGTAGTTGGTAAGACTTTCTAAGGGTCTCACCGATTTTTCTCTTTCAGGATTTTCATGTCAGTAAGCTTGAGGCACGTTTTCCAACAGGAGGAACATATGATCAGATGAGAGATGAGTTATATGGGGTGTATGAAGGTGTTAGATTTTGTGAAAGTGATGAGTATGTTCCTGATGCATTTGGATTGATGATGTTCGTATGAGAAAAATAGGATCCTTTTTGTTATTGTTGGGCATATTGTTGAGCTATTAAGGCTTGTTTTTTTTGTTCTGCCACTAGGGCTTGTTGTTGGGCTTATTGTTGTTGTGCTAATAAAGCTACTTGTTGTGCTTGTTGCTATTGCATGGCTAGTTGTGCTACTAAAGCTACTTGTTGAGCTTGTTGGGCAATGGCTACTTCTTCTTGTTTTTGTTGTTGTTGTGCTAAGGCTGCTTACTGAGCTTGATGTTGTGCTACTAAGGTTGCTTGTCGTGCTTGTTGTTGTGCCAAGGTTGCTTGTTGTGTGGCTTGTTGGTAAGTTTGTTGTGCTTAGTCTAGAGCTAGGGTATGTGCTTGCAATATGGGATCCAATGGTTGTTGGATTGATGTTTTGAGTATTAGTGGATTGGTAGTGAAAGGTGGAGGATTCTCTTGGTTTAATTTTTGTAAGATAGTGGATTGATGGGGAGGAATGTATGTTTGAGGCCCTGATTGATTTGGTATAGAAAATGGAGCTATCAGAAAGGATGATGTCATTAAATTTTGTAATAGAAATGACACACTAGGACCTTGAGTCCATTGATTGAAAAGATCCCCTTGTCCTATGTTTGGAGGATTTCCTTGTGTAAAAGATGTAAACAAAGGGTTTTTTATCAAGGTACTCCTAGGATTTATAGAACTCGTAACCAAAGGATTGCTTTGTGGTGGATTAAGAGGAGATGATGTGGTAATGGTAGATGGAATGGATGAACCCACTAGAGGATTGGATAAAGATGTCCCTAGTTGCATTGAGGGTTGATTCTATGATATGGTATTGACATGCCTTTGTGTGCTGATTTGAGGTTTTTGGTTTGTACTGCTCTGCATGATGGTAGGTACACTTGTGGTACTCATAGGTGTGGATGAAGAATGGTTTCCCCGAAATGTCAAAGTGGTTGTAGAATAGTGAAGTTCAAGTGGAGTAAGTAGTTGTTTTGGATCTTTGGGAATGGGAGGAGCACCAAAAGTAGGTGTCCAAATGGAACTGGGAAGTGGAGGATTCATTTCAAGAGTACCCACAAGTGTATTACTTTCAAATGGTAAGGTGTGACCAAAATCTTTAGCAAGGCTAGTTGCAAGACTAGGTATGTAATTTTGACTTAACCCTTGTGATGGAGTTGTAAAATTTGGTGTAAAACTTTGTGCTAAAAATGTTGGGGATGTAGGAGCTACACTTTCAAAAATTTCTTCCCTAGTGAGCTTAAATGGGTTGTTAGTGACATCTTCAATTTTGTATGGTCCTGAAGGAGATGATGGTTGTTGCGATGGTGTAACATGACTTCTAGGCTCAAACTCTAAAGGATTTGGATTATTGAGGTAAATGTAACTTTTTCTTTTTCTATGATTCTCTTGTGTTGTGATCTCATCTTTACCATAAATTTGGGGTCAGCTATGGGAGAGTTGTGTTGAGTTTTGTAATGTTTGAACTCTCTAGTTGACTCAAACCTAGGTAAAAGGGACACTATAAGTATTTTGGGAGCAATGATGATAATGTGAGATGAAAAGATGGGTGATGTGGGAGGTGATATTTGCAAATTTTTTGGGACAATACTTTTGACTTAAGTTTGATGTTATGATGTTGGGATAAAGGTTGCTAATGAACTTGCAAACCTTTAGGGTAGACTAGTGATCTTCAAGATAAACTAGTTCAAAGATGATAACTATCTCAACTAAGTGCATGGAAAAGGATACATTTCACATACAAAGTAGCTAAGGTAGCAAGTTGGTGTGATGTTTTAAGTCCCAAAGTGTTAGTGTATTTGAAATTTTGCAAAGATATATGAGATGAGAGATGAAATGTGATGAAGGGGTGAATGAAATTTTGGACTCGATGTTGACCTAAAGTGAACCTTTTGTTTTGAAAAAATCACGGTAGTGAGAATGATGCTATACCTCTAAAATGTTCAAATCCTAAAGACCCAATGATTTAGAAAACTTGTCGATCTTCGAAAAGATGAGGTTTTTGGCTCATAAAGAATGTGTACATGTTAGGATATTTTCTCAATGTGCATTTATAAAATTTTATCAAAAATTTGTTTCTATTTTCATAAAGTGCCTTAATGCGGTTGTTGATTTCTTTTGCACTACAATGTCTAAGTTTATGGAGATATCCAATTGAGCTTCATTTAGAGATCCTTACTTTGCATGAGATCATTTGGTAAAGTTTCATTTTAAAAAGATAAAGGTAGCAAAAATGATGGTAGACCTCTAAAATGTTCAAGTCCTAGAAAATGAGAGGACGAAGGGGAATGTTCAAACCTGTTTGGGCTCTCCTGGCTCAGGCATAAAATTTTCTTAACAAAGTCTAACGGTTGTGGTAAAATATGGATGCCCACTTTTGATTGTACTTTGTTAGACAATTGCTATGTCTGAAATGGAGTGCTAGAAACTTTCCCTTATGAAGTTTAACTATTTTATGAATCATTTAGAGGAGTTGGGTATTATGAAAAAGACCAAGATTTTGACTCCAAAAGAATGCCAACAATTCTGGACTATACCTTGAAGCGTGTCTATAAAAATTTTCTACCAACTTGTTTTTGTTTTTGTGAACTGCTCAAAGGTGTTTCTTAAGGGCTTTTGGAGTGAGATGCCTAAGTCTAAAATGAGGACTGGTAGACTTTGGTTTAGGAATCCTAATTTTTCATGAGATCATGGGGAAACAATTTAAGTTTATGGAAGAAAGGGAGATATTTATTGCCACGTGGGTGGTGGTAATAGGGGCCTTCCAGCCTCAATATTAGTGTGTTCCTCTTCTTTGTCTAAAATGTTTGTTGCATTTCTCCACTATGAGTTTGTTTCCTTGTTTTCAAAAGTGAAGCTTCTCAAACTGCTAATGAGATCTGTTTGTTCACCATTTATGAGTTCAAAGTTTGGCTGAATTATAGCACCTGGAAGATCAGGTTGTTCAATGGGAGCAATCGGTATCCAAATAGTCATGTGGGGTTAATTTGTCAATTTATCTTTGCTTAAATGAATTGATTTTACCACAAACACATATCTTTTGATTATGTTTTCAAACTGGATATTTATGTCAAAAACATCATAACTTTCACAATGTCCATTTCATGAAAATCATGAGATTAAAGCCACAATTTCTTATGTTGTTTTTGGTAAATATGGGTTTGAGATTAATGTCAAGATATTTAGAAATCGCTAAGGATAAATTCTTAGGACAAGCAGTAATATCGAGGCTAACTCAACAAGTCCATATTTGAGCCAAAGTGTTTGAAATTTTGAGGATGATAGTGAATGTTTGTGTAGACACTTAAATTTGGACACTTGATCTATCCAAACTTATCCCCTTTCGTCTAAGCATCCCCTTATTTGCATTAATTAAGTAATATCGCTATTAATATCCTTAATTTTGTCAAATCCCTAAGGTATCTAGTTAAATAATTAAATACCTTCCCCCTTTCATCAATTGAATTAAATAAATATGCCATTTATTAAATTCCCTTTATGTCACATCTTCCATTTTTATCTAATCCTAATCCATCTTCTAATCTGATAATTAGGGGTGTGCACATGCCTAATCTTTGATTAGGATGTGTCACATCCTCCAACTTTTGCAAGTTGGCCTCTAATCTCTCTTAGCCACCTAACCCTCCTCCAATCCTTCATTAACTAGCCTAATCAACCTCTCAAGAAATTTTTAATTCCTTTTATCCTTCCAAGGAATATTAAATTCTTTTTTCTCTTCCCCATGTGATCTTTGACTTGTCACATCAAGTCACATGTGAAATCTAACCCTCTTCTAATCTGTCATTAATTAGTCTAATCAAGTACTTGCACAATCCTAATCACTTAATCAAGTCAACCCTATTAAATGCTTTCTCCTTTTGGACAAGGCATCTCCATTCCCCATATGAATTTTTAATTCACATTTAATCCCCCAATGCATTTAAGGAATTTTAAATTCCTTCTCTCATCCCCCTGAGAATATTTGAGGAATTTTTAATTCCCCACATGTCCTCTCACCCACATGGGGACAAGTACCTCATTTATGAGGAGATCTTGTCCAATCCCAAGGTACTTTGTACCCCCCTCCATGTCATGTACTACCCTTCCACCTCATGTCCACTTCACCTTTTTAGGGCCATATCACATGCCACATGTCAAGATGTGAGGGCTTGTGAGTTCTCAACTCACCTTGGCCCTACATCTTGATCTTGGTGGCTCGATCTTGACCATCCATTTCCCTAGATATTTCCAAAATCTCTATAAATACCCTCTCTTTTCTCTCATTTTGGGAGAGATCATCATTGTAGCCAAACTCTTGCAAAATTTCTCTAGAATTCATACTTAGCCATTTTCATGTTTTCATCCATTTTCATCCATCCTCACTTCATCATCTAGCTTGCATATCTTGCCATCCAAGGAGCACACAACACCAAAGATCAAAGGGCCAACCAAAGGATCGATTCTACACAAGGTAAAAGGTTTCATTTGTTGTTCTTATTTTGTGTTGATTCCAACTTAGGCTAATCTTGAGGTGTAGGTTGTTTTAGTGTTATTTTGCATCACTTTGTTTGCTGCTCATTTTCTACCACTCAAATTTGACCTATCATAGTTTGTTTTTGGAATGTTTTGAAACCAAGCAAAGTGTTAAATTGACTCACAAGAATTACAACCATAGGATGGAAATGGCTATATTTTTTGTATTCTCACTTGGATTTCTCTAGCTGCGCTTATTCAGAGCAGATGATTACAAGCTTGACTGCACTGGCTCCCCTCCACGACACTCACTTCTATAGGTCAAGAAAGTTTCAATTTCTCATGAATATCCCATGAAAAAAAATTCATCTCTACTAAGAACCGCAAATATGTGGGATGGCTTCGAAGGTCCAACCTTCAAAAATCAACAAATATTAGGGATTTTTGGCTACTACACAAATGTTCATAATAAGGGCATTTGATTCAAAGGACACTATGATAAACTCTCTCAAGAGGTCTCCCAACCCTTAGAACAAGGGCTTTACACATCATAAAGATACTGGGGGAGAGCTATCATGCATCACGCCTGTTGATTGTAGACTTTCCTTGGAACCACAAATTTATATAGAGGTTCGGAAGAGCCTAGCTGATGCTCATTACCGCTTGGTTCGTTCCCTTGGGGTGAGTACTTTTTCTCACCAAGGTAGGCCCTCTAAAGGTGAACAATAGCCGGTAATTACATCCGTAGTTTGATCATCTTTGTTCGCATGCACAAAGAGAGAATGCACGCTTTTCCTTTTCTCACACTAGCATTGTTGTTCAATTTTAAACCCAAATTTGAAGTGTGGAGGTGATTTTGCAACATGATAGAGAATGTTTTTGTTTCTCAAGATCGTCAAATGGTATGAGAGAATTGCATACGCATTCACTAGCAAAGTTGAAAACCACAAAACAAAACAAACAATTTTCAATTTTATCCTTCAAAGCAATGAGTTAATTTTAAGCACCAATTGAAAGATTTGTTTGCCTTGTTCAATTTTAAGCCCAATTGAAAGATGTGATGTGAGGGTTCACTTTTAGCCAACTTTGAATGTTCGTTTTAAACCCAATGGAAAACTAATGTGTTGCCTAAAAACTGCAAGTAATAAAGCATGAAATTGGGTTATAATTGCCCCAAAGCATTAAATGCTAGTTACAATTATAGAATGTTTAGATAGAAGAGAAGTTCAATTTTGCTCCATGCCTTAAAACCTAAAAAACCCTATTAGTCTAATAATGAAAACACAATCAGACATCGATCAATGATTAGAATTAAAAGAAATTAAGTCACATGTCAAAAAAAAGCAAAAAAATTCTTACCCTAGTTGAGCGTCGTTGTACATGATGGCGTCACAATTTGAAATTTGGGCATCACTCTGGTGAATTTGAGCATTGCTCTGTAGAAAGGAAAATGAGCATGATTGTGTCATTGTATTGACAAGCGTTGTTGTAAATGAATGTGTCATGATTTGAAGTTTAAAAGCGTCGATTTATTGGGGGTGAGTGTGGCCATTTTTCGTTCCATGATAGTTCAAATTTAAATAAGTGTTGCTATATTTAAAACAATGTTAGCCAATTAAATATGCATCACTGTATCAAATTCCTTGGGTGACGCTATATGGCGATGCTATTGAAATAGTGTCATTGTTTGTGGTTTGAGTGTCACTGTAACTTGCAAAACAACAAAAAAATGGAGTTCGAGCCAAAAAACAACTAAATGATCGGTTTTCCCTCCTTCTAGCACTAGAATGTCAATGCAAGGATACCAGTTATGGGTCGAATTACGCTTGATCCATGAAGAATTGAAGTATAATGAAGCAACCAATACTCGAATCTCAACAAGATCAGTCAATCAAAATTGAAAGTAAACATTTTATCAAAAAACCTAACATGATAATCTTATGAAAGCTTTAAAGAAAACATCTACTTTAATCCATTGAAATTTATCTTGTTGTGGAATTGGTGTCGCATTGATGTGGATTGATGACCCTTTCCCAATCCCGTGATAGTGAGCTTGTTTCACTTGATTCTATGGAAGATAATTGATGAAACCATGGTGTTTGATGTGTAAAAACCTAAATTATGTAAAAAAATTAACATGATGCAAGCTAAGTTACCATGATTTTATGATACGAATGATCTAATTATGCAATTTCTAAGCTAATGCTAAGCTAATCTAATCTAGTTTAAGCTAAAATGATGCTAAAAGATGAAAACCCTAATTTATTTACAAATTAAGATGGATGAATGGAAGCCATTAATGGATGCTCTAAGCTATTATGCAATGAAAATAAACTAAAACAAGCTAAAAAGTGAGTAAAAGATGAGTGAGTATGTGAGTAAATTAAATAGCACAATTTTGCAATAAAAGATCGATCCATTTGTCTCCAAATAGTGATCTATTTATAGGAGAGCAAATGAGGAATGGATGGTTGAGATAAAAAAAAAAGCCTAATCAATGGTTCAGGATGAAAGAGATGAGAGACATGGATCATGGATTCCCGTCAATGAATGAGAATGCAAGATGAAGATTAATCAAAAAGCTCACAATTACCTCAAAAAAACACACTTTTGACCTACTCACACAGGTCAAAGGTAACTTGCTAGAAAGGTAAGAGGGTTAACTTACTTTTGAAGCTAAGTATGTTGATTGGAGGAGAGAGAATATTCCTTAGAATACTCCATTAGGGTGAGGAAAAAAATGATTTTACAAATTAAAACAAAGTTTTAATTGTGCAAAAAGGATAAAGAATATTCCATCGAAATATTCCCTTTGATTAGAGGAATAATTATTTTAATTTTTAATTAAACAAGGTTTAATTTATGCAATTAGTGAATAGAAGAATTCGAAGATATTTCTTAAATTAGATGATTTAATAAATAGGGGAGGGGTGAAATGATATTTAATTAAATAGGATAGGGTTATTTAATTAAATAAGATGACTTAGGAGATTAAATTAAATATTTTGATTTATTTAATTTAATGTGATGAAGTGTTGGTGAAAAGAGGTGAATTAACCTAATTTAATTAATTAGGCCAAATAGACAAAAGTGATGCAATTAATTAATTAGCTAGGCTAATTGAATCAATTAAGTGAAAAGAGGATAGATAAAGTGGAAATGATGTTAATAAACCTGTTTCAAGTGGATAACATCGATTAGGAAATTTTTCAATGTGTACAGTATTCTACACATTCTATGATAGTTATTTGGATTTTGTATTTTTCATGGTAGTTTGAATATTGCATTCATTATTTGTTGCTCCAACATAAATATTGTGTGAGCTTTTGGTAATTCTTTGAGAGTTCAAACATCATGCTATTGAATTCAACTGAGATTCAATGGTTAGAGATTCAAATTGTAGAAGTTTAAGGTTAAAAACCTTTTGGTGTAGAGAGATTAACATACTATTGTATTTATTTTCCAAAACCTACATGTAGGTCTAATGAGGTCTAAAACAAAAAAGAAAGCTAAAAGTAGTATTTTTTTTATTAATTTAAAAAAAATTGTCAAAGGATCAAAAGAAAATTATATATTGTCAAAGGATGTGTCAAAAGAACAAATTATATATTTTTAGAGGATAGAAACAATTGTTAATAAAAATTTCTTGAAAGGAAATTGTGTTCCTTGAAGATGAAAGGAGACTATATTAATGAACAACTCACTATATTCAATTTAATTATATGTCAATTAATTTCAAATTAGAAGAGAAGGATAAGTACATGATATTACTTTGGTCCTTACTTGATTCATAAGAAAAATTTATTATGACAATTAGTGGAAACTATTATTTACCTAAACTTGAAGATGTAGAAGTTTTACTAAGTGAAAAGATCAAAAGATATTCCATGGATGATTCTTCTAATGATGCCTTGCTTGTGACAAGTAGGTGAAATGATAGAGAGGATAAGAAGAATGTGGGAGGAAGATGGGAATCCAAGGGAAAGTGAAAGTCCAAATATTATAGTAAACCTAAAGTAAAGTGTTGAAATTGTGGCAAGAGAGATCACATGCAAAAATAATGTAAATATATGAAGAAAGATGATTCCTTTGATAAATCCTCAACCAATGATGAGATTTTTAGTAGTACTTTTATATTTTCTAAAATTGTTTGTGATGAGCCTTCGTTGATTGACCTAACTACACCATTTCATAGGGCTCCTCATAAGAAGCGGTCCTCCAAATATAAGGAGATTGATGGAAAATAATGTCTCCTTGGTGATAACAACTTTCTTAGAATAGTTGGCAAGAGAAAGGTGAAAGATTCCTTTAGTGATAGAAGACTGAAGATAATCTTAAATATTTTGCATATTCCAAGTCTATAAAGGTATATTATTTTGATATCTAAGATAATTGATTATAGAATGCATGTTACCTTTGTTGGGAAAGGTTGCATGTTGGTAAGAGGGAATTTGGAGATGACTAAATGAATTAAGGATCATTGTGTAGACATGTAAAAATTGCTTAATGCATATCACACATCCTAAACTGCATATTTCCATTATTCACATCACTCCATGTCATTTGCATCATTAATCTCTTTTTAACATCATTTGCATCATTAACCCTATTTTCCTTTATTAATTAAATAATCTCAAATTTTTTAATTAATTCATTGTGTCATCACTGATATAATCTTATTCCTCCTGATTAATTAAATAAACATTAATTATTTAATTATGTCTCTAACATTACTTATTCTTCTAATTTAATTAAATAGTCATCATTAATTATTTAATTAATCTACTTTAATAGTTATAAATGTAATATTAGTTAAAAATGTAATAGTTATAGATTTTCTACAACATCAATACAATATTAGGTAATGTAGGAGGAAGAAAACTAACTGGCTTGTGAGGCAGATTTTGAACAAGTATAACCAATTTTGTACAACAAATGAACAACAAATATAACATGTCCTAATCATGTACATTGGTTCGGTGGACCCATCTTATGTTTATTATAATGAATACAAATAAAAAATTAATCTACTTTCCCTCTTCCAAATTAAATAATTAAATCAATTGTTTAATTTCCCCTTCTTCACTCAACATGGTCTATTAATAAATAAACTTTTATTTATTAAATCAAATACATCTTGCATGTTCCTCTCAAGATTAATTATTTAATTAATTAATTATCCTCACATATTTTGATTGAACAAATCATGTCCACTTATTTCTCAATCTAATTTGGTAATTCCACTCCAATCCCATTGATTATCAAATTAATTCCCTTAATTGGATTCATCAAGTTAGTTAACTGGTCAATCTATTTCCTCTCAACCGACATTGACTGTTGATCCTGATCTTCATCCTTGCATCCTAATCATTCATTTGAAATCAGAAAATCTATAAAATAGCTCTCATCCCTCTCGTAATTAATTAGGAGAATTTGTAAAAAGGTCAGGTCAATGTGATTCTTGAGCAAATTGAGTAAATACTCTTGCATTCTGGGTCATCATCATCATCTTTATCAAGATTTTGCAAAGCCATGGAGGCTTTGTGTTGAAGAGCAATCCAACATATCAAGATCAACTCAAATACACTCTCACATGGGATGGTAAGATTGTGCAGCTTGAACTCATTTATGTTTCCATTTGATTGTGCTAACTTAGTTTGTTGAATTCATATCTATGGCAATTACATTTCATGAGTAGGTTGGGATTTATCTTTTGTTTCATTTTTATTTTATTGATTTCATTGATCCTGATCTTGATTCATAATTCCCCCTTACACACATTGTCACTTTAAATTGGAGGCATCAACTCTATGTAATTCAACAAATGTAAGTGAACCTAAATAAATTATGTTTTGGTACCATTTCAAATATGTAAAAAAGGTTTGAAAACCTTGGTAAGTAAAGATACAGTGGAAGGTCTTTTGGATTATTCTATTGGTCTTGAGTTCTGTGAACATTGTGTGCTCATAAAGCAAAATAGGGTAAATTTTGCTTCAAGAAGTATTAGAGCAACCAAGATTTTGGAAGTGATTCACAAAAATGTGTTTGATCTTGTGAATGAGCACTCCATTGTTAAATCTTGGTACCATGTCTCCTTTATTCATGATTATTCAAGACATGCTCGAGTATATATTTTTATGAAGTTTGAGGTTTTTTACAAGTTTAAGGAGTTTAAGGTAGTTTTAGAGAGTTAGATGTGAGAAAGTAAAAGTTTTAAGGTCAAATAGTGATGAATTGAATTGATCTAAGGATTTTTTAATATCCTACAAACACACTAAAATTTTCAAACAAAAGACAACACCTTATAAACCAAAAAATATGAGGTAGCCAAAAGGATGAAAAAAAAATTGATGGATTGAGCCAAAATTTGTTGAGTAGTGTAGGGGTAGAACAAAATTTTTACTCTAAAATAGTAAATATTGCTTGTTATTTGGTAAATAAATCTCCCACATCCACACTTAAGGAAAAGACGCCATATGAAATGTGAAACAAGTAAAAAATTACTTGGCTATGACGCATTTCTTCATGTGCCATAAGAAAATTAATCTAGGTTAGATTTGAAAGTTGATAAATATATTTTTGTTGGACATAGTGAAAATATAAATGGATGTTAAATTTGGAATGATGTAACACTAAAAAATTATGGATTTACAAGAAGTTTGCAAAGAACATAGAGTTTTATCTAGACACGAACAAAAAAAGAAAAAGAGAGAGACAAAGGATGAATTTTGAGAACAAACTAGATCAAGTTGATGCATATAAAAGTGAAAAATTAGTAGATAGAACAACAAGGAAAAAGAAGAAGAGTGTAGGGAAAGAACATCACAAATATTTTTTGAAAAATAAATTTTAATGAGGCAAGGTCTCCACCACCTATGAGAATGTCTATAAGACAAAAAAATCACCATACAAGTATAGTCCATTTTTTGTTTTGTTTTTTCTCTAACTTGCAATAGTGGTGAACCAAGCTCTATAGAAAAAGCTCTCTCTTCTAAGAAAAGAAAGTCTTATAAGAAGACCTTGAAAAAATAATTGTTGGCCTTAGATAAATGTGATTCAAGGACTTGATTGATCTACCTTAAGGAAGGAATCCAATTGGCTACAAATAGGCATACAACAAAAAAAATAGTGTATATGGTACATTACAAAGGTATAAGACATAATTAGTTGCAAAGGAATAGAATTCAACAAGATATTTTCTCCCATCACTAAGTTAACCTCCATTAGAATGTTTTTATCCATTGTTATTACATTTTTTTTCATATAGAACAAGTGAATGTCAAGATTGCATCCTTGCATGGAGATTTAGAGGAAGAAATCTACATGGATCAACCTAAAGGATTTGAGATTAAGGGGAAAAACTATGGTTTATAAATTGAAAAGGTATTTGAATGTTTTGAATCAAACATTGTATATGTCATATAAAATATTTATTCATGGGTGATGGAATTGGTTTCACTAGAAGTAAAACTAGTCAATATATGTGCTACAAAAAAGTTAGTGAATGTTGATGATATGATTATCATTGACGCAATAAGGTGATAGTTAAAGAAATCAAGACTCACTTGTTTAATAAATTTGATATGAAGGACTTTGGGGTTGAAAGGTACATACTTGGTGTTGGAACATAGCTCAATAATACAAAATTTTACAAGTCTAATGCCCCCTCTATGTTTTCTTGGTCCTACTTTTCTCATAATTGATACACAATCAAATAAATCTTTCAATGGGACCCCTTGGTCAAATTCATACTTTATTATTTGCTTTGCCTCCATCACATCCTTGTAATGTGCTTAAAATTATCAAAATGCGACATGTTTCTAACTGTTGAGGGTGTTAGTATTTGCTTTTGGCCTTTGTTGGGTTTTTTGGTTTTCTCATACCAACATGCTTTCCCTCCATTTTCCTAAACCTTGTGCTTCCACATTTCATCCAAGTACCAATTTGCACGCCTTTTGGTTTCCACCTAATCATGTACTTCTTGATCCATAATTTTTATCATTGAACCCAAACTATTATTTGATTCATATTTTCCTTATTCTATCCCCTTTTAGCATTGAGCATCCCACATACCCAATCTTTGAAAAATTTCCCTCTGAGTACAAGGTTTTAGGAATTCACATCCCTTCATCCCAAAAGTTCATTGACACTTGGTAGACTCAAAAACCAATTCCCCTTGCTCACTTTAGGTTTCCAAGATCTCTTCTCCCTCTTCACTTTTCATTTTATGGAATCAAATATATCCTTCCTCTAATCCTTTCTCTTTTCATTTCTTTCCCTCCCTGGACTCTTAATATTCTTAATGTCACCTTCCATAGAAGAAAATCAACATTTGGTGAGCCCTGACGCCAAATCCCACCATTCCTTCACTCCATCTTAACCAAGCCCAAACCTACGAATTTATCCCTTTTGCCATACCTAAAAGGTATGTGATATCTAGTATACCTAATCCTCAATCTCTGCACTTAATTCAAACTCCCCTTAGGCTTACAATATTTCCCATCCACCTTTACATTTATCCCCATGGCAACAAGTATCTTACTTTCCCAATACCCACTCTCCTGTGTTCTTTCTCATTATGGAAACTCAAAGTTCATACTATTACCTTCCCTCTTGCCAAGTGGTATTAGGTATGCCTATTTCCTAATTGTCACTTGCCCTTATGCCTTCTCCTTTGACACATTTGAATTTTTGATGCACTCATCCCCAAGTGCAAATTTGTCACACATGTTAACCCCTGGATTCCCAACTCTTGATCCCTCTTGGCATCATGGTATGTGAATCCCCAAAACCCCAACAGTTGGCCTCCAAATCATTTTTTTACTTGTTAAAACTATTCAAGCATGAGGAACTACAAACCCATAACATTTGAGTTGAAATCCTACCTACTTTACATTGTCTAGAATGCCATTAATGGCCTCAAATGAAAGTGGTAAGGTGGTAGTTGGATCCCCAACACCTATATATACTTGTGGGTCCCTCAAGAGCATGGTTTGGTTTATGTACAAATGGGCATGTTTTTTTTTGTAAATAGATGGCTTCATGAACACGTAATATAAAACTAATGCAAGTAGACAAGGATGGAATGTATGGTATGGAATGACCATGATTCTTCTACTAAGATGACAAAATGATAACCAAAATAAATACATACATACATACATATATATGCATATGTGTGTGTGTGTGTGTGTGTGTGTGTGTAGGTATATTTTCAATAGGGGGAGGAGGATAGAAGAATATGTTGCATATAAAAGAATGTATATATGCTTTCAAATCATTGATATGCTTTCTTGTAGAAAGTTAAGGGTATTCTAATTGCATTTTTTGAGTTTTCCTCCCATTTGATGTAATATGAGACTACAATCTATAAGGAATAATTTAATGTGCAAATTTTACAACTTTTTCAATTCTTCCATGAACACTTTATGAAATTTTGGTGGTCTTATTGATCTCCCTAATCACATTTATTGATTTGAGTGTTATTTGACTAGTTTTTCAACTTAGAGGCAATAAAATCCTTGCAAAGATTTTGTAAGGAACCTTATCAAAGTAATACATGAAGATTGTGTTTTTATTCATCAATAACAAAGGTATGTTTAGTCAATTATGTTGAAATTTTATATGTTTTTCAATTTGTATGCATAGCCTAGTTTATATATGAGATTGAAAGGTATAGTCATACTTGCTACCTTTATTAAGGTATCTTGTGCCGGTCATATTCATGTTAGTATTTTATTTTGAAAAGAAAAACTCTATCATATTCACTAGAAAAGGCACCAATATTCTTTTCATCCAACCTCCCATCACACCAACACACCTAGCATAACAAAAACCACTCTTTCAGCTTACACCCTATTGAGAGACCCACCAAAATTGTTTAATTTGAACAATTTTTACAAGATTTACTTTTTGAGAGGAATACTTGTTTTTTTTTCTTTTTTCATCCATAAATTTGCTTTTACTAAAAGTTACACATCATTAGGGGTTAGTAAACCAATATCTTTAAATTTATTGCATAGTTCCATATCTATTTTACGATGTAAAACCCTTGTATTATCAAACCAACATATTGGAACTTAGTAATAATCACATTGGAGTTTGATAGATATGGTTTGTTTTAGGATCTATTTTCATGTTTTTCTCTTTGATTATCTTTAAGGTAAAACCTCAAGGAATAATCCCCTTGTCCTAACAAAGCCCAAAGAAAAATAAGGAACTACCGATCCTTATCAAAATGGTTCATTAATGTCTGACTAAGAATAATTTGAATCCATTTTTCCCTAAGTTTGACACTCTTGGCACTTAGTAAAAGCTTAAATTTAGGAACTTAGAAACCTAAAAATTTGAGTAGCAACACTTGGTGTAGAAATCAATAGAGATAGGGCTAATAAGAGCTATGGTTGAACTAAAGAAGTACATTGAGACTATTTTACAAAGTTTTGGCATGCATGAAAATAAACCTATAAACATCCCTTTACCTATAAGCTCTAAGTGTTTACCTATAAGCACTAAGTGAATTTGGAATAGTGTTCTAAGACTTAAGAAGCTTTCAAGGATGTGTAATGTTCCATATGTCAGCATGATAGGAAGCTTGATGTATTGCATGGTCTGTATTAGACCAAATATTTCCCAAGCAATAGTTCTTAGGAGGTTCATTTCAAATCCTATTAGAGAACATTGGACTCATATGAAAAGATATTTTAGGTACTTGAGAGGAACTTGTAATTAATTTTTGTGTTGTCATGGGACTAATAATGGAGACAAGGTGTTGAAAATAAAAAATTTGTGGACTCTATTTGGATTGGATATCTTAATAGCTATAGGTCAACTAGTAGCTATGTGTACTCTATTTGGAGAAGTTATAAGCTAGATGAGTAAGTGGAAACAAAAAAATGTGTAATCCACTACTAAAGAATTGTATATGGTTGTGACACATTCTTGCAAATAAATAGTGTGATTACGAAGACTTTGTGTTGGAATTGGTTTTAAGAGTAGGACAATGATAAAATATGGCATTCAAAGTGCAACATGTCTAGCAAAGAAACCAATTTACTGTGATCATACCAAACATGTAGATGTGCAATATCATTTTTTTAGGGACATGGTAGAGACTAAGAATGTTTAGATGGGAGAAGATGACACTTGAAATGTTGTAAACTTGTTGAAAAAACTAGTAAGAACTAAAAGGCCTAATTGGGGTAGGGATGTAATGGGTTTATCCCCTTCTCATACCTATTTTCTTCTCGATTATGCTAAAAATATCCTCCAATAAATATCAAGTGGGTGAATGTTGGAACTTTGATGTGCTATTCACCTATAAAGAGTTCTTAAGTGAGAAGAAAGTTGAGACTTTGAAAAATTCTTTTTTTTTAATTTTGATTAAAAACTACAAATAATATTGTAAGATTTTAAAAAGAAAAATTAATGGGGGTTAGACTTCATAGAATGGCCAAGAGGTGTCTTGGATCTTGGTAAAACCATGGTAGCAACAACATGACATTTGGCTATGTTATGGCTATCATATACAAAGCATATTGTTGGAGTATGTATGAAATTACTAATGTATGTGAGGCATTACTAGAGTGCACATGGAAATATCTAATACTGAATAGATGCTTTAAAAAAAATTGTATATTTTCAAAACTAATAAGAAGTTTTTCTCTACTACTACAAGAAATAGGTTTGGTCTTGGCAAGACTACAAAATAAATGATTCACTATTCAAGCGTTTGGTCAAACAACTAATGACTTAGTCATTGGGGGGTATCTAAGTCAATAAATAGTTTATCCATTTGGAAATTTCTCATGGGAGTGATGTGGAAAGTTGACATCATGATATGGTCATGTATGACTGTGTGAGAATTGATATTCCAAGAAATTTAAAGTGTTGAGTTGGTTGGGATTCTAGTAGAAATGATTTAGTCTATATCTATTATATGACACATGAAGGTTGAAATGCTTGATGATGTGATGGTGTTGTGAAACATGTATAGGTTGTATGCTATAAGTTTACAATTTGAAGAATATAAAACTAGGATATTTATTATATTTGAATATTATATTCATAGATTAATACAATTGTTAACTCTCTTTTCTTGCTAGTTTTTTTTATTGAAAGGGTTTGTCATGTTAAACATTGTGTCTCATGTGTACTATAGATTGTGTATGGCTTTATGTTCTTCCATAACATGTTCTTTTAATTAAAATAAAAGAACAACTATAATTTTTTTCATATAATCAAGGCAACCAAGTTACCAGTTTATTGTATCAATTTTCATCAAGCTAGAGTTGACACATTTTTGGACTAGTTTGATTTTTTTGAGATAGTCCATCTAAACTAAAACTCAATCATGTGCATAAAATATGTGAACACCACATTCACTCTCCATGATGACAAATGTGTAAGGCCAACAAGAGTTTGTGCCTTCATTTATTGTTACACAGTTTTGTATTAGTTATGTGTATTTTATTTTGTAATCATTATGGATATTCGACATATTTATTCTTGAGATACATGTTATTACATTATTCTTTAACAAGTGTGATTTATTTTTCTTTATTGTTTTCATTTTTACAATTTCAAGTTAATTGATTATATTGCTAGTTGAATATTTATTATTTGGTTGTATAGTGTAATCAAGCATACTTGTATTATAATTATTATGCTTAATTAAAATATTAACATCAAGGTCTAGATGTATATGATGCTAGTGCAAATGTATATTCCTTGCTTGATTTATGCTCATGTTGGTTATTTATATGAAGTTATTTAGCTATTACTATTATTATTGTTAGGACAGGTGGCATTATAATTGCTATTCTAAGTTTATTTATGTGTATCCACGTTCTTTAGAAAGTGTTCTAATGGACATGAGGGAAAAAGTAATTATGTATTTTCCTATGGAAAATTTTAATTGCATTTCAAAGAGGTGGACCCATTATGGTGGCGGTTACAAAGCATTCTGGAAGAATATTTCTCTTGGGCATCCAACTTTGTGAGTGGGGACCACTTTGGTGTGCACATCTTGCATGTTATTTTCATGTTTTGCATGATATTGTATGGTTGGGCACCCAAGTTTGCATGTTGGTGCATGTTCTTGCATGAAGCCATCGAAGGAGCACTCGGTAATGACCAGTTCTAATTGGTTGTGGGTTAGGCACCTAGGTGAAGGACATGTGATTATTCAATATCTTATTCCATGTTTATGGGTTGTCCACAAGTGGGGGTGTGAGTTTTTCCAGGTGGTTTTTCTTGTTGTTTTAGGATATTATTTATGGTATTCTCTCCCACAAAATTCTATATATTGGAGCCTTAAGATGGTGGTTTGGTATGAGTTATTTGCAGGTTGTTAGAGTGACAAAGTGTTGTTGGATTACATAGATGATTTCATATTGATGTACTTCTTTGAGATTAATACAAACATTAAATCTCGTTGGGTGTGGATTTTTTCCCATTAGGGTTTCTCCACGTATATCTTGTGTCACTTTGTGTTGATGAATTGTGGTATTGCAAATTTTTCTTTCATGTTTGCAACTATCAATCACTTAATAATTTTATGGTAAACTTGTTAACATAATTTCATATTTGCAAACAATTTAATAAGTTAATATTGTTGCAATATATAGCTTGATTTTGAACATTTGGTATAAGAGCTAATAGTTTTGTTAAGAGAGGTGCACCTTTCTTTTGAGTGTTGAAGGTTTTTTGGTTGTAGTGGGAGCTTATGCATTGTGGGTTTTACAGATTTGTGAAGAATGTTGTAATCCATGGCTTCTACCTCCCGTCTAGATATTGAAAATTTCAATGGCACTAGTTACGAGATGTGGAAGTTGAAGATGATGGATCTCTTTGATGAGAGAGATTAGTGGTTGGCAGTTTTGTATGAAAAGAAGCCAGAATCAATGTCTGATAAAGATTGGAAGAAAATGGATAAGAAGGCATGAGGAACCATTTAGTTGTGTCTTTCATATTTCATCCTCTTGAATGTTTTGGAAGAATCTACCACATTTAAGTTGTGGAGGAGGATAGGTGAAATATACCAAACCAAAAATTTAACTAATAAGTTGTATCTATGTTTGTATTCTTTGAAAATGAAGGATAGTGATTCTATTGCAGAAAATTTAAACTCTTTTAATATGATTATAAGTTAGCTTGCATTAGTAGATGTTAAGATATAAGAGGAAGATAAATGTATTTATTTTTCTTTGTCCTTTACCTGAATCTTGGGAAAATCTAATTGTTGCCATAAGTGGTGGTGGTACCGAACCAAAGATGGATAGTCTCATTGCGATACTTCTTTTGGAAGAGATGAGGAGAAAGTCCATGAATGCGAGCTCCCAATATTCCTTGCATGTGCGAGTAAGATCCAAAGAAAAAGGAGGGAATAAAGGGGACAAGAAGAGAGACAAGTCTAAGGGATGTTCTAAAACCCCCGGGAAGAGAAAAGTAAAGTGTTAGAATTGTGCTAAGAGAGAGAATGTGAAGAGTGTAGAAACACGAAAAGAGTTCAAATACTTCCACAGAAAAATCCTTAGAAGATGGTGATTATGATTCTTTGTTTATTTTTTCTAACATTGTTAGTGATGATTCCTAGCTTATTGATTCAGGTTGCTCCTACCATATGACTCCTCACAAGGAGTGGTTCACTTAATATTCATCTTGTGATGGGGGAGAGGTTTTCCTTGATGATAACAACATGAAGAATATTGTTGGTAAGGGAAAGGTAAAGTTGTGTTTCAGTGATGGAAGGGTTAAAACCTTTGATCATGTTTTACATATTCTAGGACTTGTGAGAAATTTACTTTTAGTATCCAAGTTGAATGATTCTAGAATGCATGTGACATTTGAAAAGTCTCGTTGCAAATTGGTAAGAGAGAGTTTGGTAATAGCTAAAGGATCTCAAATTGGGTCACATAAGTGAAAAAGGTCTTAAGACTATTTTGAATAAAAATTTGGTTGATGATCTTTCTAATTATTTTGTTGGTAAAAATGATTTTTGTGAGAATTGTGTGTTTGGTAAACATAATAGATCATCATTTCCTAATGGGACCAATAAAGTTAAGAGATTATTAGAAATCATTCATTCAAATGTGTTTGGACCAGTGGATGTTGACTCTTTTGAAAAATCTCATTATTATGTTACTTTCGTTAATGATGTGTCAAGATACACTTGGATTTATTTTATACGTTCAAAATATGAGGTTTTCACTGAGTTTAAGGAATTTAAAGCCTTAGTTGAGAAGAAAATGGATTATAAGATAAGGGTGTTGAGATCGAATAATGGGGGTGAATATTGTTCTAGGGAATTTTATGAGTTTTGTAAGCATGTAGGTATTGTTTGAAAAAAGACTACTCCTTATACTCCCCAACAAAATGGGGTAGCAAAGAGAATGAGCCGAACCTTAATGGAAAGAGATAGGAGCATGTTGAGTGGTTCTAAGCTTGATAGATGATTTTAGAAATAAGCTATAAGTACTACATGTTATTTGGTTAATAGATCTCCTTGTTCATCTCTTGTTGATGAAACTCTGTATGAAGTGTGGATAAGTAGAAAGCCTTTTGTTTCACATTTAAGGGTCTTTGGTTGTGAGGATTTTTTTCATGTTCCTCAAGAGAAGTGTTCTAAGTTGGATCCACAATAACATAAATGCATCTTTGTTGGTTATGATGTCAATGTAAAAGGTTACAATCTTTGAAATCCACTAACCCGTAAAATATTTTTCTCTAGAGATGTGATTTTTAGGGAGTTTAGAGCTTACTCAAGCGAAGAACAACCAAAGGAGAAAGATAAATAGAAAAATATTGCACTTCAAGACAAATATTGAAAATCAAGAAGATGCACATGTGGAAGAAAAACTAGATGGATTTGAGGATGGAGAGGGTTCAAAGAGTTCAAATGATGTGCAAGATGAGCATGTAGAAGAAGAACAACAACAAGAGCCCCTTACTCCTACCTTGAGAAGATCCACAAGACAACATAATCCATTTGATAGGCATATCCCATCCAATTTCCATTGTGCATTTTCTTTGTTGAGTACTGACGATGAACCTAGATCCTATAGGGAGGCTCTTTCTTCAAAAGAAAGTGAGTCTTGGATGCATGCCATGTAGGAGGAGATGATGGCTTTGGATAGTTGTGATACCTGAGATCTTGTGAGTTTTCCCAAAGGAAGGAATCCCATTGGATGCAAGTGGGTATTTAAAAAGATTTAGTGCAGATGGTCAGTTCAAGCTGTACAAGGCCAAATTAGTGGCCAAGGGCTACTCCCAAATAGACAGAGTTTATTTAAGGGAAATATTATCTCTTGTTGCTAAGTTAACTTATATTAGATTCATATTATCTATTGTTACTACTTATGATTTTGAAATAGAGGAAATGGATGTTAAAACTACTTTCTTGCATGGGGATCTTGAGGAAGAAATTTATATGTGATAGCCTAACAATTTTGTTGTGAAAGGAAAGGAACACTTGGTTTGCAAGTTAAAGAGATATTTATATGGTTTGAAATAGTCACCCAAGACATGGTACCAGAAGTTTGATTCCTTTGCATTGAAGTTGGGTTTTGTTAGAAATGAGTAGGATCATTGTGTTTACATTAAGGTTATTGATGATTAGATACTAATCATTGTCTTGTATGTTGATGACATGTTGTTTATGGGTAACAACAAGGTGATGATTAAGGATCTTAAGAATCATCTTTCTGGCACATTGATATGAAGGATTTGGGGGATGGAAAATATATTCTTGGGATGGAGATTAGTAGAGATTGGGTGCACAAAATTCTTTGGTTAAATTAGAGTAAGTATGTTGATACCATTTTATAGAGGTTTAATATGCATGATCGTAAACTAGTAAATATTCCATTTCCGATTGGTACAAAGTTGAGTTAGACATGTGTCTTAATTCTGATGATGATTTTGAAGAGATATCTAATGTTCCTTATGCTAGTTTCGTTGGTAGTTTGATGTATGCAATGGTTTGCACTAGACTAGATATAGTCGAAGCAATGGGAGTTTTGAGCAGGTTTATGTCTAACCCTAGTAGAGAGCATCAAAATTTTGTTAAGAGGGTGTTTAGATATTTGTGTGGTGCTTCAAATTACTATTTGGTTTATCATGGTACTAATGATGTGGTTAAGTCATTAGATATACAAGGTTTTGTTGATGCAAATTGGGAAAGTGACTTGGACAGTCGAAGGTCCACTAGTGGCTATGTTTTCACTTTGTTAGGAGGTGCAATTAGTTGGATGAGTAAGAGGTAGCCTATAATTGCATTTTCCACCACCAAATAAGAGTATACAGTTGCTACACATGCCTCTAAGGAGGCAGCTTGGTTATATACAATTGATAATGGCATTGATTTTGGTTTTAGGTCAGTGAGGATTAGATGTGATAGTTAGAGTGCCATATGTTTGGCTAATAATCCTATGTATCATGCTTTTTCTAAACATGTTGATGTTCAGTATCCCTTTGTGTGAGAAATGATAGAGAATGGTAAGGTCTTGATTGAGAAAGTTAACACTTTGGATAATGTTGCAGATTCTCTAACAAAGCCAATGACCACAGATAAGTTCTCTTGGTGCAAGAAGGCCATGGGCCTTGATCACTGTACTTGATTATATTTTATTTGTATCTCATGGATGTAATTACAATGTATAATGTCAAGTGGGAGAATGTTAGGATAGGTGACATTATTATTTCTATCCTATTTTGATTTATGTGTCTCCATGTTCTATGGAAAGTGTTTTAGGGGACATGAGGGACAACATTATTATTATGTATTTTTCTATGGAAAATTGTAATTGCATTCAAAGAGGTGGACCAATTATGGTGGAGGTTATAGAGCATTCCATAAGAATATTCCTCTTGGGTGTCCAAATTTGTGAGTGGGGACCACTTCGGTGTGCATGTCCTTGCATGTTATTTGCATGTTTTGCATGCTCTTGCATGGTTATGCACCTAGGTTTGCATGTTGGTGCATGTTCTTGCATGAATCCATCAAAGGAGTACTCGGTATTGACCAATTCTGATTGGCTGTGGGTTAGGTGCCCATGTGAAGGACATGTGATTATTCAATATTTTATTCCATGTTTATGGTCTGCCCACTAGGGGGTGTGGGTTTTTTTAGGTGGTTTTGCTTGTTGTTTTGAGATACCATTTGTGGTATTTTCTCCCACAAACTTCTATCTATTGGAGCCTTGAGATGGTGGCTTGGTATGATCTATTTGTAGGTTTTCAGAGTGACAAAGTGCTACCAAATTATAGAGAGGATTGTTGTATTTATGTACTTCTTTGAAGATTAATACAAACATTGGATCTCTTTGGGTGTGGAGCTTTTTCTTTCAAAATTTTCTCCACATATATCTTGTGTCACTTTTTGTTGATGACTTGTCGTATTGCAGATTTTTCTTTCATGTTTGCAATTGTCAATCACTTAATCATTTTATGGTAATCTTGTAAACATAATTTCAGATTTGGAACCACTTTAATAAGTTCATATTTCTGCAAGTTATACCTTTATTTCCAACAATTATGTGAATATGCTTGATATGTAATTGAGTGTGAAGGCACAAAGTAAAACCAACAATGGTTAATTCAAAAGTGTTTGCATGAGCATGATTGACTGTGTTCAACTATCTTGCTTGATTAGAAGTAAAAGACATATCACTTATCAAACTAATAAGACCGCTAACCTAATCACTTGTAATTAAATAACCATATAATGCAAAACCCTCAAATGTGTTCTTTCTTTGTGCTTAAAATAATTCCTTATATGCATCTATGTTTGTTATGAATGTGGAAGAAAGTTTAACAACTTTTTGGAATGATAAAACACTCTTAGAAATATACTAGAGGTAGTTTGGATTTCAAATAGTGATTTTTTATATTGTTGGGAAATGTTATCTTCATATTTTATTTACAAAAATAATGTGAGTTGTATATGTACATGCCTTGGGATTGTTTCTAAATTTTTAAAAACCGAATTCCTTGGAAAATTAAAAGATTATATTATTTTATTTATTTTGAAAGGATATTAGCTCTAAATGAGTTGGGTGAATGTGAAAAGGAAAAAAGGGATATTTTCTTTTACCTTATATGCAAAAGAGTCCACTTTTACTCTATCCTTTTATCTTATGCAATTTTTGGAGAAAGAACTTGCAAGAGTTATGTATTCAAACATGGGAGATGTGTTTGATATTTGAAGATCCTTTTGTTGAAGATAATTGCTTTTTTGAGCTTGAATAATCCATAACTTTTGTAGCATGTCATTTGAGCAAGTCAAGGTACTTTTTCTTGTGACTTTGTATGTAGGTTAAGGAAAGATTGTATATCTTTCTTGTACAAAAGAAAAGAAAAAAGATTGTTTTCATGTGCTTTCCAAGTTTATGTAAAAACTTAAGAGGTACCATTAATGGAAGTCACACAAATTTATAAGCTTTATAGAAAAAATGAAATTTAAGTTTGGAATTTTCACTGAGATTTAAGGTATTATTTTGTTGGTATTTATCAAATGAAATAAAGAGGGAAGGCTTAACTTTGGGAATTCGATATTGTTTGAAACCCTATTTGTTCCTTCCTAATAGCCATGATGTCAATTTATTGAAAATCATGGTTGTGGCTAGAGTGAGATTAATTAAAGGTATTAAAAATAATTAGGGTTCATTTAATAAACCTTAATAAGATAAACCACAATATTAGCTACCAAGTCTTTTCAAGGAACTGATGTAATATAGTGAAGGACACTTATTGCCAAAATCTATGATTTGATGTTGAAACATCCATAGTGGATAGACATTTGCTCGAGTTGGTTTGGTAACCTCAAACCCACTTTGCACCTTGGAAAACCAAAGTGATGACACTACATTTTCCTTAGGCTATTTTATCTTCCTCTTATGCAATTATATCTTATTGTATCCAAATTTTGTTTGAGAAAATATGATGGTTGTGCTTGTGTGTTGCCAATCCCATGTGTTTAATGTGAGTGTGTTTAGGTACCCATGTGCTCACCTTATATTCTAGTGGGGTGGACCTCTAAGATCCATATGGTCAATTTGTATGCAAATGTCATTGTTTTGCATGATTGAAGCCATGGGGTGATGTGTTGCAAAAACCTTGGTGAAGTCCTCAAGTTACTTGGTTTTCATTTATGCATTGTAATTGAGCAAGTTTGTATATTTGAGTAAGTGATATTTTGAAGTATGCAAATAATATTGAAATAGATCCATTTATGTATTTATTGGACATGGATACAAATTTGTGATGTTATTTTTATATAAAAATTTGGTTGTGAATATACCTAAGCATGAAAATCCATTCAAGCAACGAGAACATTGTTTTCCTTGAAAATTAAAAATAATGAAAATGTAACATTTTATATGATGATTATATAATGTTTTTGACACATGAAATTCAATGGTGATATTGGTTTAGTTTCATATTCATTGGTAGAAATTTATGTGTGAAAAAGTATTTTAGAGCCATTTGTATTCGATTGGGTTTGGGAGAGGGTTCTATTGATCAAATCATAGTGTTGTAGGCTTGACGACTGAGGTAACATATAGGAGGACATCTTCCAAACATGTGTGCAAAAAATTGTGAAAAATGGGGTTGAGTTGCTTTATTTTTTGTTCTTCTTTGTTCACATTCAATTATTTCCATAAGGGATGAATGTGGGGGGAAAATGGATCTCTGTCACAACAAATGTAAAATTGACAAAAGGGAAAATATGTTTAAAAGGGGTGACTGTGAGGCAAGGAATTGAAAACAATCTTTTTCAAAAAAAATCCCTTAAGAAAGGTTGACAAACTCAAAACATACATTTTTACCTCCTATGCTTGGAATTATGTAATTATGCCTTCTAAAAAAATTTAACATTTTTTGAGTTGTATTTATGCTCTTGATTGGATCTAATCATGCCCTTGCAAGAACTAGGTGAACTAGTGAATCGCCCTCGTCATTAACCTCGTGTGCATGTAATTTTGAAAGATCTAATATTTTTTCTCATTTGATTATGATTTATATTTTTGTATGATGCATTAAAAGAGGTATACATGCTTATGCACTTCACTTATAAGCTATTTATATATTATTTAACTTTGTTTTTGTGCATCTTGGTGATTGGTGGCAAGTAAACTATCATCAATATAGGGTGAGACCTCATCTCCCCTATCATTCTTTGTCATGGTGTCATCTCATGATGGCTTTGTAGGTATTTTTCTTGTGGAGTTATGAAATTATGCATTATTGTCTCATGCTTGGATGTGTTGTGTTATATCGCAACATCCTTTGTGCATGAATGTGCATTGTGACATGTTTGTGTTGCAACTATTAATGCAAAAAACAAATGGCCATGTTTTGACTTGTTAATGTCCATAAAATTCTGGCATTACAAGATCAAAAGTAAATATCTTAAGCAGATTTTAAATCTTGTAGGTGTTTAACCCATAAATATCATAGAATCCTAAAGGCCTCAAAATTGCACATGGATGTTATAGATTTAGTTCAACCATATGGAAGGGAATTGATGCAACTAATGCATGTAATGTGTTCCCTTATGTTTCAATGATACATAAATTTTTATACCATGTATATATAAATTAATTCTAGTTATAATGTTTACATTTTCCCTAATTTACTAACCATTAAAAATTCTAGGAAATAAATTGTCTTGGAAAACCTCTCCCTTAAAAAATATCTCAATTTTTTTGGAAATTTTTAAAACCTAGAAGAACAAAGAAAACTATTGGGGCTCAAAATCACACTAGACAAAAGGTGTAAACTTACACCAAAAAATCCTAAGACATGGAAGTGGATCAAATTGACCTATCAATGTAATTTTAAACCCTATAAGTATGAGAATAGTATCAAAGCTCAATATAAATAATTATGAATGAGAATGAAGTTATATTCTTTATATTTGCTGGTGTAGAGCCAGATATTGCCTACTTCACAATTTTTACTCTATGTTTTACACAAGTATTTTGGTGTCCACACTCATAGCACATTTTAGGCTACACTTAAACCAATTCTTTATCCTTTACCAAATGTCAAGATGCAAAGTAGCCCAACATACCCAAATTTTGTTTCTATGCATTCTCTAGAAACTTGTGCAAGTGTAGTAGTGACCCAATCTCCATCATGTCATCATAGTAACATCCAATTGGTGAGAAGCTCGATAAAACCCAGAAGGGTTCTCTGGTGGTGGATCTGGAGGAAACAGAGGACAAAAGCCATGACACGGACGCGAGCATTTCCAAAAGAACCAGAGCCAACCTGAAGCGCAAGGTCCTCCCTACTTCTAGTATGATTCAAACTTTTAAAAAGGATGTCAATGATATGCAGAAGCTAGAGGAGGAGACGGAGTCTGTCCTCAAGACTCTGAAGTAATGTCTGGGGTTTTTGTGCTTTCTTTGCCTTTCCTCTGTTTCGGCCTTTTTGGTTATGTTCGAATGGTTGCTGTTGATCTTTTCTAAGGCAGCTAGTTTTTGTGGTTGGACTTTTTTGTTCTCTCTTCTGTTTTGTAAACTTTGTGGTTTCGGGTCCCTGTAAAACCCGTTTTACCCTTTTATCAAAAACATCCACTCGATTTTAATTGTTCTAAAACAATCATAGGCTAAATTTCTTGGTTTTTTTGCTTTTAAAAAAACTCTCATTTGTGCCAACTTATTATTTAATTAAAAAATCCAATCCTTTAATAATCATCTTTTGTTAGCTTTTGTAATCCTTGCCTATCTTTTGAAGCTATCTATTATTCTTTGCTACTCCTCAAGATTTCCTAGAAGTTTGAAGTAACAATCTTTGTGAATCTATTCTTTGGATTGAACATGGCAACCTTACTACCATGAACATTATTCTTGAAGCTATTTCCTTTCTTGCTATGTCCTATATACTATTTTCATTGCTTCCATTGTTATCCATTTCTTCTCTTATTCCCATGAACCTTCACCATTAATCCTACATATTCTTTTACTACCATTGTAATAACTCTTCCAAAAACTAAACCTATAGCATCATACCATAGCCCCTTGGCATCTATGCTTCTTTCATAACCCTTTATCCCTTCCATACAAAGTGCACTCTACATGCAACTTAGGAAATTTATTGGGTATTTATTCTCTAAATCTTCATTTGTTCTTATACTTTAGAATATAGAGCCTAGGTTATTGTACATACTCCCATTCTTCCTTAGATTGCAAGTAGGATTGAAAAAGACCAAATAAGGGCCTAAGACAAAATCCCAAGCAATCCCAAACATTTTTCTTGTCCTTACTACACAAATTCAAGCCAAATATCTTTCTAAATAATTTCAAATATCTTTCTATATAGTACCAAATAAAAAACCTACAAACATATTAAGAATCTACATATCATTTTGCACTCTACCCAGAAGTCTAATGGTTATCAATACAAAGGTTGACACCACAACAATTCCAATTATGCTTAATTTTGTATATTTTTAAATATCAAATCAGTAATGCACTAAAAGAGCCTCTACTACAACTCTCATACATCTATTTACAATTCGTCAACAATCATCTTCTACACCAAACTTGGTACCAAGAATACTTCTCTTATCTATCTTTTGTCTTTTCAAGATCTCCTCCTTATAGCTAAGTTTTTTCCACATCTTTAAAACCAACTATTAGTATCTTTGTTTAGGAACGAGCATAGCTAGTATATTTGTTAAAACAAAAAGTACATTTTAAAAAAAAAATCATTTAATTTGAAAACCCAAGTAAAAATGGAGCAGAGAGATTCAAAAGGAAGGTGCAAAGCCTTTGTAAAAGAATGATCGAATGTTCGACATTGATAACAGCAGATTTGGCCCCCTGTTGGTTTAGGACTTTAGGGAAAACTATTGGCAGGACGACATCAAACACTTTGCAAAGGATCGGGGTCCTGGTCATTAGCAAAATAATGCCCATTATCTGTGTGTCCGCAACCCTTTCCGTGTTCACGAGAACTTGTATCACTCTCCTCCTCTCTCTCAGGAGCAGGGTAGGGCTTGCCACAATTATGATGATTTTGTCCAAGAGAACTAGCCCGTCCTAGGCCCCAACCTTTGTTCCATGGGAGCCCTCCTTTGTCTGATAAGGGCCTGGTTGGGCGCATTGGCCCTAAGACTCCAGCTCAAAACCATCTCCCTGTCTCGAGTTCCCCAAAGTAGGGCAACTTCAATCAGGTAGCTAAAGGAAGCAAGGATCCTAGTTCGAACCCTCCCTGAATTGATAAGGATAGCAACCAAGCTTCTGATTAAATTTTAGTCGTTCTCCCCACTTCCTCTCTGGAGCAAACATTGGCAGATTTTGCAAGCAAAGCAGTGATTGGGAATTTTTTCGGCGCTTGACCGACAAGGGGCAGTATTGAAAAATGGGTCTTTACTCTTGGAGGCCCTCTATCAAGCTCATGTTTTTTCCTAAAAGTTTCTTTATTGTTGAATTCTCTTCCAAGGTGGACCGGGATAAGATTGTGGCTGGGGGGCTATGGTTCATGGAGGGTTTCAGTCTTTTCATCACGAAATGATTTCCGAATTTTGACACAATGCATTTCCACATCCCGGAGCTGCCAGCTTGGATTCGTCTCTATAACTTACCAACAGAGTATTGAGATGCTTCCTTTCTTGAACAAATCGGCTCTTCCTTGGTAAGGTTTTTGAAGTGAGATGATATTTTGAACGGAGACTCTTAGAGTTTACGCTTGGGTTTGCATCCTCAAGGATCCTCCTAAAACCCTTCCTAAGCAAATCTCCCTAATCTCAGGTATGTCGAACTAACACCAATCTGTGGAACTTGAGATTCTACATTCTTTTTGTAGATTGTGCAAATCTAGGGAGCATTCTTTTGTTAAATTGTAAATATGGCCCTGCCTTCGACAAATCCCATCTCTTGGATGTTCAGTCCCCTGGCCTGGCTCCCTCCTCGAAGCTATCCCCTCTCCTCAAGTGGTGATTGTGCCTCAATCCTCTCCCCGCCTATGATCTAAGGCCGGTCAAGCTTGTTCTCCCCCGTCCTCTCCAATGGGTAAGAGCCCTCCAAGCATCTCTCAAAATGTACTGATCATTCTTGATATTTTGGAAGATGTCGATGCTATTTGTAACATCTCACAATAGGAATGAGAGAAATTCAAGGCTAATTATGGGCCCCTCGCCATGTGGGGCAAGAAATCCACAGGGGAGGTTACAAAGAGAGGAAATAAAAGCAGGGTCTTAGTTGATTCTCAGTTTGGAAAAAGAAAAGTGAAAGGGAAAGGGAAGGCCCTTGACAAGTGTCATGAAGATTCTATCGTGGAATGTTAGTGGTTTAAATGCCTCTCAAAAGAGACACTTAATCAAGTGCTAATTAGATTTGCTAAAATCTGATATCTTTCTTTTTAAAAAAACTAAATTGAATATGGAAGAAGCTGACAAACTCTTGCAGAAATGGTTTAAATGGATGAGGATCTTCTCCCTGACCTTCAGCACCTCTAAAGGTTTGGGTATCTTGTGGTTTGATCCTCCTCTCAATTGAGGCTCAAACTGGCAAGTATGTTAGCTCTCTTGTTTTGTAATGTCCCTTCTTCGAACCTAAACCTTAACTACACAAGACACATACCAAATTGCTAATTATAAAGCCTACCTCTTAAATCTAATATAATTGATCGACTTCATGATAAATTTCATTGCAAATAAATTATTTTTCGTTTGACAACATAATCAAGAGAAAAAAAGTCGCCCATAGATTTGATAAACGTTGAAGCAATCGCTAAGGGTTTAAAAGTCCACCAAACAATGGATCAGACATAAAGAAAGATAGTTGGTTTGGGTCACCATGGAAGGAAGTTGTGGCATTTTGCAAAGTTCACACTACTTTGTGAAACCAATGCCACAAGTCAAAAGTAAGTGACAAAGAGATCACAAATAAAATGAAGTCACCTATAATATAGGGGAAAAGACCCAATTGATGAGCATGTTCCAATAGTTGTTATAGCATTTGTTGATTTAATGTTCAATATTTGTGACAATATTGAACCAATAGTTGTGACTTTAAAGTTGTTAGTGTTGATGATAACTACCATAATTGAATAATATGTATTCCTTAGATCTAAAAAGCAACAAATCATGTGATGCCACATCAGTACACCAATAAAACATGATTTAGTGCACAAGTATTGGTCTCACTTTTTTTTTGGACCTTTTTGGACACCTTGACAAAAAAGCATGTTGATGTGGCATCATATTTGATGATGTGGCCTTGAAACCTTAGTTATAAGTAGAGGCGTTATCAAGCAAGCTGCTATAAAAATTTGAGATTTTTTTTAGATTTCCACATAGGATTTTGAGAAGTGCAAAGTTAGGGTGCTCAACTACCGGGTCCTCTCCCCTAGCCACCACAAAGTTTAAAATCCCTTGTGATGAAGATCGTGGATTGTAAATGATCACAACTTATGGAGAAATCGTCGCCAAAGACATATCATAGTAATTCATTGCCAAATGGATGAGTATACCATATAACCATGGAGTATTTATAAGAAAATGTGATTTCTAGCCTCAAGGAAGGATTGATTAATATTATAAAATGAAGTTTATAATAAAAAAATATTTATGATAATATCAAATAACATTTGAAGAGTTATGTCTATTGGAGGACAAAGGTATTTAAGGAAGATCATGTAAGGAGAATGAGTAACATATTGAGAATTCATTTTAAAATTGATTAGTACTCCTTGTGGAGTAAGAACTAGGGTTCAACCAACCAAAGGATGAAAACCCACAATTCTTAAGGGTGCTTTAACACAAAGATCATCATTATGCAAATATGAGTTTGACTTAAAATATCTATGGGCCAATTCCCCCCTCAAAAGAAGCTCCTTTGGGATTCTATCTCTAATGTTTTGGGCCTACTATACTTAAACTTGGTGATTTGTGTGGTGACTTCAATATTGTTTTGGGTCCTTGTGACAAGAAGGGTGGACTTATAAAGATCTTCACCCTTATCATATTTTTTCTAATTATGTGCAAAATAACTCTTTAATGATTATTAGGTCGAAAAATGGTAGCTTCACCTAGAACAATCACCAAGAGGGGCTTGATTTGGTTGTGGAGAGATTGGACCATTTTTTTCTCTCCCTAGTTCGAATTAATTAGAGCTTTATCATGGAAAGTCTCATTATACCTGGCTCCAACTCTAATCACTTTACTATTTCTTTTTCTTGGCATGTGGATTTTGGCATTTCTAGAAGTCACTTCAAGCTTGAAAATGTTGCGAAAATGTGTCTCAACCTTACAATTATATAACAATTTATTGTTGATAGGATACACACACACACACTAGTTACACTGATAGGTGTATACAATGGCAGCAAGGGGGGAGAGTGGGATGCATGTAAACAATTTTTTGTTAACTTTTTTAGGAAACTTCTAAACTGACCAACATACATTAGATAAATGATACATTGTAAATCTAGACTGTTAATTTTTAGGTTTTAGATCTAATGGTGAATATTTTGTTGTCATGTCTTGCCCTATAATGTAATCCTATTAAATGAGGGAACTGCATTACGACTGTGGAAGAGAGAGACGGGAATGTATTCTGACAATCTGATAGCAGTCGTGTTGTCTCTTGATCTCTAAGTGGTGATACTCTTGTGAGAAGCTTACTCTGCAAGTATATTGTAATCTTTGTGATTTACTGAATAATATATTGGGCGTCTTTTGGAGTGGGATTTTTCTCCCAAAAGGGTTTTCCCCGTGTAAATCACTATGTCATGGTATGCATGATATTTATGTGTATTTCTATTTAAGTTTCTATAACTATTAAAGATTTGTAAAAAATTTGCATTATTCTGCTTTCAAGATTAGTGTAGGAAGTTGTTATGCTATCTTAGCTTCCTTACAAGTGGTATCAGAGCTTGATCACCTTTGGTTTCAATTGTGGGTTGTTGGGTTTTTTGGACTAATCTAGGTTTGAGTGGGAGCTTGTTCAGAAGATACTTTGTGATCTTGTTACAGGAATTTTCAAATGGCAAGTTCATCAAGGAGAATAGAGGTGGATAAATTTTTCGGAAATAATTTTGAAATGTGAAAGTTGAAGATGGATGATCTATTGATAGACCAAGATTTGTGGGATGCTATTGATGAGAATGTTTCAAGGCCTACAGATCCTACTCAGGCTGCTCGATATGATATTATGGACCATAAAGCCAAGGGTCTAATCAGATTGTGTTTGGCAGACTATTTTAATTAATGTCCATGAGGAGACCTCTGCACAAAAACTATGGAAGAAGCTTGGTGAAATGTATCAGGCCAAATCTTTAGTGAACAAGATTTTCTTGAGGAAGAAGTTGTATTCCTTGAGAATGGAAGAGGGTGAACGAATCACAGACCACCTAGAATCATTCAATATGCTGGTGGCTCAATTGGCATCAGTTGGTGTCAAAATGGATGAGGAGGAGAAATGTCATATCTTGCTTTGTTCTTTGCCTAATTTGTGGGATTCTCTTGTTATGACTATTGGGAGTACTTCTATTATTTTAAAGATTGAAGATGCGGTGGGTTCTTTGATTTTTGAAGAGACGAGGAGGAAGGTATCCATCACTTCCAAAGAGGCCCTAAATGTTTGTGGAAGACCTACTAAAAAAGGAAAGAAGAATGAGAAGTGTGACAAATCCAAGTACAGGGGGAGATCTAAATCTCTTGGAAAGTCCAAAGTTATTTGCTGGAAATACGGTAAGCTTGGGCATGTTCGTAAGGAATGCAAAGAAGAAAAGAATAAAAAGAAGAAATTTGATTTTGATTCTAAGTCCGAGAAGGAAGATGGCGACACATTCATTGCAACTTTGGCAACTCGTACAGGTAATGATGCATGATTAATTGACTTGGGTGCATCTTTCCATATGACCTTTAATAGAGATTGGTTTTGTGAATATGAAGAATTTGATGGAGGTAAGGTGTACTTGGGTGATGATTCTCATTTAGACATTGTTGGCCATGGAAAAATTAAAATCGGGTTTCTTGATGGTAGAATAAAAGGGATTAATGGTGTGTTGCATATCCCTAGATTAGCATGAAATCTATTATCTATAAGTAAACTAATAGATGTAAGTGTGCATAAAGTATTTTCTGATGTAGGATGCAAGATGGTTAGAAGTGTTATGGTGATTGCTAGATGTGTCAAATATGTCACATTGTATAAGTTGGATGCATGCACTGTTGAGTGCAATAGTACTATGAAAATAAATTTTGTGGAAGAGGTGTGGGTTTCACTTTTAGCAGATGGTCATGATTTTTGGGTACCCAAGGGTGTTCTTTCTTCTGAAAAAAAGTTACATGCAGAGAAAACTATGTTATGGCACTAGAGACTTGGCCACATTGGAGAAAAGGGTCTAAGGACCTTGAAAAATAAAAACCTTGTTGAAGGTTTGTTTGATTGTAATCTCGAATTTGATTTCTGTGACCATTGCATTTATGGAAAACAAAACCGCATTCAATTTTGCTCGAGTTCTCATAAATCTTGTGGTGTATTGGATCTTATTCATTTTGATGTGTTTGGTCATGTAGATGTTCCTTCGATTGGTAAATCCACATATTATGTTTCATTTATTGATGACTATAGTAGGACATGGGTATATTTTCTAAAGAGCAAATCTGAAGTTTTCAGTTGAATTAAAGAATTCAAAGCAATGGTTGAGTTGCAGATTGGAAAGAAAACAAAATGTTTGAGGACTAATAATGGTGGTGAATTTTGTTGTAATGATTTTGATATATTATGTAAATATTTTGGAATTCATAGACAGAAAACAACTTCGTAATCTCCAAAACAGAATGGAGTTGTAGAAAGAATTAACAAAACACTTATGGAGAAGGCTAGGAGTATGTTGAGTGGTGTTGGCCTAGAACAAAGGTTTTGGGATGAAGCTATTGCCACTTCTTGTTACCTGATTAACAAATCTCCTACATCAGCTCTTATTGATAAGACGCCTATAGAGGCATGGTCAGGTCACAAGCCTTCATTAAGATATCTTAGAGTTTTTGGTTGTGAGGCATATGCATATGTGGCAAAGGAGAAGCGAACAAAGTTGGAGAACAAGGTTGTGAAATGTATCTTTATCGAATATAGTTATGGTGTGAAAGGATACAAGCTTTGGGAACCTATTGCACAAAAGGTAATATATAGTAGAAGTGTTATTTTTAGAGAAACTAAGCCTTCTTCTGTTACATTGCAGCCAGAAAGAAGTAAACAAGAAGATGTGATTCAATTTCCTTCTACACCTGGGAAAGTTGAATCGAGGCCCAAGGATAGACCAGAAGTTGAGGAGATCTCATCTAGCTCTAGATCTTCAGAAAAGGAGGAAGAACCTCGAACTCAACATGTTCGTAGGTCTACAAGGCATAGACAACCACCTGAAAGGTATACACCTGATGATTGGAGATGTATTTTTTCTTTGAATACTAACATGGATGAACCCAAATTTGTAGAAGAGGCATTAGGTATGAATGATGTAGAATCTTGGAAGATTGCTATGGATGAAGAAATGGCATCTTTGAAAAAGAATGGTACATGTGATCTTGTACCATTTCCTGAAGGATGAAAACATGTTGGTTGCAAGTGGGTGTTAAAGAAGAAGATTGGTTCATATGGACGTACTGAGAAGTACAAAGCAAGGTTGGTTGTGAAAAGTTGCTCTCAAGTGGAGGCTGTTGATTATCGTGAGATATTCTCTCCAGTAGCAAAAATGACAACCATTAGATTTTTTCTTTCTATTGTTGTTGTTAATGATTTAGAGGTTGAGCAAATGGATGTGAAAACTGCTTTCCTTAATGGTGACTTGGAGGCTTAATGGTGACTTGGAGGAGGATATTTATATGACACATCCAAAGCACTACGTGGTTAAAGGTAAAAGTAAATTGGTTTGAAAATTGAAGAAACCTTTGTATGGATTAAAACAGAGTCCTAGGATTTGGTACCAAAAATTTGATACATATGTGTTGAGTTTGGGATTTGAGCGTTCGAAAATAGATCATTGTGTTTATTATAAAACTGATGGTGATCATTTCTTTTTTATTGCATTATATGTTGATGATATGTTATTTATTGGAAAGGGAAAGGTATGATTTCAGAACTGAAATCTTATCTTGCTACTAAATTTGAAATAAAATATCTTGATGTAGTTAGGCACATTCTTGGGATGGAAATTAAAAGAGATAGAGTGAACAAAAATTTATGGGTTAGCCAAAGTAAGTATGGCAATTCAATTTTACAGAGATTTAACATGCAGGATTGTAGACCATTGTGTGTTCCCCTTTCTATTGGAACAAAGTTATCTATTTCAGATTGTCCAACATCTCCATCAAAGATGGAAAACATGAGTAGACTGTCTTACCAGAGTACAGTTGGAAGTTTGATGCATGTTATGGTTTGTACTAGACCAGTCATTGCCCAAGCAATGGGAGTTCTTTCCAGATATATGTCTAATCTTGGTAGAGTTCATTATGGTGCAGTTAAAAGGGTCTTCAGATATTTGCATGGTACTTCAAATTATTCCTTGTGTTATTATAGTAATATGACTAAAGATGAAATGTTTTTTGATATTCATGGTTATGTGGATTCAGACTGGGTAGGTGATATTGATAGCGGATGATCCTCCAGTTCTTATGTGTTTACTTTATTTGGTGGTGCAACTAGTTGGATGAGTAAGTGACAGACTGTGGTTACTTTTTCCACTACTAAAGTTGAGTATATGGCAGCTACTCATGCTTGTAAAGAATCCATTTCGCTTAAGAGATTGTGTTCAAATATTGGAATAAAACAAGGTGCAGTGACAATTTATTGCGATAGTCAGAGTGTGATATGTCTAGCCAAGAACCCAACATTTCATGCTAGGATCAAGCACATTGATGTAAAATATCATTTCATTCAAGATATGGTCAAAGATGACAGGGTGAAGTTGGTTAAAGTGGAGACTTTGATGAAGTTGATTATTTAACTAATCATGTGAGCACAAAGATGTTCAAATGGTATTCAAAGATTATGGGCCTTTTGGCCCCTAGCAATTAAGAGACAATGTTTACTCCCTCTCATTGCTCTTGTAAGGTGTTCGACAAGTGGAAGATTTGTTGGGAAAATGTGACTCAACCTTGCAATTATATAACAATTTATTGTTGATAGGATGTATATATATTTATATATATTTCCTAGTTACACCAATAGGTGTATACAATGGTAGCAAGGGGGTAGAGTGGGATGCGTGTAAACAATTTTTTGTTAATTTTTTCAAAAAATTCTAAAATGACTGACATACATTAGATAAATGATACATTGTAAATATAGACTATTAATTATTAGGTTTTAAATGTAATGGTGGATATTTTGTTTACAAGGGAAATTTCATATCAAGGGAAATTTCATCTTCAGTCATATTATTATAATAACACAAGGAATAATCTAAATTACCATGTAAATAGTTGAAGACCCTTTTAATTGCACCATAATGAACTCTACCATGAATAGACATATATTTGGAAATAATTCTCACTGCTTGGGAAATGTCTAGTCTAGTGCAAACCATAACATGCATCAAACTTCCAACTGCACTCTGGTAAGGCACTATGCTCATGTCTTCCATCTCTGATGGAGATGTTGGACAATCTGAAATAGATAACTTTGTTCCAATAGAAAGGGGAACACACAATTGTCTACAATCCTGCATGTTAAATCTCTATAAAATTGAATTGTCATACTTACTTTGGCTAAGGTATAGCTTTATGTTCACTCTATCTCTTTTAATTTTCATCCCAAGAATGTGCCTAACTAAAGCAAGATCTTTCATTTCAAATTTAGTAGCAAGATAAGATTTCAGTTCTGAAATCATACCTTTCCCTTTGCCAATAAATATCATATCATCAACATATAATGCAATAAACAAGAAATGATCACCATCAGTTTTATAATAAACACAATGATCTTATTTAGAATGTTCAAATCTCAAACTCAACACATATGTATCAAATTTTTGGTACCACATCCTAGGACTTTGTTTTAAGCCATACAAAGATTTCTTCAATTTGCAAACCAATTTACTTTTACCTGTAACCACATAGTGCTTTGGATGTGTCATATAAATATCCTCCTCCAAGTCACCATGAAGGAAAACAGTTTTCACATCCATTTTCTCAACCTCTAAATCATAAGTAGCAACAATAGCAAGAAAAAATCTAATGGATGTCATTTTTGCTACTGGAGAGAATATCTCACCATAATCAACACCCTCTACTTGAGAGTAACCTTTTGCAACCAACCTTGCTTTGTAATTCTCAATACCTCCATCTTAACAAATCTTATTCTTTAACACCCACTTGCAACCAACATGTTTTCATCCTTCAAGCAATGGTACAAGATCACATGTACATCATTCTTTTTCAAAGATGCCATTTCTTCATCCATAGCAATCTTCCAATATTCTACATCATTCATACCTAATGCCTCTTCTACAGATTTGGGCTCATCCATGTTAGTATTCAAAGAAAAAATACATCTCCAATCATCAAGTGTATACCTTTCAGGTGGTTTTTTATGCCTTGTAGACCTACGGGCATGTTGAGTTGGAGGTTCTTCATCCTCTTTTAAAGATCTAGAGCTAGATGAGCTCTCCTCAACTTCTAGTCTATCCTTGGGCCTTGATTCAACTTTCTCAGGTGTAGAAGGAAATTGAATCACATCTTCCTGTTTACTTTGTTTTGGCTACAATGTAACAGAAGAAGGCTTAGTCTCTCTAAAAATAACACTTCTACTATATATTACCTTTTGTGCAATAGGTTCCCAAAGCTTGTATCCTTTCACACAATAACTATATCCGATGAAGATATATTTCATAGCCTTGTTCTCCAACTTTGTTCGCTTCTCCTTTGGCACATGTGCATATGCCTCGCAACCAAAAAATCTAAGATATCTTAATGAAGGCTTGCGACCCGACCATGCCTCTATAGGCATCTTATCAACAAGAGCTGATATAGGAGATCTGTTGATAGCAAATGATCCACCAGCTCTTATGTGTTTACTTTATTTGGTGGCGCAATCAGTTGGATGAGTAAGCTATAGGCTATGGTTTCTTTGTCCACTACTGAAGTGGAGTATATGGCAGCTACTCATGCTTGTAAAGAATCCATTTCACTTAAGATACTATGTTCAAATATTGGAATAAAACAAGGTGTAGTGACAATTTATTGCGATAGTCATAGTGCGATATGTCTAACCAAGAACCCAACATTTCATGCCAGGACCAAACACATTGATGTAAAATATCATTTCGTTCAAGATATGGTCGAAGATGATAGGGTGAAGTTGGTTAAGGTAGAGACTTTGATGAATGTTGTTGATTATTTAACTAATCGTATGAGCACAAAGATGCTCAAATGGTATTCAAAGATTATAGGCCTTTTGGCCCCTAGCAATTAAGGAAAAATGTTTACTCCCTCCCATTGCTCTTGTAAGGTGTTCGACAAGTGGAAGATTTGTTGGGAGAATGTGTCTCAACCTTGCAATTATATAACGATTTATTGTTGATAGGATGTATATATTTCCTAGTTACACCGATAGGTGTATACAATGGTAGCAAGGGGGTAGGGTGGGATGCGTGTAAACAATTTTTTTGTTACCTTTTTCAAGAAACTTCTAAAATGGCCGATATACATTAGATAAATGATACATTGTAAATCTAGACTGTTAATTATTAGGTTTAAATCTAATGGTGGATATTTTTTTTGGCCTGTCTTTCCCTAGAATGTAATCCTATTTTATGAGGGTGTTGCATTATGGATGTAGTAGAGAGAGATGGTGATGTATTTTGAGAGTCTAATAGTAGTCATGTTGTCTCTTGATCTTTGAGTGGTGATACTCCTATTTCTCTGCAAGTATATTGGAACCTTTGTGATTTACTGAATAATATATTGGGTGGATTTTGGAGTGTGGGGTTTTTCTCCTAAAAGGGTTTTCCCCACGTAAATCGCTATGTTGTGGTATGCATGATATTTATGTTTATTTCTTTTTAAGTTTCTATAATTGTTAAAGATTTGTAAAAATTTTGCAATATTCTCCTCTCAAGATTAGTGTAGGAAGTTGTTTCGCTACCTTAGCTTCCTTACAGAAAACATGTGGTTCCAAGATGGAAATTTTTTCAAGTTGATCAAAATTTGGTGGGAAGCTTTGCCTAAATTTAAGGGGGAAAAATGTTTATTCTAGTAAAAAAATTGTATACTTTGAAGGACAAGATCAAGGAATGGAAAAAACATAGTTTCAAAAATATTTTTGTTGAAAAGGAGAGGCTCGAAGTGAATTTTCAACTCTCAATGAGAAGGTATTTCAAGGTGTTATGGTCCAAGAAATTTTTTTAAGAGAAGACTCTTTTGTTTGAATTGGTGGAGTTGTAGGAAAATGAAGAGATTAATTAGCATCAAAAGTTGATAGAAACTTGGTTAAAATACGAGGATAACAGTACAATTTGTTTGCTATTCAACCAAACCTCATAGAAGTTGAAACTTGATAGGATCAAATTTGCTAGTGGTGTTAGCTTGATTGGCCTAGATGGGAACTAAAGGAGTTTCTTAAGTATACCCCAAAGTTCATCTCAACCACTAAGAATGAATAGCTAATGGCCCCCTTCCTAGAAGAGGAGATTAGAGTTGCACTCTCACAAATGCAACCAAATAAAGCACTTAGACTAAATAGGTTTCCTATGGCTTTTTTTTTAAATGTTGGCATGTGGTTGGTAGGGATGTTGTTGAGATTTGAAATGAATCAAGAAAGTACAGAATAATATTAAAGGCTTTGAATAACACCTTCATTTCTCTCATTTTGAAGTTCCTTAGAATTCTTTATTAGATTTTCAACTGATCTCCTTGTGCAACACTCATACAAAATGTTATCTAAAACTTTGTCCAATAGGCTTAAATTTGTTCTTCCTAATTTAATTTATGATGCTTAGACTAGCTTTGTCCCTTGGAGAGTCATTTCTATGGGAACCATAACTACTCATGAGATAATTCATTCAATTTCTAATAAAAATAACAAAAGTATGATTGTGGAGGTCAACATCAATAAAGCTTGATAGGGAAATTGGAGATTTCTCATGAAAATTTTGGAATAGTTGGGTTTTTGTTTACATCATAGAGAATTTATTTTTGAGTTTATCTCCACCCCTCAATTATCAATTTTGATGAATGGGACTCTAGAAGGCTTCTTTGATTCTTCATGTGGTCCTTAACAAAGGGATTTGTCATGTCCGCCATCCTTAATGAGTTCGATTTTGCAAATTGGAGGGAAAATAGTATTTATTAACACTATTTAAATTTGAAAGTTTAAATAAAATTAAATAATAATTTAAATTTAAATTATTATAAATAATATTTAAATTTCTCTAGGTTGACCATTTGGAAGGGGTATTTATATAGAATCATTTGTCAGTGGTTAGCATCATAGATTGTGGGAGAGAATTTGCATCATCTACTGAGATGAAACCCTCTACATGATCAATGCCTTGGTAAGATGAAAATCTTACTTTGGCATACATATTCTCTCTTGTGATTCATTCAATTGCTCGTTCACTAATTCATTCATTTCATCACACTACACAGGAACAACATAGCATTGGAAGAATGAAGAAGGTGACCTTCGGGTTTGTTGTTATTGATTCCAACATTGGTTGGTAACTAGCTAAGTAAACTACGTGTCTATGTTGATCCGATATTTTGGTCTAGAAATCCTCTCAATAAAAGGAAATTCTATGAGTTTTTGATATGTTGCTCAAGAGTGTCACTTATAGGTATAAACAAGTTTTCAATGAGTTTGTGTGATCCAGTTGAGTTATCCAAGTGATAGAAGTTTAATATTCTTTTGGATGACAAGGTTAAGAACTGTTTGTCCTTTGTGTGTTCCTTATTAGGTCTGGGCCGACCTAATGTTTGGATGACACATTTATTTGTGTGCCAAAAGGAATTTTGAATTAGGCCAACAAGTCATTTTGAATTTTGTGTGTTCACATTCAATTAGGCTAACCTAATTGATGAAGGAAGATATGAGAGTGTATATATATGTGTTTGTATGATGAACAAAAGGATATATATAGATATGGAATATAGTATGTGAGTGATGCAACAAATGAAATAGTGTGAAGTGACTGATAGTGATTGTATATATGTAATCAGAACAAAATTTTGGTATTTTCCAAAGCTTAATCAGAACTACTTTTTGCACTTTGTAGGTGCATTTCTCCAGTTGACCTTTGGTAGTGAGCCACACCTTTTGTATCTTGGCTATAAGCTATATTTTGTATTCAAGATATGAGACTTTCAAGGATAGTGTGTCCTGGTAGTGAGCCTTGTAATATCTTATAACTGGTTATAATATATTGTGAGCTAATCCTCACCATGGTTTTTCCCACTTTGGGTTTTCCACGTAAAAAAATTTGGTGTCAATGTGTTATGATCTCTTTTATGTTTTGGTTCACTTGTATTTAGATGTGGATTGATAATTGGATGGTTAATAATTAATTTTTTTAGTAGAATACTAATTCACCCCCTCTCATTATTCGATGTATTCAACAATTGGTATCATAGTTTGGCTCCTCTGAAGAAGTTTTACAGTTTGAGGAAGGTCCTGAAATTTGAATACATGGTTAACAAATGCTATCATGTTCCTCCAAAAGAAAAATCTATATCTGAGGAAATCAATGCTGCTCTTGAGGAATTGGAAAAAAGAAAAGATAAGAAGGAAACTCTGAAAGGAAACCTGAAGGAAGCAAATGATTGCATTAGGAAGTTAAGATAGCAGATCAAAAAGTTCAAGAAAAGGCATAGAGAAGTTAGTGATTAGTTGAAAAAGGCTAATGAGGAAATTACCAGATTGAAGGTGCAAGTAGAAGAAAAGAAGAAAATTGAGGAATGTCAGAAAGCTGAGATTCAAAATAAAAAATTAATGAATGTACAAAGCTTGAACAAGAAGTGGTAACCCTAAGAGCTAATTTGGAAAAGGCGAAAGCTTATGTGTAACGTCCCGCTAAGGGACCAAGCGGATTAACACAAAAGACCATCAACACCAAGCCAATTTTTTTTTTAAAGAAAACTAAAATAACACTAACTAATGCAACTCAACCAATTAATATGAATGACATCATTACAATAACATGATATTATAATCACATTATAACCTAAAAGTAATATTGAACATAACCCATTTGCACACCTATCCACCATGGTCCCCTAATGTCGCTACTAAGATACACCTACACTAATTAAGCCTAAAAAACATATTTGATACACTATGACCATATTTTATTAACACTTGAATGTAAATTAATCTCATACATCAAATTATATATGATAACATATCGAAATTATCTTCAAACCACATCTAACACTATGTCAATATAAATCTATTCTTAATCAATGTTATAAAATAAGTACATAAAGATATATCATATCTACTGCTTAATTAAACTCATGCATTATAAATACAACATTTCTATATTAAACATCTCTATTACATAATAAACACTAGTAAAAATGTGTATAATCAAGATTGTATCAATTCACTTACTTTTCCTATACAAGAATGTTACCATGAACACAATTCATAATCTAAAAGGTACATATGTATAAGATACATTAAACATAATTTTTTTTATGAAAATATCACTTGCACATAAATTCAACTATAGAATGAAGCGAAAGGAAAGACTCTCCATGTTGCACATGAATTGCACCACCTAAATCCCAATAGATGGTTCGAAAATACCACCCTACCACGTGGAACCCTGAGGCCCACTCCCTCCATGCTAGGAGACAACACTAGGCCCCACAAACAAGCAAACAACAGAACAGAAACAACAAGTGGTTGACACTAAACATCCAAAGAAGACTACCAAAATAAGAATCAACTGAAAATTACAATAACTTCACAAATGCTTCTAGGTACTTCTATAGACCCAATCACATAACACAAATAGATAGAAAACTAAAAAAAATTATCATTAAACCACAACACTACAATAAAGTATATTACATCAATCTCATAATCTTATAACATAATAACTCACTTTAGTTTAGTAATTAACAATTAAGACCAACAATGCACATCCCTGACATAATTGATCTTACATATACAGAAGTCTCAACATAAGATCTCACAAATATGAAGAAATTAACAATATGCAAATAGTAAACACATTTAAATAAAAATGGTACAACACAATACAGATCAAATAATATAGTTATACCCTCTAATACAACTTTTAAAATTGAACTAATTCCCACTTGACAACAGTCAAATTTGTCAACAATAAAACAGTCATAAAACAGTCATATCAACTCAAAATCAAAATCTGTAAAATACCCATTGCAGATTTAGTCATTGACTACTCAGCAGTGCGAACAAAATTGACCAAAAGTGAATCATAAATTTATAAAATACAAAACAATAGACAGCTCTCATAAAACCCTATTTTCGGTAATATTTGATTACAGTCAAATGACAAAATGAGTAACTCAATAATCAGATTTTATCCAAAATAAAATATTAAAAAAAATCTTAAAATTAATTTGAGCCCTTTCAAACCCCTATAAATCTAAAATCTCAATCTTTCATTGACTGTTTACAGGGAGAAATAAAGATATTTGCAGTCATAGAAGAGTAACTTAATAGCAGTCCCGTGTTTCAACCATATCTCACAAACTACAATCTGGGTTTCTAAAATTTTTAGATAGAATTTAAACGACAACGAGATGAAAAAACCCTTTAAAAATCTCACCAACCCAATTTGTAAATTTAGATTTATGAGCAACGCAATCAGACCCTTTTACTGGTAAAGAACAAGAACAACAAATATGTATTGATTTTTATTGTAGAATAAATATATGTTTCATTCACACACAGAAATAAAACTATCCAATATTTATTTTCAAAAATCAAAAGAAAGAAATCAATCAAATCATTCATGCATACAAAAGAAAATTTTAACACAAGATCTGAAAATCCAAACTGGATCCAACGCTTGGGAATGACAGAAACTTGATGCTGAGCTCCAAAGTTTTCAACTTTCAAAACCCTCAAATTGCAACAAATTTCCTATTGTTCCTTCCTTTTTGCAAGCATGGAAAAATCTCTCCCCAAAAAGAATCCAAATCCAACATGCACTCCAAAAAAGAATAACCCAATAGAAAGGAAACACTTTATCTCCTCCAAAATAAAGAGAACACTTTCCCAAAAACCAAAAGACAAACTCCCAGCCACCCTTTTAACTTTTATTTTCGTCACTTTTCATAATGGAGTAATTAGGGTGGGTTATGGACTCTAAAAAAATAATTTTATAAAATAAAATACCTCTCACCCATAAAGCTATCACATAAGAAATATTTTAAATCATTAAAACCACATAAAGACTCCATAAAACATAAATTAAGTGACCATTTTAATAAAATGAATCAAGAGACTAATAATCCAAAAATTACATCTAAATAAAAGTAAAACAAATATTACTCAATAAATAATAATCAAATACCAAATAATGATAATAATAAACAATAATTAAATAATTATTCCTCAAAATATTAACATAATAAAACATAACATAAATAAATGTCACTTATGGATAATATTATATCACACCTCAAACACATTAATAAAAATCATAACAATAAATATGATAGATTCAATATCTAACTTCACTCAAATAATTCACAAACTAAGGTAAAATATAAATCATAAAATAACTTCACATGAAAGAGCAACATTCACATCAAAAGATAAATAACACTAATCACAATCATAACAACACAACTAACCACAAGGTTTAACACCAACAGGTTGGGATCCAAAACTAAGGTTAGACAACAAAATAAAACAATCACATATCACATAAAAAACAATCGAATAAATACAACACTCCAAACATAGGGTAAAAGAGATCAGACATTGTCTCATGACAACCCGAAAAAAGTTAACACATTCTTCATCAATTGTCTCTAATTGAGAACAATGGCTAGGGTTAGGTTATAATTTGGGCCTAGATGTTATCTCCTCGACCACCATTGGGATTAGAGGCACGTTCAGACCTGCTAATTTAGGTAGAGACGTAGCCTAGTACCTGTTCACTTAAACATACAAATTAGAGCACATGTGCATAATAGCCGAAGCACTAGGAAAGAAGTTCTAGCAATCGTATCTCATTCTCGTATGTCTCTCATACGTCCAATGGTACAATGCCGCTCTTTCTACTTATCCTAACAAACATACTACTGTATCACTCAATTATCCAAGTAAATCTCTATATAATAACAATAACATAACAATATGCATCATACTCACCAAAACACTAATAGAAGCTCATGCCCCATCTTGCAATTACAAAGCTTGAACACAAATCAGTATATTTTATGATAATAAAGATAACCATAATCAAAATCATAATAATATGACAACACAATGATAATATATTAGAATCAAGTGAAAACCCCAAAGATAACAAAACACTTTTATCACATCAATATGTCAATAGCATACATCGTAGTAATTGTTATGTCTGAACACACACATCATGATAAATATATCTTTAAACACATATAATAAATCATTTCCTAACCTTTTTACTTAGTCCATAAATTCATGATATACAATATCAATTGTTTAACATCATTAGCACATACCTTTAAATGTCTTTATTATTTTACTTTCATCTCTAAGTTCCAAAGCCAAACTTCCTGCACATCCACTATGAGAATGGAGGGGCACTACATCATGAAGAAAGATTCAAAACAAGATCTACAAGGTTTGATGAGTTGATTACATCTCAGAAACCTTCTAAGGATAAAATTAGTCTACGATTTGAAGGACAAAGATCAAAGGCTAAATTGGCTTCCAAAAAAGTGGAAAATCAAAGGAAATTTCAAGGCAATACTCATCAAATCAAAAATCAAAGGAGCAATACCGGAAGGATTCCTATTCGACAGCCTAACGCTCAAAGGTACCCATCTTTTAATGGCTTTTTTTTTCATGCAATAAATTTGGTCAAGAGAAACAAAATGTAGAAGTAGGATGAACCAAAATAGAATGAGTCAAAATGTTGGATTCTTTACTAGACATTGCTATATATGTTTGCAACAAGTTTGGACATAGAGCTACCAAATGTCGAAGCCAGATGATGATGAATAGATTTAATGCTAGTAGAAGGATTTAGTCTTTTCGAGGCTACTATTACACATGTAATATCTTTGGAAACAAGGATAATTAATATAGATCAAGAATGAATGCAATTCAGTTTGATCAAAGATATGTTGTGTGCTACACTTGCAACAAACCAAGACATATCTCAAAATTTTGTAGGAGCAAAATTGGGAAGAAACCTAATCTGGAACAAAAGAACAAGCCTGTGAACAAAGTAGGTCCTATCAAAGTAAGAAAAGAAATGAAAAAAATTTGGAGGAAGAAGGAATAACCTGAGAAAAAAGATGAATCAAATACTCTTATATCTGCATCCAGTGCAGATACCTCTTCCAAGAACTAAACCCAGTAATGGTTTCAGGGGGAGTAGTCACACAGAAAAATCTAAAAATCCCTGGATATATGAGGTGTCAAGCTGTGACACAAGGATGTATGATGTGAGTCATCAATTTGAAGGCATTGGAGAAATTTTTGGTAGAAAATAGGAAAATCAAGAGAATTGTCAAAAAAAAATTGGTTTATAGTGTGTTTCATAAAGTGGTTGGCAGTTTTAAAGCTGAAAAGCAATAAATGTAAATTAGGGAAAAATTCGTAAGTAATAAAGCAAGAGACTAAGTTAAGGAAAATAACATTTGCACAATTTGGAAGAAGCAATGCAAGCTAAAGTGAGATTGAAGGTGATTTAGAGCGTCGCACCTCAAAACTCTAGTTCTCGACAAGAAGAAAAGGTATTCTTTGTTAACTAAATTATGTGGATTTTAAAGTTGAAGGAACTCTTTCTCAAGCTTATTCAAGATTTTTTGGGGAATATGGCCACTCCTAGTGCTGTGGAAATTTCTAAGAGAACCAAACCCAAATTTAGAAGATGTTCATGGAAAGTGTATGAAAATGACCCCATGGGTGCGTTCTCGCACATCCCAAGCCATTTGCTACCCACCAAAGATCCAAGAACATACATTCATGGGAAGCTAGAAGAATTCAATCACCAAGAGCTAAAGGATTTGTGGGACAATGAGTTGACGAGAGATGACCTACTGCTTAAGGCAAAATATGAAAACCTAGTTCGAATGAAGGTGAATATTTGGAACTAGTTTCCAAAATTTTCTAGTGAGAGTGAGGTGAAATTTGTCAAAATGGACCTCAGTAGGGTTCATAGAAAATTTGTGTGGGCAAATGAATTAGGGGTTATCAACAAGGAGGCAATTCAAGTTGTAACTAGTCTTTGTGATATTGGACCCATTCTAGTTCTAAAGGTAGTGAAAATGATGAAGTCACAAGGCTAATTGGTGCTAAGTTTGACAAAAGAGATTTAACTATAAAGTCCATTGTCAACCTTTCTGTCACATATGTTTCCATCATGATTGGGTAGAAAAACTATTTCACCAACCATGCAAATTTAGTATCGGCTATGACAATTCACACTACTTATGAAATGGTGGAGAATGGAAAATATTTTGATCTTTGCGAGTTGCTTAGGTTGTAACTTATGGAAAACTTGAGTATGACAAAGGAAAATAAGCATTTTTAAAAATTTGACACTTTAATTGTTTGTTTTTTATTCTATTTCCTAAAGGATTGACCAAGAAGAAAAGGCATAATAGAGGATAACACTAGGCTGGTTGCTCATCATATTTTTGATGATCTACTTAGTCTAGGGGATTTTAGGGCACAAAAAAATTCCCTAACTGCTTTCTTTCTAGTATTTTAGAATGAAATGCATGAAAGAGAATAGATTACAAGGATTTTGGTGAAGAAGTATGAGAAGGAGATAACCTTTCTTGTGTCTACAAATGAATATATCATTGAGGTCGTAGAACCCATAATTCGATGTATTGAACCTCTGGGATATGAGATTGAAGAAAAAATGGCAGAGAGGTACATTGAGATTCTATTGGCTAGTCCTAAGGACCCTTCCCTACCTAGGCATGGTACATATGAGGAGAAATCTACTAAAATTCATTTGGAGTCTATTGCATCTAAAAGAATAAAGAAGGTCGAAGCCTTCTTCCAAGGTCAAACATACTCTAAGAATGATATAGAACAATTGAAGAAGGCTCTTGATGAAAGGAAAGCTAAATCTACTGAACAACCCTCCAAACCCATAAAATCGAGATGACTATCTTTCAGTGTTACACCAACACCTATCTCCAATTCTGCCACCCCCAATGCTGCTAATTTTGTGAAAGGGAAGAAGAAAGAAAAAAATTTCCCTGCATCTATTGATGTTGTTGCCCCTACCGGTCCCAGTGCCAAGGTATCTAAGAAGGACATACCTATTGTTGCATTGTCTACTACTTCAGGAAGAAGAAGAGTGAAACAAAAGGCTGACAAGAAAAGAAGTTTGAGTGATGTTGTTGAGGAAGAAATAAAACTTGGCTTAGAAGAAGAGCAACAACTTAAAAGAAACAAAAATGGTAGTACCTCCAGTGAAGGAGCCAAAACCAAAGTTGAGATCTCCATTGATGAGGAGATAGAGGAAGAGGAGGATGCTTACCAGATCCACGTACATACAAAGAAGAATGAAGAAGGCTCATTTGATCTTGTGGAGGACATTTTTGGATATCCTCTGGTAAGTGATCAACCACCCTTAATTCTTGGAGCCTTAGTAAAAAATATGAATGACAATGACTTTATGCCAATTGTTGAGTTATATGATAAGGTTAATGATGAAGGGGAAAAACTATTATAAGTGATTTTATTCAGTATATAGTTATTTGTAATATAAACATGGATAACATGCAGTCAGAAGTTACTAAAAATGTGTGGAAAGAGTTAGTACTTAGAAGGAAAGAGGCTTTGAAGGTTGAAGACAAGATGAGAAGTGAGGCCTTAAAATCCATTAGTTCCATTTTTTTGGAGATAGAAGCTGCAAATCTGCTGAAAGAATGTTCTACATTATTTAGAGTCAAACAGAGAGTTAATATGTTGATGACTAAAGAAGATGACTATGTGGAAAAAGTAAGGCAAGAAACTCAAGATGTAATCAGAAAATTAGCAAAGAGCTATGGGACAAGAACTAGCTCTTCGTCCCACACTGCTCAGGCATTGGAACATGCTACTATTACAGAAGTAATGGATAATCTAGTCTTGGAGACTGTTGATGAGACACTTGGTGTTTTAGAGACCCATGCTCCTTCGACTAACATAGAAGAAACTTCCAACAAAAGGTTTGATGATCATCATAGAGATCATTTCGGTGAAAAGAGAGAAGAACATCAAGAATCTACCAGAAATAGGGAAGAGAAAAATAAAGATGAAAGTGAAGGGAGTAAGGACAAAAAGAAGAATAATGATAAGGATGATGAGAATAGAAGGGAGAAAGAAAAACCAAGTGAAGGGAGTATGGACAAAAAGAAGAATAATGACAAGGATGATGAGAATAGAAGGGAGAAATAAAACTGAGACAAGCCCTCTGGAAATTTATCCGGAGAAGAAGAAGAAAAAAAGTAAAGGAAGAAGAAGAAGAAGAAGAAAAAGAAAAGGAAAAAGAAGAAGAAAAAGAAGAAAAGGAAGAAGAAAAGAAGAAAGAAGAAGACAAGAAAGCCATTCCAACTGAAGGAGAAAATTACAAAGGCCCTAAACCATCAAAGCCATCTGGAGAATCATCTGAAAGTACTCTTAAAGGTCTTCTTTCAAGGAAATCTTTACTTCAACCTATGCTTCCACCGCATCTAGTCAAATTGCCATCACTTCCAAGTTATGTAGACTTGAAAAAGATTACAGAAAGTGGCAGAATAAAACTAAGTTGCACTTTTCTCAGCTCTGTCACATAAGAAGTTATAGAGTCATACCAAAAGGAAAATGAATTAATAAATGAAGCTATCAAAGCTTTATAGGAACAACCCCCGATATTATGTTATACAACTCTTTAGCTCTGATTGAAAACTTGAGGCTAATAGCTGATTCAGTCAAAGAGTGCACATCTAACCTCAAGGTACAGACTATAAAAGAAGAGTTGAGTCTACTAGACAAAAGACTGTTGTTTTTGCAAGACAAGTGTACAATTGCACATGAAAAAGTTTTGCAAACTTTGAAAGAGGTAAAATAATGTGATGAGGAAGTCCAACTGCTATTTGTTTACTATATGAAGTGTTCAAAAGCCACTCGAGGTATCAAGGATTTAATAGACTCAATTGAATCTCAACTTGCTGATGCCTCCAAAGATTATAAGATTGCATATGATAGAAACTATGTTAGGTGAGTTTCTATTATAGATCTTCAAAGTAAATTTTTCATTCTGTAGAGGCAAAAAGAAGATGCTATGAGATGGTATACCTAACTTGGAGAGTTGGTTATGTCTAGACATGTCTCTATATCAAATGCATTGATGGAAGAAAAAAAACTTGAGAAGATGAACATTACTCCATCCACTCCGGAAGAAGGAGAAGAATACTTGGAAGAATTAGAATCTCTACATAAAAATATTTCTAGGGAAAAAGAAGTCTGGGATGATGGAAAACTAGCTTGGGAAGCAATTCTCAAGGAGTTATAGGGTGCCCCCACTTCCTGATTTGAAGCTTTTATCTAAATTATTTGTCCTTTGTCTTTGATGTCAAAGGGGGAGAAGAGGAGAAGAGTATGAAGGATGTTATGTTATGTGTTTGTGTCTTGTACATATGTTAGGGGGAGTTGAGCACAATTTTTTTTTGAAGCAAGTATCATTTTTGGCACATATTGCCATCAATGAAAAAGGGGGAGATTGTTGGAAGAATGAAGAAGGTGACCTCCAGGTTTGTTTTCATTGATGCCAACATTGGTTGGTAACTGGATAAGTAAACGAGGTGTCTATGTTGATTTGATATTTCTGTCTGGAAAGCCTCTCAATAAAAGGAAATTATATGATTTTTTGATATGTTACTCAAGAGTGTCAGTTACAAGTATAAACAAGTTTTCAACGAGTTTGTGTGATCCGATTGAGTTACCCAAGTGACAGAAGTTTGGTATTATTTTGGCTAACAAGGTTAAGAACTATTTTTCCTTTGTGTGTTCCTTATTAGGTCTGGGCTGACCTAATGTTTGGATGACACATTTTGTTTTGTGTACCAAAAGGAATTTTGAATTAGGTCGACAAGTCATTTTGAATTTTGTGTGTTCACATTAAATTAGGCTGACCTAATTGATGAAGGAGGATATGATTGTGTATATATATGTGTGTATGATGGACAAAAAGATATATATATATATATATATATGGAATATGGTATGCAAGCAATGCGACAAATGAAATAGTGCAAAGTGACTGATAGTGATTGTATATTTTCAACCAAAGTATAATTTTGGTATTTCCAAAGCTTAACCAGAACTGATTTCTACACTTTGTAGGTGCACTTCTCCAATTCACCTTTGGTAGTGAGCCACACTTTTTTTATCTTGGCTATAAGCCATCTTTTGTATTCAAGTTGTGAGCCTTTCAAGGACAGTGTGTCCTGGCAGCGAGCCTTGTAATATGTTATAACCAGTTATAATAAATTGTGAGCTAATCCTCACTGTGGTTTTTCTCACTTTGGTTTTTCCACGTAAAAATTCTAGTGCCAATGTGTTATGATCTCTTTTATGTTTTGGTTCACTATTGCAAAATAGATGTGGATTGATAATTGGATGGTTAATAATTATTTTTTTTAGCAGAATATTGATTCACCCCCCTCTCAGTATTCAGTGTATTCAACACATAGGAGATTGATGGTTAAGGTCTTGATTCGATAGTTGACTAAGACAACACTCTCTAAAATCTCACACTAGTTTCCAGTGACTTGGAGGTGATTGATTGATTGAATTGTGGTAGAGCCACAAGCTTGTGCCAGATTCAAATATTCTCATTCATGAAGAGCTATCAACAACTTTTGGAATACACTCATTGGTATTCCCATATGCAGGTAGTCATCACCAAATTCATGGAGCATACACGATCTTATCAACAATTGGTCGAAGGTGTCTCAACCCGAATTGTGAGACACCACCTTAGGTGTTAAACTTGGCTAGTCGCAACCTATGGAGAATTCTACTACCCATCCGTTCGAGATCCTAGCACATGTACTTCTACTCCTTCATTCGGGAAAATTTCAAAAGAACGACAATCCCTCTACGCATCATTTTGTGCCTTGATCATCATCCAAGAGTATTAGTGTCGGGAGCTAATCATTGTGCTTACAAGTCACATTCAAAATGGTATTTGACCAAATTCATTTATCGTGTAATTGAGGCAATTGATTTGTAAGATATTTTTTGTGTAGATAGTTCTGATATATATTTATATTAATGGTTAAGGTCTGACTCAAAATACAATTTTGAGTAGCCCTTGTTGTTATGTGCAAACTCATGAATCAATAAATCATTGCTATTATTTACTGTCAGTACTTGATATCAACATACTTTTGTCATCATTGCTTGGCATAGTTCATGTAGACACACAAATAATCCTAACTAACATTATGCATCTAAATCTGATCAATTAACAATCAATTCTTTTATTAATCAAATAAAGCAATTTATTAGATTAATTCACTAATGTCCATCATGTTTGATTAAATAAATCAATTTATTTAATTAAGTCCCCTAAAGTTCTCTCATCTGATTTAATAAACCAAATTATTTAAAGAAAATTTCAAATCCCCTAATTCCTTCAAGTTAATTAATTCTAGATTAATTAACACCAAATCCTAATTACCCATTCTCTAGCTTTTGACTCAACCTTGGTAAAACCCAACCCCTGATTAAATAACCCACTTGCACATGAAAATAATTCTTTTAATTAACTAATTACCATATTTTCCCTCACAAAAGCATATGCTTTGGGAATATTCCTCCAATAATTCCACTTATTTGACTTTCTTACCCAAACATTAACTCCTCTTACAATCTCAACCATATGCATTAATCTCTCTTACATCCTCACCCACATTTTCTTACATATCCAACTACATTCATTTACTTCTTCTTACATCCTTTCAAATCCTCAACCATATGTATTTATTTCTCTTCCATCTTCTTTACTTGCACATTTCCCAAAATGTGCTCCAACTTCATCCATTATCCTTGTGACAAGTGCCACAATCTCATTGGATCTCCTTTAGTCTTACATTCCTCCAATCTCTTCATTCTTCAACCCTTCAACCCTATTTATAGAGGCCTTCTCTTTTGAAGATGGATACATAATCATATCCACAATCATATGCAATTTCACTATAGGCACACTCATATCCATCCTCCAATTACTATCATTATCTTTGAGGGAAATTGGACATTCATCACTTGCATCTTCATCACATTTGAAGCTTATAAGGGGGGTGGGAAAGGGTATCCTTTCCACATCATAGGAGCACCACTCCCACTATGGGATAGGGTTTGCAAATGCTTTTATATGCTTTCAATTGGTTTCTTTGTTATTTCATTGTTTTGTTTGCATATCTAGTATGTTTAAATATCTCATAGGAGTGCTTGATTTAGTTTTCTTAATTTGACTAACAATGCTAATGTTTGTTTGTTTTTGGAGAAAAGTGCAGATTTAGTACTTACATTTGGCACCCACCATGCTCAAATAGAATAAATTCATCAATTTTAATTTTAATTTAACTTGAAGGAATTGCTAATGTGTTTATTCTATGTTCATTACTATTGAAATTATGAAACAAGGAGTCTTTTGTCTTTTATTATACTTGGTCTTTGTCGAATTTCAAGGAAACATTTAACATCATTATAAAACGATCAATTTATAGGCATTCATTATGATGGGGCTATCTAGAATATTTATTTTTAAATATCTTGTGTATGTCTACTACTACCATATCATTGCAGAGTAGCATACCTTTTCAAAGTATCTCTAGTTGGAAGGGGAGTCAATAGTCACATGCGTAGGAATCCTTACATCTTTAATTTCAAGACACAACTGTCTCCACCTCAACCCATTTGCAAGCCACCATTTATGGACATTATTTTATTTGCTTGGATAGTGATCAAATTTTATTTACCCTTTCATATTTTTTTAAGATCATTATTTTTTGTGAATTGCGCTGTCAGAACTCTAATTATTTCTAAATTCTATATCGATTACAAATTTTGGTTGGTTGTACTCAAAGTCATTTATTAAGTAAATCAAATCAAGCAATTGTGTTAATAAATGTCAATCTTGTGCTATCAGTAAATTAGTTCATTATGTTGCTCATTTAGTTTTAAAATACCCCTCTCATTGCTAATAAACTGGTGTATTTAATTCCATTTAAATTAGTTGATGCATCCACCAATATCCATTAGTTTAGGGAGTCACTCCTCTAGGTAGATGTCACTGGTTTGTAGTGTCGAGAGGAGGACACTATTGGTGTTAGTTGTTGTTGGTCAGAGCACTCTTTCTCAATGTCCCAAAATTATCATAAAATATTGCAATGTTATTTATCCTGAATATCTACCCATTCTAGATCAGAGATCACTTATGTCTCAGGCATAGTTAAATAAATCAATGTGGATCAAACAAGATTGTGTAATTAATTCTAGAACCTTTGATGATTCAAATCGACCAGAGGTTCAAGGCACATTTCGATTGCAGGTTCAATGTTGTGGAGTAGAGCGACGAGATTGCATGGCACCAAGCGAAGCAAGATTGTAGTTTTCTTGTCTTCCATCGATGATTGGTGAAGGATCTAAACAAGCTCTCATAGCAAACTATAGATCATTAAAAGTTACAAATCCATAGCCTTTAGATCACCTTGTATTCTTGTTTGTGATCACCACAACCTCGAGAATTTCTCCAAACTACTGAAAGTAATGGCACATTGTTTCCTTCTGAGTCTCCCATGTTGCAGAACCAAGCACTACATTCTTCTTTTATCTTGAGCCCCAGAGCATTCAGGCTATACTAGGTTGAATTTATTGGAACCCACCCATCGGTATCACTGTTGCAAGAGGGATTTATTCAATGAAAGTAGCGACTGCTTTTACTTTTCCAAAACATCAAAATCAACTTTAATCTAGTAATTTGAAATACAGTTTTTGATTTCAAATGCTTGAGTTATTGTTTTTTATAAAATACCAACTAGTGCTACTGATAAAAATGTTTAGAATTATTAATGGGAGGATCCTTCAAAATCAATTTGTTTTTAGCTGATAAGCCCCAGTGGAGATTGGTTATATGGAAAACAACATGTGTATTTGATCCTCTTTGTGTCTCTTCTTTCTATTAAACCATGTTCAGTTTATAGCACAGTCCTCCATTTACCCTCCATCTCGATTTAGTAAAAAAAAAAAACCTCATATTTATTTGGCATTATATCCTTCCATTATATATTTATTGCTATTGAGGTCCTTAGAGGTCTTATAGAAGTTCAATACTTGTGAGAAGTTTGATTCTTTGACCACCTTATGGGCATTGGCTTGGGCAATGAAGAGCATGAAGGAGACGCCCTTGCTCTGCCTGGACTGATCTTTGACGGGCTGCAATTCTCTATTGTCATAGAATTTTATGTGTTTTGGTTTTTAATGCTAAATATCTCACACAATTTGAGTTTAAATTTGCAAGTTTCTATTGTTATAGAACTTTATGTGTTTTGGTTTTTAATGATAAATCTATCACAGGATTTGATTTCAATGTGAATTTTATTTGGGGCATCATAAAAGAGGGAGTTAAAGATTTTGGGAGCTATTATCAATGAATTTCATTGAATTTTTTGGTTGAAGATCTATAGAAAAATGTGTTCTCTTTTAACTAACTTGGCAGTGAATGAATATTGATATTGTTGTCTTCCCTTTGAGGTTGTGCTAAGGAAGTACATTGATATTACTTCTCAATATCCATATTTTTGTCTCACCAATATTGCATTTATGAGGAGACACAGTTGAATTAAAAGTGGTCCATGCTTCTCAATATCGATATTGACTATCTCACCAATATTGCATTGAAAATCATATCTTAGATTACAAGTGGTCCATGATTCATTTATTATCATAGCTGGAATGCATTCAAGATTAAAACTATCAACTCATAGGCATTGAATTTATAGCTCAGTTGTCCAAATTATGAGATTTTATGTATGATTCAACTATGCATAGAAATTATTTGAGTGCTGACAATGTAGGTTTTTTAAGAAGAAAATAATAAATTAAGGCAGGTGAATCATAAAGCAGGTTTAAATTTGATTTGAATGACTATACTTGCAGGTTGAAAGTGGGTTCACAGGTTATTGAGGAGTTGATTTATATTGTGCTTCTGATTTTGATTTTTGGTAGCCTACTTTGCATCAAGGTGGATAAATCTAGATAGATTTGAATTCAAGAAGTGGGCATTGAAGTTGAAAAATCATTTTTAAATGCTTATTGTAATAGTCTAGAGAATCCATTTGTTACTTTTATTTTATGTTTTAGGCCAACTAGATCAATTTGGGTTTAAAATTAATCATTGATTTGATTTTTTCAAGTTGGACTAAAATTGAACATTAGAAACTTACTAGACTTTACTTTATGGGCTAAAATTGAACAAGGAAAATTCACACTTAGCTTGGTGCATTAAAATGAATTCATCATTTCTTTGAAGGCTAAAATGAACAAGTGCTTGAATTGTGTGATCTTTCTTGTGTGCACTTATAGTACGTATCCAATCCCCTTGTGCTTCGTGTGATCTTGGGTGAAGAGAAATACTTAAGTACACTTTTATGATTTGTGTCACCCTTAAGAGAGGACTTACTATGAGACACACCCCACAATGGGAAACTCATAGGAAAGTTATTGCAAAAATGTTTACTAGTGGGCTATATTAAAAGGGGAAATCATGAGAAAGTACCTTCCATCCTAGACCGTATACCATATTGTACCTAGTACCATGCCTTAAGTGGAACGAGAATGGTAGTAAGAGCCTTAAGTGGAAAAGCGGGTGTGTATACAACTAGGTGTTCTTAGTTTGTTACTAAGAACTAAATTATTTAGTTACCAAAATTCCTTAATGCTTGTTGGTGCAAGAATGGTCATTCTGAAGCCACCCCACATTTGTACTATTCAAAATAGAAACAGAAGAATCCTTAAGGTCTCCAGATCTTCAGGATTTTGAGATTTGGTGGTCCTGAAAAGTGTGTGTCGTGGAGGGGAGCCAATGTCACCAAATCTATAACTATTCAATTTGTCTTAGTGTTTGGAGAAATCTAAGTGGGGACTCAACAAGTATGGCCATTTCAAACATAGGATTGTGCAATTTGTGAGTTAGTCAAAACACATTGCTTGGATCTCAAACTTTGAAGAAAATATTAACAAATCATCAAAATTTCAAACCCTTTGGAAAGAGTGAATATATTTGAAGGGTCTAATTATTACTTCTTGTCCCTAGGAATTTTCTCCTTATCAGCTTCTAAATATTTGGGCTCACATCTCAATTTTCTCTTTTCAAAGTCAACCTAGGGAAACTATGGCCTTGTCTCTTTGATTTTCACATAATGGACCTTGTTGAATGAAAAGGACCTAAGACATAGAAATTTAGTTTAAAATTTAAGCAAGAAAAGTGGATGTGGTAAAAGAAATTCATTAACCAAGATTCAATCAATTGAACCCCACACATGTGCTTGTTATCTTTTATCTTATGGTCTTCCAAGAAAAAACATTGGTCTTTTGGTTTGAACTACTCATAGGGAAAAACATGTTCATCACTATCTTTGTTTTGTAAACAAGGTCCCTCTTAGGTTCATTTAGGATCAAATCAAACACTTCATCCATCCCAAACATTTATCATCTCCATCCCACAAACAATTTTTAGAGCTTTAAAAAAAATCAAAATTCTAGACTTGGGTTAATCCTTAAAACACATCACAATCACCTTGTTTAGTTAGGAGTGTGAGAATTCATCATTTCTCATACCTATAATTAAATTAGAAATACTTTGAAAAAATTTATCCTAAAGATCACATGTCCATCTTGGGATTCACAAAGTTCATTAGCTAAATCAAAACATCAAAATCAAACCCTAAGTCTAGTATTGACCAAATTTCTTAAAGTTCAACACCCATATCACTCACCCTTTCATCTTTCATCTCATCATTGGTACTGAATTCCTTAGAGGTCAACAAGGTCAAAACACAAGAAAAACATGAAATATAAACTTGATTCATACATCATGAGTGATCTAAGTAAAGCAAACTATCAAAGCCTTATAATACCAATTGATTATCAAAACTCACATTTATACAATCCATACATGGGATCATTATCTCTTAAAAACCTCAATGATACAAAAAATGTGAGAATGACCAATCTAAATTTTGGAACACCATTCCCTATGGTAGATTTAAATCAAAGTTAAAACCTACAAATCTATCAACCAAACGATCAATACATGAGTCTTCAAAAAAACAACATTATCCCATCAAATCAATACATGTCGAATGTGAATATACCAAGTGAAAATTTATCAAACATGAACATATCAAATCCATACTTGGTGAACTATGGGATAAATACGTTTACGAATCACACCAATGTTGTTCAAAATCCAAGGAATATATTGACAGCTCAATGTATTGATCCAAATCAAGGTAATGCCATGTAAAATCATGGTTACCTAAATCAAAGAAATGTGTTTCCAAACCAAAATAATGTTCAATGTCAACCTATAATGCAAAATTTAAACATCATCCCAAATAAAAATATTGTCCAAAATTAGTTTGTCCATGATCCCATACAAACACCACAAATATACATTCCAAATATGCTTGACCAACAACAAAATCAACTATATCAAGGGTGTCAAAATCAAAATCAAGATCAAATTTTGTGATATAAAATTGCTTCACTTACCAAAATAGTTGATTCATTGTGACAAGAGACATATCCACCCCAAAATCTACACACTACCCCATTAGTTAAACCATGTCATCAAAATATTGAGTTGTTTCCTCAACCACATCAAGAAAAAAACTTCAATATCAAGAAGTTGGATATGAAAATCAACAACCTCAACAACAATACGAATCATGACAAGAGTCTTCTCAATAAAAAAAAACCTCACAAGATAACAAATGTGAATACACTCCTTTCAGAGAGCCAATTGAATCCATATTACACAAGCTAGTTAATGCAAAACTCATCTCTCTTCCAAAAGTAAGTGCTTTCAACTCTATCATAAACTTCCCTTGGAATAAGGGTAGAGCTTATTGTGAGTATCATAAAGAAAATATTCATAAGACATCAAATTGTATTCGACTCAAAAATATCATCCAAGACCTTCTTGATCAAAGAAAAATAACTGTTGAGGACAATTATCAAGATTCAACCACTAATGATAGCAATGTCAATCTCTCCACCACAACTGTTGCGGACAATGATCAAGATCTATCCATCAATGAGCACCTTGAAGATTTTTCTACCTCATCCAATGATAAAATCAATATACATCAATAGTCATTTTTTATTCATGATCAAAACCCCTCAACAATATCCAACACTGATCTATTTCAAGGAGCGTTTACATTATTTGATCCTATTGACATAATCCAAGATCCATCCACCAATGATCATGTTGAAAATGTCTATACATCATCCAATGAGTTAGAAGACATATCTCAAGAATTTATTCTAAAGCATGATCAACATCTTTCACCTAAGTCTAGCAATGGTCCTTTCCAAGAAATATTGACATCCTTTGACCTCATGGTTGCAGATATTGAAGGAATCCTCAACTCAACACTTGATCCAAATCTAATCAAAGATCAAGAGGATATTGAGCTACTTTCCATTCCTAATCAAGACATCCAAGAACCATTTATAAGCAATCCATCCTTTGAAATTGACCCATCTCAAGAACTTGGTCCAAAGCATGTCGAAAGAAATTCCAAAATTAACCAAGATCAAGAATCTATATCTCCACGATATTACAATGATCTAATTGGAACTTTCTAATGTATACAAGATGTCGCAAATGATGATCATATCCATATAGCACTTACTCCTCCATCTACCCATGAGATGCTTTCTTTGGATGGGTACATCAATGATTCAGAACAAGATTCATTTACTCTTGAAATTATTACACAAAAATAGGAGGTTATTGATTCCTACAGTCAGGCTGAGTTGTCAACATCAAGATCAGATATATCCCAAATTCAGATTGATGAAATTATGTATGAAGATATCCAACATTATCCATTCAAGGAAATAGGTCAGACCAAACACAATATTTTGGAGTCAGCAAAGCAACAAATTAGAATAACATCATCTACAGTGGTCATTTATCAGAGAATGCTTGCTAAACAAAACATCTTGAAACATGAAGAAACAAAACATGAAGGTACTACTTCCACAATATTGGGGGAATCTTCATCTCAAGAAAATGTCAACACAGGGAGCACAAAGAATTCTTCAGATGAAACCAATGCCAATATTATAACCAACCATATCATGAATCTTCATCCACCCATCACCCCATCCATGAATTGGGACCAATATCAAAAGAAAGATTTGAATCAAAGCACAAAGAATGTTATCAAAGAAAAATAATTTGTAAATCATGAAGAACAAATCAAATACAAGTGGATACCAAATAATACATTATCCCTATCAAACTCCATCAGTCAAAGAAACTATGGGGAAAAATTAAAAAGGGAAAAGTATCCATCAAAGATGTCCACAAAGGAAACAACAAGCTTTTGAAGCAACATACAAAATATATCAAGCAATTGGTCCTAATTCAAAGCACACTTTCGTATCCACCTATCATTGCTCATCTTCCCAAGTTTGGAGAGTTAAAGGTTCCAAACTGCCAACCAATCCATCTTCTATTCCTTAACACACTCCACCATCCATGCCTCCACACATGATATCCAATTCTCACATTGATCATGTATTGGTAGCAACCCTTTATCATAAGGATTTAGAAGAAACTCTATTGCAATGTGCATATAAAGAAAAAGTTAACTCTGGTATCAACAAAGTAGATTAGGAATCTCAAAAGTTACATTCAAGTGCACGTATCTTAGCAAAGAAAATTCTTCAAGCAGGATATCGATGGCACATTATGATAGAAGCATCTACATCAACACCACTAGGTGGCTCAACATGAACTTAAAATATTTCACAAAAGAAACAAAAAATCATAAAAATAGTAAAGATAAAAAAATATCCTCTAGTGAAAACCACTATGGTGGCACTTTGGACAGATACCATGATGAAAACATGAAAAATAGGCATCATGTGTAGAATTGAGCATCTACGTGTGCTAGTTCAGGTGTAAGCATCTTATCTCATCCATAATAAATCCAACATTCCATCCATCTTATCCATAATAAATTCATTCATCCATGAACAATTTATCCAACCCATTACCATCTTTCTACATTATCTTGATCTTGATAAAATGTTGGTGTACACTTTACACTTGCTTATGGTAGACATCTTGACATGGGTAATTTTCATTGATCCTATCATATCCAACATTATTTGAGCCATGAAGCATTATCCAAATGAGCATTCTTTATTTGAACACCTTATCTTATCACAATATAATCCATATCCATCCATCCATACACCTATCCAAGAATCCACCCAAGGGATTTCATACATTGCTAGACACTGGGGGCATATATTTACATCTTGCTTTGGGAATAAATCTTGATCTATATCTTCCAACTTATGTGGTGATCTGAACATCGACAAATGTGAGATCAAATTAGTCAAAACACTTGTAAGCAAAAATCCAAATCACTATCCCATGACACATTTTGACAAGAAGATGTTCCTTATCAAGCTTTATCTTTGATCGAACATCAATCCCAACAATCAATATTAGTTGCATCTAATTTACACTTCAATGTCACATCAAATCATTCAAACAAATTTTGTTCCAAACTAAGCTTCACAATCTTGATCAATCAAATCCAATCAATCCATCATCATCTTGGGATATCCTTCCCAATCCTCATGTTGCTTGACACTATCCTTGCATTGTTGTGTATCCTCAACAATGTTATCATCATCAATCCATCAATCTGATCAATCAAGCCTAGCTTTTTTTTCAACAAAATCCCAAAAAAGAGCACTAATATCATCACACACACCCATATCCAAATCATCAAAGTCATGCAAAAATCCAAAAACATTCAAATCATATCAAAATCCCAAAATAGGTCAAAAATAGGAAAATGTCAAAAATAGAGTCTTCATGTTGAACTACGTCATCTCTAAGCTTGAACGTAGGCAAGGCTAATCATTGATCAGCCCTTAAGACATTAGGTTAGTCCCTTAGGTGTCCATTATAATAAATTGGCAATCTAATTGTTCATATCACATCAATAAACGAATTTGTGTCAATCGAACTACGTGGCCTCTGCATGTATAATATAGGAAAGGCTAATATTTGATCAGCCCCCAAGGCCCCTAGGATAGGTCGTTAGGTTAGGTTCTTGGTCAAAATCTCATAAAACACCAAAACATTGGAAATTTTGAATATCAAAACATTTGTAAAACATCTTGAAAATACTAAAACAACCTCAAAACATTTCAAAACCCAAAAAAAATCAAAAAACCCAAAATCATCCATCCCATTTCCCTTTCACCCACAATAAAAATCCACTCACAATAAATCAATCATTACCATCCAACTTTGGTAAAACAATCAAAAACAAGTATAGCAAATTAAAGGTGAAAACTCAAACGTCAGGGTCTTAAGTCTAGGTCAATAGGTAAACAAGTTGGTCAACTCTTTGTACCACTAGCCCATCATCCTGTTAGTCTCAAAATAATTTGATAACATCATTTCCTAAGATGCATCCTTCCTACAATGGACATCAGCATCAACCATCACCATAGTTTAGTCTTGAATAGAGGTATGAAGAACATTGACTTGTTTGTTTACTTAATGTTTTCTTTTGATTTATCTTATTATACTCATTCCAATGACCTCTTGATGATGTCTAATCAAAATGATTTAGAGAGACATGAATGGGGCGTTGATCATTATTTTTTGTCTATTGTGCTTGTTGGATATTCTTGTAATATAACCTTGGTCATGCTAATTTTGTTCGGTTTGTAGGGAGGATGTTTTGGATGCCTTGTTGACTTTTACATTGGGAGGTTTTCCCTTTCTGTGTTTTGGTCTAAGATGTTTGAAATTTTTGAAGTACATCCTAATAAGGTTTCGTATGTCAGGTGTGAATAAGAATACTCCTATCTGTTTGTCGAGTCAAAATCCATTGCACTAGATACCATGCCATCCTAGTTGTCTATACCTTGATGCACATATCTATGTGTGTTATCAAACATAAGGAAAGTTGTGCTCTTTACATCCCCAATCCTTGGATAAGTAACACATCATCATATCTAATAACGTCTTGATGAATCATAGACTTGTTGGAATTATACATCTTCTCAGAATCAAGGGTTGATCCCTATCATTCTTCTATCCTCTTTCATGCTAGCATGCTATCATGACATTCACCAAAACATCAATGCATCCATCCTACATTCATAACACATCAGCATACCCATCTTGCATATTCATACATATCATCATAATAGGAAACATCATCCATATCACATGCATTACATCATCATTTGGGACATTTAGGACAATATAGATTTGTCATTCTAAGCCTCTTAATTCATCTCATTTGTAGAATCATCATAATAATATAGATCTGTTAGTCTAAGCATCTCATAACATAACCATTCATACATCCATAAGGCATCTTTATCATGAGCTCGACCCAAAAATTGGTATTTTCGCTCGATCTCTCAAGGGGGCAGTGTACCAGTGTAATTTCTTCCACTGGGGCAATAGTGGGGCATAAAAAAAAATAGAGCTTTTTAAAATTTTGATCTTGGCAACATCAGTCTTTGAACCAACACAACTGGTACACTGCTTCAAAGAGGGGGAAAATGTAGACACATAAATAATCCTAACTGACATTATGCATCTAAATCTGATCAATTAACAATCAATTCTTTTATTAATCAAATAAAGCAATTTATTAGATTAATTCACTAATGTCCATCATGTTTGATTAAATAAATCAATTTATTTAATTAAGTCCCCTAAAGTCCTCTCATCTGATTTAATAAACCAAATTATTTAAATCAAATGTCAAATCCCCTCATTCCTTCAAGTTAATTAATTCTAAATTAATTAACCCCTAATCATAATTACCCATTCTCTAACTTTTGACTCAACCTTGGTCAAACCCAACCCCTGATTAACTAACCCACTTGCACATGAAAATAATTCTTTTAATTAACTAATTACCCTATTTTCCCTCACAAAAGAATATTCTTTGGGAATATTCCTCCAATAACTCCACTTATTTGACTTTCTTACCCAAACATTAACTCCTCTTACACTCTCAATGGGTGTTGCCACAATAGTGTGTCTTACTTTTGGGACATGCTAATTTTTTCCTGAAATCACCTTTTTTAGAAAAAATAATGATTTAAGCCTCGATAGGTTTCATATAAAGGATTTTAATTGAAAATGGATAGATAATACCCCCTTATATCAAACCCCCTTGAATATAACCCCTCTAGTGTTAAATCATACCCACAATGAAGTCTCATTCACACCTATCAAAATGTTGGAAAAAAAAAATCTTTACCTTTTGAGAGATTAAATAATTCCATTTAGAAATTATATTTTACAAGATTGTAGCCCTTGAAATAAGCTTTCCAACAAGTACAGTTTTGATATGTTTTCATTTTATCATGTATTTAATTTTCAATTTTTACTGAACATAGGTTTTTTTCGAACATCAAACTCTTTGTTTTGTAGAGGTGGAAAAATAGTAAACCATTGTAAAAAAAATCAAAAAATACCCTTTCCCTATGTATTGATGTCATTTTTTAACAAAAAAAGAAAAAATGGATTTCGATATATACACAACAAGTTAGTTTGTACAACACACATGTATATCCAAATTATAGTTACAATGACTTCGAAAATTAATTAAAAAAATATATGTAACAAAAAATTATGGAAAAATGTCATTTCCCTAGATATTGATGTTGAGAATCCATATTTCAAAATTTAGAATTTTATCCTTTATAGAAAAAACGTTATTGTTGTATGACACAAACATTACTTTTTGAAAATGTTGTTTCCTGTTTAAAACTAGTTATTAAAGGAAATGTTGAAAGATTTATGATTTATTTTAGAAATTTTTAAAACATATATATTTAGAATCTACACATAAATTTCCACAAATAACTAGTTTGCATCATCTTCAAATTCTTAACTGTTTAGCTGCTATAGGTCTCAGAAGATGAAAATTCAATTAAGAAAATTGATGTGAATGCCCATCTTGGGAAAAAATTGAGATAGATTATTCTGATTTCACTCCAACCATATGCATTAATCTCTCTTACATCCTCACCCACATTTTCTTACATCTCCAGCTACATTCATTTAATTCTTCTTACATCATTTCAAATCCTCAACCATATGCATTTATTTCTCTTCCATCATCTTTACTTGCACATTTCCCAAAATGTGCTCCAACTCATCCATTAGCCTTGTGACAAGTGTCACAATATCATTGGCTCTCCTTTAGTCCCACATTCCTCTGATCTCTTCCTTCTTCAACCCTTCAACCCTATTTATAGAGGCCTTCTCATTTGAAAATGGATACACAATCATATGCAATTTCACTATAGGCACACTCATATCCATCCTCCAATTGCTATCATTATCTTTGAGGGAAAATGGACATTCATCACTTGCATCTTCATCACATTTGAAGCTTATCAAGGGGGTGGGAAAGAGCATCCTTTCCACATCAAAGGAGCACCACTCCCACTATGGGATAGGGTTTGCAAATGCTTTTATATGTTTTAATTGGTTTCTTTGGAATTTCATTATTTTGTTTGCATATCTAGTATGTTTAAATATCTCATAGGAATGGTTGATTTGGTTTGCTTAATTTGGCTAACAATGCTATTTTTTTTGTTTTTGAAGTAAAGTGCAGATTTAGTACTTATAGTTCAAAATCTGTAATTGGCTTATTTATGTTATTATTCACTATCAGTGCTTAGCATATTTTAGTGGTATCAAAGCTTGGCCTCTTGCCAACCTGTGTACCTTTTCATGAGTGATAGGGATTTTAGATACCATCCTATAGAAAAGAAGAAAACCATGGGTGAAAAATAATATGAAGGGAAACATTTTTTCCAAGAATCCAAAGAGTTCCAATCCAACATGAAAGAAACCATGATGGAAATAGTCCAACTATTGAGAGGGTTGAACCAACAACAAGGTGCTAGTAAGGTAGTACAAATTGGTACTGAGAACAACTGAGGCGGGATAAAGTTAACAACCTCTAATAAGTTCTTCAATGCAAAATTCCTAGACCAAGAGGTAGAAAATGAACCAGAAGCACCACCTAAAGAAGAGGATGATATTACCAGATTGCGTAATGATACCAAGCTCTAAGTTCCACCATTTGTAGAGATATGACCTTCACATAATTCCATGACATGAAAAAAAGAAGCAGGAATAGGAGGAGAAGGTATGAAGATAGGAAGGACATCCAACATCGCATGGGAAAGATCACCATTCCAATTTTTGATGGATTTGGGAGTTCATCAACAAGGGCTTGGTTGCAGAAATTAGATGCATATTTCTCTTTGAATCCAATGTATGAAGGAGAAGCCATCAAATTTGCAACCTTACATCTTGAGGTTTTTGTCGATGAATGGTGGTATCATGGTATGGTAACACAAGGCCACAACTCAATCAAAGCATTGGAAGAATTCAATTAGAGGTTGACAGAGAGATTTGATAGGAAGGATCTAGAAATTCATTTATGGGAATTAGCGTAGTTGAGGAAAGAAGGTAAAGTGGAGAATTATGTTGTTGAGTTTGAGAGATTGGAAGTGATGGTCCTATATGTGATAGAAAGGAGACTCATAGTCCTCCTTGTTGAAGGTCTATCCAAGCCCCTTAGAGGTATGGTAAAGGAATTGGATCCTAGCTCACTACAAAGATTCCATTAGAAGAGCTTTGAATTTAGAAAACTCATTGACTAAGGGCAGATCTTACTCCAACAAAGCACCTCCTGTTGTGGCCAATAAGTTTCCTCAAAGAGACATTTCTTCTCCAAGGATGGCACCACCCAGGACTAACCAATCATACATGTCCAAGAATAAGCTCTGAAGGAAGAAGTTGTGTTTCAATTGTAAGGCACCATGGTAGTCAGGTCATCGTTGCTTGGGGAAGGGTCAAATACACTACATTGAGCTAGTTTTTGATGAGGACTATGAAGAAGAAGTTGTTGATCCATAACTAATCATGATTGAAGAAGAGCACAAATCTAAATAGGAGGGGCATCTAGGAGGAACCCTTGCAACCCTATCAGGAACACTCATGTATCATTTATTTCAAGTCAAGGGATTCTTATAGGGGAAACACGTGACAATTTTGATTGATAGTGGGGCTACCCACAATTTTATTGATGAGAGGTTGGAGGAAAAATTGGGATTGAAGACAATGAACTATGAAGGATTCAATGTCACAATGGCCGATGGCTACACTCTATCATGCAACCAAATATTCAACAACTAAATTTGACTCTTAGTGGTCATAAGATGAGAGATGACTTCTATGTGATCAGCATAGGTGACACCGAGATGGTTCTTGGAGTGTAATGGCTGCACTCACTTGGAGAATACACACAAAATTACCAAACAATGGAGCTTAAGTTCAAATCTAACGGGAATGTCCTTCATGGCCTTTCCAATGGAGGCCCTATGGTGGTGTGAGCTAAGTGTATGGAGTGATCTTTTCATAGAGATCAAGTTGCTTGGGTAGTTGAATGCTTGGTCATGGATACACAAACTTCCAAGGAAGGGAAGGCCTTCCATGTCAACATTTAGCCCATATTGGAGAGCTATAATAAGGTCTTTGATGATATACCTCATGGTCTACCTCTGAAGAGGGGTTTTCAACATGTGATTGAACTTGACAAAGGGGAAAAACCATTCATTACCATACCCTATCATCATCCACAAACACATAAGGAGATAGAGAAGACAATTAAAGAGTTACTTGACATGGGACATATACAACCAAGCTCTATCCCTTTTGCCTCTTTGATGGTGTTGGTCAAGAAGAAGGATGGGACATTGAGGATGTGCATCAACTATAGAGCTCTCAACAAGAGGACAATAAAAATAACTACCCCACTCCCAGGATCAATGAGTTGATAGATGATTTTCAAGGTTTTGTATATTTCTCCAAGATTGACTTGTGTTCAAGGTATCATCAAATAAGAATGAGGGAAGAAGATGTGCACAGGACGACTTTTAGGTGTCACTATGGGCACTATGAGTTCTTGGTCATGCCATTTGGGTTGACCAATGTCATTGCTACTTTCCATTCATTTATGAACTAGGTATTCATTCTACAATTGAGGAAGTTTGTTTTGGTTTTCTTTGATGACATCTTTATCTATAGTAGGACATGGGAGGATCACTTGAAGCACATGTAGATAAGGTGCTTGACATACTTGAGCAACATTCATTTCATGCCAAGATATCAAAATGTGAGTTTGGATTGACTGAAATTTTGTATTTGGGAAATAAAATTAGTGCTCAAAGGGGTTAGCATTGATGAGGATAAGATCAAGGAAATTCAAGATTGGCCTAGACCAAGGAACTTGTCACAATTGAGAGGATTTGTGGGTTTGTGCAACTACTATAGGAGATTTGTAAAATGGTTTTCACAACTTGTAGCTCTATTGACCAATTTGACAAAGAAAGGATCATTATCTTGGATCCCTACATTGCAACAAGCTTTTGATAAGCTTAAGGAGGTAATGATTTCATGCCCTATTTTGACTATTCTATATTTTTCACTTCCTTTTGTACTTGAGTGTGGTGCTTCAAGCAAGGGTATTGGAGCAGTTTTGATGAAAAATAGGCATCCTATAGCATATGAGAGTAGGAAGCTCAAATATTTAGAAAAGGATTTCTCTATTTATGACAAAGATATGCTAGCTATCATGCATTCCTTTTCCAAGTTTAGATAGACCTAGTTTGTGGGAAATTTGTGGTGAAGATGGATCATAATAGCCTCAAGTTCTTTCTAAATCAATGTGATTTGAATGATAGACAACAAAAATGGGTAGGAAAACTCCAAGACTATGATTTTGATATTGAACATGTGAAAGGAAAGAACAAAGTGGTGGTTGATGCACTTTCTAGGAAGCCTTATTTCTGCTCTATATTTGATATATTCATTGATTGGAAGGCTGCCATAATAGCTGAATATGCCAAATATTCTTTTGCTACTGATATTTTAGAAGGGAATTTGCTTCATGATAGATATAAGGTGGTTTAAGATCTCATCCTCTACAAAGTTCATATTTATCTTGTGCCAAAATCAAAGGTTAAGGAGAGGATTATGAGGGTATTCCATGACATACCTCTTACTAGTCATCTGAGTTTCTACAAGACATACAAGAAAATAAGGGAGCATTTCTCAAGGAAGGGGCTAAAGAATGATGTGCTACAACATGTTAGAGAATTTATGGTGTGCCAATAGAACAAAACTAAGCATACATTCCCAACTAGTTTGTTGCAGCCCCTACCCATTCCAAATGGGAAATGGGAAAGTATCTTCATGTATTTCATTACAGGGCTACTTAAGGTGCAAGATAAGGACTGTATTTAATTGGTGGTTGATAGGCTCACAAAATATGCTTATTTTTATGCTATTTGTTCATAATTTAAGGCCCCACAAGTTGTTGATCTATTCTTTGGAGAAATATTTAAACTTCATGGATTATCCAAGAACATTGTGAGTGATAGGGATAGTAGGTTTATCAGTTTATTTTGGCAAGAAATTTTTCATCTAACTCACACAAAATCAACTCCGAGCACTAGCTACCATCCACAAACAAATGGGAAAATAGAAATCATGAACAAGTAGATTGAGGGATACCTAAGGAACTATGTCACGGTGCAACAAAACACTTGGATGAAGTGATTGCATTTGGGATAGTTTTGTTACAACACCACACAACATATGTCTATTGGTATGTCACCCTTCAAAGATCTTTATGGTTATGATGCTACCTCATTGATGGATTTGATTCTTACCGATAGTAGAGTGCCTAGAGCTAAGGATGTGGTACAACAAAGTATGAATATCTTGCATTCTCTTAAGGAGAACTTACAACAAGCTCAAAACCAACAAAAGATGTATGCAGATTGGCATCAAATAGAGAGGGATTTTGATATTGATGATATGGTTTATTTGAGGTTGCAACCTTATAGACAATCTAACCTCAAGCAAAATGTTGTGCAAAAGTTGAATTCAGGATTCTATGGCCCCTACCGGATTGTGAGGAAGATTAGAGAGGTTACATATGAGCTCAAATCACCGTAGGGAAACATAATTCATAACATTTTCCGTGTGTCATGCCTAAAAAGGGTGCTTGGACAATAGATTGCACCTTTAGTAGAGCTACCTCCTCTTGATGATGAGGGAAAGTTGATATTGGAAACCAAAATGGTGTTGAGGGAGAAAAGGCTGAAGAACAAGGTTATTCCCAAGTACTTAGTAAAATGGAAGAACCTTCTAATCGAGGACGCTACATGGGAAGGTGTAGAGATCTTCGAGCACCTAAATCTGAAGTTTCTTGAGGGAAAGCAGCATATGGGTGGGGGGGATTGTCATTTCCCCCATCCTTAATGAGTTTGATTTTGTAAACTGGAGGGAACAAAACTTTTTAACACTATTTAAATTTGAAAATTTAAATAAAATTAAATAATAATATAAATTTAAACTATTATAAATAATATTCAAATTTATCTAGGCCGACCATTTGGAAGGTAGGTATTTATGTAGAATCATTTAACATTGGTTAGCATCATATATTTTGGGAGATAATTTGCATGATCCGCTAAGACGAAACCCTTTGCATGATCAATACCCTAGTAAGACGAAAACCTTACTTTGGCATATAGATTCTCTCTTGCAATTCATTCAATTGCTTGTTTTCTAATTCATTCCTTTCATCACACTACACAGGACCAACATAGGAGATTGATGGTTGAGGTCTAGATTTGATAGTTGACTGGGACAACACCCTTTGAAATATCACATTAGTTTCCAACAACTTGGGAGTGAGGTGATGACTTTGGTGAACACATTTTTTGGTATTCGAATGAGCAGGTAGTCATCACAAAAGTTGCAAAGCATGCATGATCCTATCAATAGTTGACCAAAGGCATCTCAACTTGAATCGTGAGGTGCCACCTTGGGTGCCAAACTTGGCCAATCGCAACCCATGGAGAAGTCTACCACCCATCCATTAGAGATCTTGGCACATGTACTTCTACTCCTTCATTCGAGCAAATTCCAAAAGAATGAAAGTCCCTTTATGCATCATTATGTGCCTTGGACATCATTCGAGAGTATTAGTGTCAAAAGCTAATTGATGTGCTTACAGGTCATAGTCATACTAGCATTTGACCAAATTCATTTATTGTGTAATTGAGACAATTGATTTGTAAGAGATTTTATGTGCAAATAGTTCTAATGTATTTTTGTTAATGGGTAAGATCTAACTCAAAATATAATTTCAATTAGCCCTTGTTGTTATGTGCAAACTCGTGAATCAACAAATCGTTGCTATTATTTATCGTCAATTTACTTGATATCAACATACTTCTGTCATCATTGCTTGACATAATTCAAAAAATTTAATTGGCTTTTTTTTTATTATCCACTATTAGTGCTTAGCATATTTCAGTCTCCACTCTCTCTATTTATCTTCATCATCATGGTGGAGGCTCTTAGGAGGTGTATTATTATTGCTAAGGTGGAGGGCTCTTGTAAAGGTATTGTTGTTGTAGAGGACTTTGATGTGTTCAATCACCTTCAATTTTTGGATGACACTATTATATTTTGGGAAGCTAGCCTGCATGAAGTTAAAACCATCAAGGGTATCCTTAACTCCTACTCAATTATTTTGGGATGAAGAGTTAATGAACTCAAATCAAAAAAAATCTTCTATAATGTTTCTCCAAGGATTCAACAAAGAATTGTTGGTGTGTTGGGGTTTTAGTGCGGCTCTCTTCCTTCCCTATATCTAGGTGTCCTGACATTTGCTAGCACTTGCAAGGTTTCTCTTTATGTTTCTCTTTTTGATGCTTTTTAGGATTGGGCTTGCTTAGTGTTGTGGCACGTGGTTGAGCTTTGTGCATGTAGAATTTCCTTCTTAAAGTTTGTTATGGTTGTTCTTTTAGTTTATCTCTTGGGAAGTGAATAATAGGAGAGTTGACTTTTGGGTGGATTCGTGGAATGGTCACTATAAACCTATTGAATTAGAGAATGTGTCAGAGATCAAAAACTTTCTTATAAATGACTAGGGCTCCAAAGTTGAAAACTATTTGAAAGCTTCAAGTTCAAATGTCATCAATTTTTATAGTTGGAGAGATATCCCTTTGGATGTGAGCTTTCTAGTTAGGTCTCTACCATTCAATATTTTCTCAATTATGCTAGTATTCACACTAATGGGAATAAAGATGAGCTTAGGTGGACTTACTAAAAAAGTGGCTCATACTTAGTCAGGATCATCTATGACTTTATTTTGAGAGATCCCAAAGATTTAGGGTGGGTTGTGAAGTTGTGCTGGCACAAGGATTGCTTGCCCAAGGTGGGTTCCTTCACTTGGGTAGTTATCAAAAGAAAATTTCTCACCAATGACAATATTAAGAAAATTGGTTTATCTAGCCCTTTCCATTGCCCTCTTTGTTGGCAAGAGGATGAGACCAATGAACATTTATTAATTAGAAATCTCTTCTCACAAAAATGTTGGGAGTGGTTAATCAACAAGTTGAGAGGAACTTTCTCTCTTCAAAACACCTTGCTTCAACTCTTTCAAGTTGGCCAATTGGCAACTCTAAATCATGTTCTCAAGGTTGTAGAATTTGAACCCATCCTTTCTGATTTCTAAACTATTTGGAAGGAACACAATTAAAAAAAAGTTTCAAGGGGTGGATTGAAGTAGGGACATAATGATCTCAAAATTTGAAGCTGCTACATCAACAATTTCTATCCAAGTGTAGTAGTGATCAAGTCTAATTGTAAGTGCTCCTCCTCTTGGGATAGAGACATGGTGCTTAATTAGGTCACTATTTCCATCTCTCCTATTGACGGGATTTCTACTTCCTTACTCTCAAACTGATCACTCCTAAGTCAAGTGGTTCCCACCAATGGTTGTTTTGTGGTTCAATTAAATTTTGACGAGGCCTCTTGTGGGAATTTGAACCCCTCCAATGTTGGATGTCATATAAGATTCCTCTAGTTAAGTTTTAAAAGTGATAGAAAAGAAAGTTCACCCCAAGACTAATAACAAAGTGGTGGCCGAAGCTTTACTTCTTGGTCTCCAATTGCTTAAAGCTTGTATCTAAATAATATAGTAATCAAAGGAAACTCAATGGTTGTCACTTTGTGTTTAAAACAATGAAAATATTTGAATTAGAAAATCATGAATATCTTGATGGAGGCTTGGGTCATATTAGATTTTGTTTTGAATTTTACTATACACCATTGTTTAAGAGAAGGAAATATGTTGAAATTTTTTTTTATCAAATGTGGGTATTGATCAACACCCCTCTAAAAGGTTGTCAATGATTTTTCAAAGTGGTTGGAACTTCTAACCTTAGTTGGCAATGATTTCTCTATTGCTTGTCATTAATTTTGTGCATGTTGATGATGGATTTTGGGTTGCAATAATGTCTTTCCATATAATTTAGCATTCATTACTACTCAAGCAAACTTTTTTTACCTTTCTATTCTTAGTTTATCAAGGCTCTTTGTAGTAATTTTTGACATGTCATTGGGCCCTCCCTAAAGACTCCACGCTACTATAAGAAAAATGGAATTTTGTAGTGAGATTACTATTTTGATGCTAAGGAAGGCATTCTTCTTTCAAGAAGATGAGGTCATGGAGGCAATTGTAGAAATTTTGGGGAGTGATTTTGTTGAGGGCATCATAAAGCATTAGGTAAATTCTAAAATTTATTCAATATTTTCTAAAAGTTTGCTTTTGATTATGGGTGATAAGGAGCTCTCCAAGGCTTTGGGTCCATTATTATAATTGGGATAAATTTAGGGCTGACAAGGATGAGGAGGTTGATAAAGTATATATTGAGTGTCTAGCATTTCTTCCTATTATGGGTTTTGAATTTTATGGTCTTTCTTTTTTCAATGTGGTGAGGATCATTGAAAGGTGTATTGAGATGCTTGTTTGAGAGGTAGATGGCATTCAAAAATTTCTCCATGCTGATGTTGGGAGCTCATCCTTTAAGTTAGTTACGAATGTGCTCAAGCTTCTAAGGAAAAAAAAATCATCTCCTAAGAAAGAGATATTTAACACTGCTAAAGTTGAGAAAGCTATGAAGTTCCTATCTAAATGAGCTACTTTGGTTAAAATTGAAGATGATTCTTATAACTTTGTTTATGGTGGTCTTATCCAATTTCCTTCGGGTTGAATCCATTGTCTTGTTGGGGTTTTCTTAGTTTTATTCTTGTGTCTTTGTTATTGGTTTACTATTGGGTTCTTAGAAAATGTGGGTGCTAGCCCTTGTTATGTTGTTTTTCTCTATTTTGGTCTATTCTTATACGATACTCTCATTGATTGGTCAATGTCACTCACCACTCTACGACTAATTTATTTAATATTTTTGTTTTGAATATTAATATATATGAGAGAGGGCCCTTGCCCTCACTTGATTGATAAAAAAATATATTATATTATTTAGGAATAAAAATAGTATATTTGAGGAAATGAACATGGTATACTTGTTTAGGAAGAAACACAACATTTTTGAGGCAATATAGTAGTGGACCTTAAGGACATGTCCCATATTTTTCTATAGCTCTAGATAACCAAAAAACCTCAAGGTTGCAAGTAAAAGGTTAAATTATTCCCTTGCTATCCCTATTTTTAAAAATGGGGATCTCCCAAGGACATCCCCTTTGCAAGGGAAAATCCCCTATTCAATGATGTATAAATATACCTCATGACAAACAGAAAATTTTCATTCAAATAAATTATAATGTTGACTTTGTTTAAACACTCAAAAGACACTAACATGTCCTCTAGGCCATACTTGTCCTCTTAGCACATTAGGTTTTAGTTTATACTTTATATGCCTTGTTCTTTTTTATTTTCCTAATTTCATTTCATGCTGAGAAGTTAGTTTAATCTACAACTTGGTTAGAAAATTTAGAAACAATAGTCTATAGTAGTGTTAGTAATTAGCCCAATTTGTAGTAGAAAAGGAAAATCCAAAGGTTACAATGTACATACGTACAAGTATGCAAATTTTTATATTTAAATTTATATTGTTTCTATTTTTAATTTTTTAATTTTAATTTTAATTTTTCTTGTTGTCTTCAATTTTTGAATCATGTTTTTCAAACCAAACTAAATCAATATTCCTTCATAACTGCCTCAATTGAAACATCACGATGCATTTCATTCATGGCTACTTCCAAGTTCAACCTACCTAACTTTATCTAATTCATCATATATTAAAAATGATCAATATATCATACTATGCACCCTAGTAAACTAAAATTAGTGTTGCTACATTGAAACTAAGATATTAGAGTTAGAATCTATCACGTCCCTTTTTTCTATAGCTTATGTAATGGACCAAAATGCCCATTTACTAACTCCCTCATTTCTCTTGATCCCATTTTGTGTGAAAGTTCTACCTTTTCATCTTTAATTTATCTACCTAATTCACCCAAGTTTCCTAAATGTGAAGGCACAAGAAAGCTCCTAAGTCTATGCAAGTTTTTGGAGTTACCCTCCTTGACATGCCTCTCCTCTCAAGGATGCTCCTCTGTCTATCTCTATTGGGATGTTGGAATTCCCCATACTACCATCCCTTCTTGCCATTCCTCACTTTCACTCCTCACCTTATCAATATTTTAGAGTTTTGAATACAATCATCCCTTGCCGCCAGACTCCAATACTCCATGTATCTTCCTTCAAGTATACACCACCTTTTAACTTTAATTTCTAATAAAGGGCACAAACCATGAGTCGACCCAAGCATTAATACCTCAACACTCTTGCCATTTTTTGTTATCTATCTCAACCTTCCACCCTACATTCCAAGAGTGTCATTAATGTGTAGAGTGATGATGTAGCTCCCCATGGGCACTGATATTTGACCTAGTTCTTGGGTGGTGCCACAATAGTGGGTTACACTTTCTAGGACATCTTGTTTTTTGAGAAAATCACATATTTTTAGAAAATATAATGATTTAAGCATTAAAAGGTTCCATTTAAATGATTCTAATTGAAGAGGGTTTGATCAAACATTTTTAGATCAAATCCCCTTGGATAGAATCCTACTAGTTTTAAACCATACCTATAATGGAGTCTCCTCTACACCTATCAAAATGCTGATAAAAAACCACTTTTGATTTACCTTTTGGGGGATCAAATGAATTCTTTTAAAATTTATATTTCATAAGTACGTAGTCCTTATTATAAGCTTCCCAAAAAGTATAACTTTAATTATATTTAATTTGATTATTATATTAATTTTTATTTCTTGTGAATGTAGGTTTTTCACCAAAAATAAGCTCTTTGTTTTGCATATGTGGAAAAATAGTAGATTATCAAAAAAAAATCTAAAAAATATTTACCTGCTTGTTATTGATGTCCTTGATCCAAAAAAAAAATTTAATTTTGATACATACAAATTTTTTATGTTGTATATAGTCCACCTATGTCTAAATTGTAATTAGTTTGACTTCAAAACTCAATTAAGAAAAAATATTCAATAAAACACTATGAAACCAAATGAATGTACTAGATATCATAGTTACAAATCTAAATTAAAAAAAAAAAAGAATTTTATGGTTCATAGAAAAAGAGTTATGTTGTATACGGTGAACATCACTCTTTAAAAATGGTGTTTACTGTTAAAAACTAGATTTCAAAGGAGATGGAAAAAAAAATGCAATATTATTTCAAAAAAATTAAAATATATATATTTAGAATCTATAGAAAAATGTCACAAATCACTAGTTTGTGTCATCTTCAAATTTCTTATGGTTTAGCAGCTATAGGTGTCTGAAAGTGAAGATTCAATAAAAAAAAATAGTTCAATGTCAAGTTTGGCCAAAAAGTGTAACCCACTATTGTGGGATCACCCCCTTTTGAATTTAAGTTGTACGAACTTCAAGCAAGGCACACCGCAATGATGCCATTGACTGCCATTAATGTGGTAGTTAGGGTTTTAAATCTAAAGGTGCTCCTCAACATAATTACTAAGGATAGTTGTAGGTCATAGGGGACCCTCCTCAAAACCCACCAAGTACCTTTCTGCATAAAAGGACATCATTTCTAGCTCGATGTGAAGGGAAATAGTGCTCAACTAGTACAAGAAGCCATTTTTGTATACTAGGGCCAAAACAAAGACAATGTGCAATCTTCAACACTCTTCCTGGGTGTCTTGAGTTTATAGAGGGGATTGGGAGATTATCTTTGAACAAACCAACACAAACCCTAGCTAGAAATGGCTATGAGTACTTATTGTTCAAGTGTCCAAATCTGAGGATGAAAATCCATGGATATGTGGAAGTTGAGGGATGAAAATCCTATAGATATTGAGTTGGAGGACAAAACTCCTTCAACTATAGGGGAAATACATGTAGAGGTTACATTCAAGCTTTAATGATGGTCAAAATCAATGATATTGAATTTGCACATTACTTGCACTTGTTGATGTAAGCATTTGTGTTTCAATTTTCCATAGTTGTTGTAGCAAAATATTTAATCTCTTACAATCTCATTTAATATAATATATTACCTCTAATTTGGGTTCTTTGTAAGTATTGTATTCTTAGTTTGTTGTTGTGGTTTTGTAGTCATGGGTTTGTTATTATTATTGTAGTAGCGATATTTTATAAAGAATTTTTGAACCATTTAATATAAATATAATTTAGGGTTTATCTTTAATTGTGGGTCTACTTCATGGCTTAGGCTATCCATGTAAACAAAAGAATGAAATGAAATCTTTTGGGTTCGTTGATTTTAATGTGAACATGTAATGAAAAAAATTGCTTTTGTAAGATCCAAGCATAATAGATTAGGGTTAAATAATGAAGTATTAAAGCATAATACTTAGTTGTTATATTTATGTAAAGATTAATATAATCTATGGTTTTTTTTAAGGTTTTGGTTAAATATTAAGTCTAAAATTTAAATAGCCAAAATATTTCCATAAGATTTTACTGGGGACATTACATAATACCACACATAAATTTTAAACTTGTTTAACTAGTTGGATAAGAATTTAGTACAGTAAACTTCAAATAAGGTGCTATATAGATTGTCAAATAACTTAATAAGGCTCTATTCCCTTTGAGCTGAAAATAGCTTTCCATCAAGGCTCAAAATCCATATCCTGTGTAGGCTTGTCTAGCAACATGTGGAAATACTAGTATCCTTCATACTCAAGGATATATCATTTTCCTCTTCTCCTATGCAGGATCCCTCTCAAACATCGACTTCCATGAAGCCATTTAAATCAACTTGAGATCCTATTTCTTCTCTTTGGTGGATAGTTGCATAGAAATTTTAATTATTCAAAAAAAAAAATTCTACATGTAAGAATTGACCATCAAGAAGATTTGTATACACCTTATTATAGTGGTTTCATGTTCCAACTATAATCCATTAGGAAATGACCACCTTCTCTAGTAAAAATTCAAACAAAAACAAGAGACCTTGCCAAAAAGATGATCTTATACAATAGTAAGAGAGCCTGTCCTTTCTTGTCTTCCCAAAACCAACTTAGGCAACAACATGAAGGAATGACCACAGTGCAGTTTAGTAGGGTAATATAATAGGTTAAGCCATAGTAGATAGAAGAGATCAATGATAACTATGCAACTTCTTTTTTTTCCATTCACTATTAATACTTTAATTACAATTCAATAACTAAGATTTCATTCACCAAATCTATCAACTAAGCTCACATATATTTCACCACATTTATCAATTGAAATCAGACCCATCAACTTCACACATTAGCCAATAGAAGATATTTATCAAGGACCATATTGAAACCATAGCAGTACTAATAGTAAAAAAAATTAAATTAAATATATTATATGTTGCTCTTGAAGGTTTACAACAACTCTGTGCTTATGATCAAGAATTTTTTTAAGAACTTAATAGTCTATTGTACCTTATTTTACTTTTATATACTTATTATTTTTATTTTACATAATATATAATTGTTAGTTTATGTTGCATAAATTTCATATTTTGAGAGTCAAGATGGATACATTTAGTTTTAATGTTGATTTTGATTGGGAGAATGAAATTGATGAGGAATCAGTTGAAAGCAACCAAAGGAAAAATCAAAAGACAACCAAAAACAATTCAACTATGAGTGCATTGAAATCTAATGATCCTCAAGAGTTGTCAACACAATACACCAAAGGCCCATTTAGTAAGAAAATCATTTAAAATAATTTGCAAGTTGAAACAAATAGAGTAACTAATTTAGGTGGAAGACAAAAATGGAAATGCAACATTTTCCAATGAGTTGGAATGGGAATATTACAAGGATTAAAATACACACTTTTTGCACATCCCTTGTAAGGGAGTTGGTTCTTGTAACAAACTCACGCTTTTAATGCGATTTGACATGATCAAAATATTTTAGGGGGGAGTCAATGTGCAAGGAAGGTAGGCTAAATATGAGACCATTGCCAATATCTAATTTAGTTATGACATATTTTTCCATGTTGCTTGATCTTCTTTGTACAAGGAAATGCTTGGCAAGGTAAAAAAGCTTGTCCTAGTTATGTGAGTCCTAACAAGACTAGATTAAGAACCACTCTCTTAGAAAAAGGTTATTCTAAGGTTAAATTTTTGATGGAGGAGAGGAAGGACAAAATGGGTGACACATGTTTTCAACATACTCATGAATGGGTGGATGGATAGTAGGCACTATCCACTCATGAACATTGAAATTTCAAGGATTGATGGACCTTAATTCTTGCAAGCAATTTATTGCTCAAGAAAATGAAAAGATGCTAAATTTCAATTTCAAATCTTGTGAGATACCATTGAATAGGTTGATCCTTGAAACATAGAACAAGTTATTATCGATACACCAAATATTTATAGGGAAACAAGTATGTTGATTTAATCTACACATTGGAACATCTATTGGGCCTCTTATTGTGTACATGCTAGGAACAATGCACTCAAATACATTGGAAATATGGATGAGTGAAATTGGTGGTGGTGGATGCAAGGGAGGTGCAAATGTTCATTTACAACCACCAAGTTCCTCATTGGTATTGTTTTAGACCTTTGCAAAGAAAAATTTCCTCAAATCATTTAAGATTTGATTTGCTTCCTGTTTCATTGTACTAGAGATAATTCTTGAGTTGCAAGAGCCATTGAAACTTATGGTTATTCCATTGGATTGGAATGAATGGAAGGAGTCAAATATTGAGAAAGGGAAGAGGGAGAAGGAGATTGTGATTAGTTATACGTTTTGGTCAAATACGAGATACACTAAATCTTTTATACAACTTGTTTTCACTATCATTAGATTTGGATATTTTAATAGTCCTAATCTTGGGGAGATATATGAGTGCATTGATAGCATGTTTGGAAAAATGGTCACCATTTGTGAGAAAGATTTGACCTTAGAGTCAAGTACAATGCGAAAATTGAAACCATCATCCAAAAAAGGTGGGAGAAATTGTACATCCCTCTACATAGGGTTGTATATGATTTGAATCCAAAATGATATGTGGAAAGAATTGGTAAAATTGTACATATTAAAAATGATGAGGCAAGGAAATACCTCATGAAGGCCTTAAAAAAATGTATATGTCAAAGGAAGCTTCCTCGATTAAAGTTGAGTGTGTCAAATTCACAAAACTAGATGTCTACAATTCTTCAATGAGGATTGAAATGCACACTTTGGCACAAGTCAAGTAAGTTAGTTGGAAAATCTATGGACCTTTGGGACCATTACACACACTTTCCATTCATATTGTCTAACAAATTTCTAGTTTGTCTACTACTAAGAGGGATTGGTCCACATGTAGCTTATACACTCTCTAAAGAGGAACACACTTTCCTCTATGAGAGAAAAGAAGCTCATTGCAATGAATAATGTGTTGCATGATTGATCATAAGACACCTAATTATAGGCAAAACACAAATAAAAGATGGGATATAGAGCCTGAGGAGCCACAACAACTTGACAATGATCATAATGTGCATATTGTATTGGATGAACTAGTTCCAATTCTTTATGATAGTTCTAGTGACGAGGAGTTTCCTACATACAAAGCTACAAATGATGATGAATCTAATTTTTGAGATTTTTCCTCAAACAAAAAAATCTATGCACATCATTTTTGGTAATTTATTTGTGTCATTTGACTGCTTATCAATTGTATAATGAGATTGTAGTTGGTACTTTTAACTTTATACTTATAACTTATTTGAATATTTCAATTTGAAATGGATTCCGATTTTTAGCTACTATGATGATTCATGAATGATCGTTGATATTCAAATATTACATATCCCATTTTAGTGTATGATTCAACATTTTGTGTAGGGCTTCGATATTAAGTTATAAACTTATAACTTATCATTATCAATTTAAATTATAAGTGAATTGTATTTCTTTTGTACACATGTACACACACAATTATAATCATTAACACACATTATTATAATTATATTAGTCCCCCTCCATCCCCCTTTTATCCCTTTTTATCAACACACACAATTATAATTATTATTATATAGTCTAACACACATACACAAAAATTTACACACACACACACAAAAATTGTAATTATTAACACACATAATTATAATAATTTATTATATAGTCCCACACCATCCCCCTTTTATCAACATACACAATTAATATTATTATTATATACTCCCCCGCCATCCCCCTTTTACCCATTTTATCAACACACACACAACTATAATTATTAACACACATAATTATAATTATTATTTTATAGTCCCTCGCCATCCCCTTTTTATCCCCTTTATCATTATCTGTTTGAATTATAAGTTACTTGTATATATTTATCTCTCACACACACATGTACACATGCACACACACATTTGTGCACACACTGCACACAATTATAATTATTATTATATGGTCCCCCTTTATCTCAAAACTTTTGGAAAAAAATTATCCTTGGAAACTTGTCCCCACATCCCCCAATCCTAGAAACTTGAAGAAACACAACAACATACATTATAGAGTTTCTTAAATCAATATTTATTGTTTTCCATTCTAATTTTTTTTAAGAAAATAATACACATAAGATTTCATATTCTACACTACAATTGTAAATTAACATATAATGGTATGGTAGTTAATCTAAATTTTTATTTGTTTTCCACTAAATAAAACTCTTTTTTTATTGGTAAGTTGAATGTGTCAATGGACCTTTAACCTCAAACCTAAAAATTAACCAAGTCTATCCATTGGGATAACAAAGTGGGGGCCATCCCCTATCAACCGACAATCCAAGCATGCAAGTACAACCACCTAGTAGGTGCATTAGGGCAAGCAACTCACCAACCCTATGGAGGATTGAATATGAGTGGGCCCTAGAACAATACCATCCATAAACAATTAACTATACCCTCATTGGCTAAATATAATCTCTTATCACCCTTGTAGATGGCCATTAAAAGAAGACAAAGCTTGTTCCTACCTTTTCCAGGCGTTGCAGAAAAGCCGTTTTGAACTGGCGAACACCATGGCCAATGGTTTTGGGATCTTCCTTGTGAGCTACATCAAAAGCGTGGAACCTACCTGTAACATCAGAGTCATTAGTACCATGATCATGATGATTGACTGCAGATTTGTGAAAGAAGAGGAGTTGGTATTTGTGAGAGGCGTAAAGAGATATGCAACGCGTGGGGCTTCGCTTTCGATTTCATTAGCAACACGAAGGATGGGAGCGATTTTGGATAGGGAAGGGGGAACCACTTCGATGTCAATCGTCTCGATGGCAACCGGATTCGTGGGCACCTCGCCCATGCTGCTACTGGCCATTATCCCTATTCACTAAAACCACTGGCATTATGTGTACTTATAACAAAGAAAAGCAGCGAACAGGTCGGTTTAAGCTGCTTTTGGCTTTCAACAGACGGACGAGTGAGAGTGGAGCAGTGTCAAGTCGATGTTGGATGGTTTTCTCACTTTTTGCAATTTTTGTTTCGTTTGCTTCGCAAGCAACGAATATGCCTTCCCTCTGTCATTTTCCTCATTTCTGTCTTCGAGAAGGTTCCCTCGTCATTTCATCCCAACAAGAAAGATATCAAAGATAAATTCTGCTCTGACCTCAAACCATCCCGCTAATGCTCCCAATCCTAATCTAGGGTTTTATCGCGTGGTAAAACGAGCATCTGCTGTTTTTAAAAGGTGGGTGCTGGGTTTCCCGATACAGACGCATACGAATATAACATATTTTGTTGTATTAATAATTAAATAATTAAAAAAATTATTTATATCATAATAATATACAATTTATTTATTGTTAAATAGATATCTTATAATTAAATAAAATAAATTAATAGTATGTTAAATTATTTCAGGAAAAAAAATTATTATATATATATATTACAATTGGATAAAATAATTCAATTTGAATTAGTTTAACAAAGAATTGTTTAAAGAGATTCAATTACTAAAAAATAAAAAATTTAAATTTAAATGGTTTTAAAGACAAATATAAATAGAGAGACATAGTTGAACAACATTACTTTATAGCTATAGAGTTTAATTGTACTAATATGAGATTTGTTGATATAAAAAAAAATTTAATGAGTGAAACTATTTTAAGGGAGCCATACCCTCATATCAATATCAAAACTAAAAAATATATCTTCTGGGAAACTTTGTAGGGGATCCATAACTATAACATAAGTTTAAGCTAAGAACATACAACTTTTAACAACAAAATTAGGACCTTAGGAATAGTCCCACCTTCTTTTGCTTCACCATAATTTGAATCAGAGTTGATGACGCCAATTCAAAGGACTGGTCAACTTTCGATGAAGTGGAGACTTCGATAATCGCCTTCAAGAATTCAATGCCCCACTTTTCTTTTATGGTGGCAAGTGTTATCATCTTCTTCCATTGCCTTGATAATGAAAGGTACCCTCGTAAGCTAGATAAATGTGGGTTAACCAGAGGCCACTTCCCATTGTCCGAGTGTAAACCTAGGCCAAACATAACATTATCCATTATATTTTTTATTTTGCAAAACCATCTAGGTTTGATGATCAAGTCAACTATCACCCAAATATCCTCCTTAGACTCTCTTACATCCAAAAGAATTGGAAAAAATATGGAAGAAATTTTCTTATTTACCCTATAGTGGTGGGAAGTGGAAAGAAAGGTATCCCCCAACACCAACTTTATAACATGCAGTTCACCATCGTTGATTTTATCTTAAACACCTTCAACCTGAAATCTAATACCTCACCTTTCAAAGCAATTTGGCACTTTTTTGCTTAGTGAGAAATTGTAGTGCCCATCCTATGTGAGATAAGATAAAGCTAAAGCAACTAGCTTATGGTTGTATTTCCTCCATCCAGTGGTTGGGAGTGTGGGATCATAAATTCTTCCACCATCTTGGATGAGTTCGATTATAGGGTTTCTAACTACAATTGAGCCTAGCTCCTTATCCTATTAAGACATAATTAAATTTATTTATGCCAAGTGAGAAAGGAAGGACACAAGATCAAAGGCAATATCTTGCCACACACTAAGAGAACTAGAAAAATGATAGTCCTTACCAATTTCAATCACCATATTTACCAATCTCTTAGCCACTCTACTTGCTTCGAGACCACATAACCAAGCTTAAATTCATTGAACATGTCTAAAATCTCCTCATCCTAAGGAAATTGTTAAATTTCCAGTTAGGAGTTCAATATTTACATAGGGCATTAATTGTGATGAAAGGATCCCCTTTGATTTGTAATTTTTTAATATTTAATTTTTTTACAAATGTGCAACCCCAAAAAAATAGCTTGGAGTTATGATTCGTTGTTTATTCCTTCTTGAATTTTTTTGTTGCCACATCAATCAAGAACCCATCATGATTTCTTATCATGTAACCCAGCTTTGATAGTCCTTGATTTCCTTTTGTCACACTATCGAAGTTGAGCTTATGCCAACCCTCATCTAGAGGGGCCCAACTTACATCTTCCCTAGCGTTATAAGTAATATGAATCTATAAAAACCCAACCATGAGAGCATTTTTTTTTTTTTGAAATACCATAGAATTTCACATAAAAGCATCATAGTATCCACAATCATTAGTAGAAAATCTAGATATTATTACACAATTAGGATGTCCAAAAACCAATTATCCAAGGAAGAATCTTAATTTAGATTACTTGGCAATGAGTAGATGTTGATATGTATAATTGTCTTGGCTTTTACTTCCTCGTGAGGTGCAACACACCCAACCACGTGAACCACAGCCCAATCCACCCCAACCAAGTGGACCCAGCAAGCTATTATGGGACAAACCTAAAAATGTTGAGTGAGCATGAAAGGTGACTAACAAGGTCGAGCTCAGCTATGAAGAGGCTTCAATGCATCCCATACTACACCATGGTCCAACCTCATCACAACGAGATTAGTTCAAAGGTGATGGCAAGATAGGTAGGTAAATAAGGGGGAGACTCACCACTATCCCATCTAGAGCATCCCATAGAAAGGAATGGCGGTGTATTGTACACTACACCGGGGGTCCCATTCAATCCTTGGTCTTCTACACTAGGTGGGGTGGTGGTTTGGGTCAAGGTCAACTGGGTAGAGGATATGGTGCATCCCATACTACACCATAGGTCCATCCTCTGTCCTAAGGCTCTTAGAGAATTCCCAAGTAGAGAACTTACCAAACCCAGTGGATTTCAACCTAAGTCGCCTATAGGCCACTGACAATTAATTTGTCCACCTAGGAAGAAGTAACTTCTGATAATTACCACCTGGTGACCTTAGTGATAATGTCAATTATCTTCTTCACAATCCTAGGTAACACTGGCATCGGTCACTTAAGTGCCCTCAGTGACTACTAGTGAACCCCCTCGATACAATGGTTACCTCATATTACCATTACCCACATAGATGGGTCCCTACCCATGTAACCATTCCCATATCATTTATATCTAGGGTATCCCATAGAAAAATTCACCTCCATGAACCAGGTGAGTGTCAGCTAGTCCCTAGTAGTAGCCTAGACATCAGTCATTGGCACGGTCCAATGATTGCATGTCATTGCTCAAAATCTTAGAGGTTCACACTTGGGTCTTCTTTGGCTTGGTCCTATAGGTGATCTGACAGCTCCCTTTGCATCTCTATGGTACTTTGATAAGAACTAATGAATGGATTTAGGTGACTCATCTATGTAGAGTCTAGACACATATAGGCCATTATTTGCTACCCTTAGATCCCTCTTTGGACACATTAATTATGGGCCTCCAAGGTTGTGTTTATTAGTTATAAGTTTGATTTCCGAAATTAAATTCGTAATTTCCTCCTTCCTTCATAATTTTAACAACTATCTTTTGGGGTAGCAACATTTTCAATGGATGTTGAATGTCACTTGGTTACTTTTTTTACAGTGCAAGATTTATACTACTATTTTGAACTAAGGCTCCAAGACTATTTGGATTTTTTCTCCCTCCCTTCTGTTTAGAAACTTTAATGGTTTATCATAATGTATAGTTTGAACAGGCCTACACCCAATCCCATAAGCATGTTAAATAAAAGTGGACAACAAGTTAATTTATGCAGTCGAGGTCAGGAATGAAGAACTTTTACAACTATAGTTTACTTTTAACCGATCTAATGTTGTTTGGTGTCATAAGGTAGTCAATGGATATATAGCTTTGCTATTGTAACTAGAGTAATAGGGCTCCGATGGGACTATTTTAGTTAAATCAAGATCCCCAATAGGTAACAATTTCAAATGGTGAAATAAAACAAGCATAGTATAATGATCCTCTTTTAAATTGAATGTTACTGCTGAAAACTATATGCTCAAGGCTACAAGATTTCTACCCAAAGAAGCAAGTTTAATTATGTAGTTATGCCTACACAAAGTTTTATATAAATTCCCAAGCAAGAGATTTCTTATGCAACAGTTCGGTTGAGGATATAGCATCTCTATTTTTTTATTGCTATTAATCTCCTCTATGCATCCTTTAGTTCCATATTTGATTACTTAGTATGTCTTTTCTTTGCATCATTTTTAGTTGGAAGCATACTTGGAGTTAGATATTAGATAAGGTAAAGGAAACATTTCTACATTACGAGCTATGCATAACATTAAAGGAAACATATAACTAGAAATCCTTCTCTACAATATTTAGTTGTACATCGTACAATTTTATGGCTAATAGATAAAAAAAATTCCTTATTGACAAACTCTTATCATTTCTAAACCTTGGGCAACTACCATCAAGTTAGAGGGTATTAAAACATTTGAAGCAAAGATTTGGTAGCAAAATGAACCTATGAGGGCGTCTTCCTTGTTAAGGAGCAATTTTTTTCCACTTTTCCTTCTTAGCACCACATCCAGGCTCAAAAGAAGATCTTCAACCCCTTCACAACTCTCTTCCTCCTCTCACACCTTCCTCTTTTGTTGCTTTCTTCTCCTTTTATATGAAAGAGAGGTTGTAGAGTTTTTAAAGAGATATTTTTTGGTCCATTTTCCCTAGGCGTCTAACCTTCTAGATGGTTCTAAAGCTTGAATTCCATATCTCCTTAATGGTGCAGTTGTGTCGTCAAATGTGTGCCCCTATCCTCATTAAAGCGGGTTGTCAACTATCCATGGCATGGAGTGTTGTGTTTTCCCTCTTTTCCAAAATTTGACAACCCTTCCTATTTATTTCATTTTTCTATTATTCTTAATGTTTGGTCAATACACCTAATGGCTAGGTTTAAAAAAAAATTCAAGAGAATAAAAGGATTATTCACTGTATCGATGAAGGAAAGAAACACCAACAAATCAAACCTTAATATTGGCGGTAGATAGACTCTTAAGGGTGGAGTATCTGACTTGACTTCCCACTAATCAAGCTAGGTTACTAAGTTTGAGGTTCCTTCCCGAAATAGGTTGCTAGGTCCACATTTTGTTGCACCCCGAGCACCTGCAAAACTCATCCACATTCTTGCAAAATCATTAGTACCTAGTTAGTCCGATAAAAAAATAGATATATACATGCCCAAAATCAAATAACATCATTACATTCATAAATTATAACAATTATTTAGTAATTGTTCCAAATGACCATCTTGTTAGGAAATATTGCATCCAAACCCATAATATTAAATCATTTCCTACATAACCCATGAGAGATAAACATGCATACAAGTTGCAAAAATACATAGATCAAATAGAAAAGCCACAAGATAACACAATATATACCCTGGGAAAACCCTCAAGAGAGAAAAACCCAGCCTCCAAAACCATCCATACTCCATCATATTATTCAGCAATAAACCAATACAAGAGTTACAATATATACCTCTAAAGCATCAAGCCCTCCAATGCATTCCCATGTGTTTGAACATGAATCAACATATTCCATGCCATGCTTCACAAATGCACTCCTTAAGAAGACTCAATAATGACATCCAAACCATTCATCCAACCTAAACCACTACACCTATATTTACTTTTATAGACACAAGCTCACATAAAATACAACTAGTGGTAAGGTGAAACCATGTACTACAAAACCATGTGAATACAAAACCACTAACCCCTTATTTATTATTGGGTACTACTTGACATCATATTATTTAATATTTCTCCAATATTAAATTATTATCACATGTCTACCACACAAATAATAATAATACAATGTTATAATACAACATCAAGTGGAATCCAAATAATTACCTAGTGTGATTAACACCACCACCAAGGTGTATCACAACTAAACAATTATTTTATTACAATAATATAATAAATCTATTTATGCAATGGTGTACAACACCATATCCCAACATTCTCCCACTTTTATACATTGCATAAGGGATTAATACATGAAATGCATCATCATAGCCATCCATGAAACCACATGAATCTGTAACATGCTCTCATGCTCCATGAAGATACCTACAATAAGAACAAAGTGAACACCATCTCAAGCAAGAAATCCTCTCATCCTCCGACGTGCCTATGGAAGAAAAGGAACATGCCAAGGTGAAGATGCACTAATCCATGAGCACAATCATCAAAAACAAGTGATAGCAAAGGCTCTAACCAAGCTGTTGTCAACTGAAAAACCCACACGATCGGAAATAGCATCCACAACACATGCTAATACATCCAACCATCCATACCTACAAGGTATCAATACATCAGTTACCTCATGCCAAAAACATATGCAACCTGTAAACTGAAACCACAAGCTCACTGTATAAAACCTATCAATGAAGAGCATACATATCCAAGAACTCCCACTGCATAGGTAATTTCAAAGCATATCAAGTCTACCAACCAACACTATACATCAAGGTGTGATAATTAAATCAAAGCATGAAGTACCAAGAATAATAACAATGATCCACACATGAAATCTAGAGAGTTACATAGCTTCTCACAACATGTTGCCACTATCCTCCCCAAAACATAAACATCCAGGAAAGAACCATGAAGAAGAGAAACCTCTAAACCATAATTTCCTTCTACCAACACCTGAAAAGTGTACTGTTATGTCAAGTATGATCTCCTAAACAACCCCAAATGAGAAGCCTCAACAACACCCATAACACTCAACCTCATAGATCAAGTACACAACATGTGAATCAATGTAACAATGCCAACATGGATGTAAGCCTCTCTAATCAAGAAGATCAAATTCATAGGTAACCATCCCCAAAACTGGAAATCAGCCCATAAATCATCTCCTAACAATCCTCGTCAAAGAATGATATCATAAATTCATATGCACAAGGAGATAACCATGCCATAACATCCCTCAAAATGAATCCTCTAGAACTAACTATCCATAGCTCAAGATCCATATCTATGAAATATAAAATATATAAACTCATGCTAAAACATCCTCAAATGAGTATCCATAATCAATCACCATGAATCAAATCAATACCATGAGAAATCAAAGCACAAAATATAACACATTTGAAAGATGTAATGGGAAAATACCTCTCAAATCATAAGCTGTCGAGTAGACCAAGAGTGGGGAATGAGAATTCTCCTCTAGGATAACCAAGCCATCATGACTGACTCCAAGAAAAATCTCCTCTATTGGTCTATAATGAACTCATGTCCATATCCAGGTGAAAGTCCATCGGTCTTCCTGCTGAAACCTCCAAAGAGTAACCGTCTCAAGAAAATATTTCTAATCACAAGAGAAATACAATCATCACCTAAGTCTCCAAGTATCCATGAGTACCTATAACATATTAATCCATTACAAATTCCAAATGCAACATAGCATCATCATGAAGTAATCAAGAAAATGATCAATGTACCTAATACAAAGAGAACCACACATGATCAATGTCAAAATTCCAATCATGAATTAGGAACATAAACATGACATCCATGATCTAACCATCTCCTCCTAGGAGATCACATGCATCATAACATACACATATACATCCAGGTCTCAAGAGAACAAGTACCACACCAAACTCTATAACCGCTGAAATTTTTATTAAAAGCTTTTAAAATTTTAATTTTTTCTAAAACTTTTTAAATATCCACCTTAAATTAAATCCACCATGATTTTTATTAAAAGGGGGCCCGACAATTTTAAATGATATGAAATTTAAATATATTTTATAATAGTTTCGGGTTCACCACCAGAGGAGTGGCCCCACCTAGGTGGGGCTGCCACCTAGCCACCAAGGGTGGCTAAATTTTTTTTGCCTCAAGTGCAAACTACACTTTTTCTTCCGAGGGGCATACCTTTCACCTAGATTGTCAGTTTTTTCTCTTCTTAGACTCGTTAGAAAGGTGACTTAGAGCTCTATACTTTGGTGCCATACATTTTTCCATATTTTTTAGTTTTCACAATGTTTTTCTTGGTGGAAGTCAGGTGCTCTATATGAGCTTCAAGAGGTGATATCGGGTGCATACAAAGTCGGATTTTGGACTTCGAATAGTCAACGAAAAGCTTGTTCAAAGCACTAGATAATTGATCAGGTTTGGAGTTTTTTTGACATGATTTATTTGATGATATTATATCTTGAGCTGTTTATGGGTTATGTTGACTATGATGATACTATGAGCTTATGGATTGTTAGATCTATGAGATTTGATGTTGGATTCATTGTTTTCTCAGTTGTACATCTCATATTATTCTCATTTTGACATGGATATTAGTTTGGTTGGATTTGTATGCGTCATTGTTGTATCTAGAAGTTGTGTAGAATTGTAGGCTCTATACTTGTTGCACCTATGACTTGGACATGGGTTGTCTATGCCAATAGATATTTCAATGTTGATGCATTTTTAGTTTTGGTGGCTTGGTTTGGTCACTTCGTTTGCTAGTTTTGATGTCATGTTGAGGAGGTGAGATGGTATTACCAGGTATAGTCATGATATGAGACCTATGTAGTTGACTATGATATGCAGATATGTGGACACAGTTGGGAAATACCACTTGTTAGGAAATATTGCATCCAAACCCATAATATTAAATAATTTCCTACATAACCCATGAGAGATAAAAATGCATACAAGTTGCCAAAATGCATAGATCAAATATACAAACCACAAGATAACACAAGATATATCCTGGGAAAACCCTCAAGAGAGAAAAAACCCAACCTCCAAAAGCATCCATACTCCATCATATTATTCATCAACAAACCAATACAAGAGTTACAATGAATACCTCTAAAGCATCAAGCCCTCCAATGTATTCCCATGTGTCCAAATATGAATCGACACATCCCATAGCATGCTTCACAAATGAAATCCTCAAGAAGACTCAATAATGATAGCCAAACCATTCATCCAACCTAAACCACTACACGTGTTTTATTTTATAGACACAAGCTCACATAAAATACAAATAGTCGTAAGGTGAAACCATGTACCATAAAACCATGTGAATACAAAACCACTAACCCCTTATTTAATATTGGGTACTAAGAAATCACATTATCTAATATTTCCCCAATATTAAATTATTATCACATTTCTCCCACACAAATAATAATAATACAATGTTACAATACAACATCAAGTGGACCCCAAATAATTACCTAGTGTGATTAACAACACCACCAAGGTGTATCCCAACTAAATAATTATATAATTACAATAATATAATAAATAAACTTATGCAATGGTTTACAACACCATATCCCAACACATTTAAAGCATTTAAGTATATTATATAAATATTTAAGTTCTTAGGGTCATCCAAAATAAGGTTGTAATCATAGTTTCTAGTTCAAATATTTGCCTTCATCCAAATTACATTGAGACAATAGGTGATTAACACAAAATAAAGTCTAGTGTCTATGGGGAATGTGACAGAACCTTAACCATGCCATGAACAAGGGGGATGATGAATCTATTCCACAATTTTCTTAATCCATTATCCCATGCTTTGAAAACACTTCCCTTGAGAGGTTGGTTTCTAGCTAGGTTATTAACCACCTCCACAATGACATTCTCCACTTTGTTGAAGATACATCTTCCTTTAGCTCCTTACCCTAAAAAATCTCATGTTTCTTTCCTTCCACATTTTCCATTTTGTGACCCAATGGCTAATAGTCCAAATACTAGAAAAGATAGAATTTTTGTCTTTTGCAAGCCAATCATTAAAGAGAGAAAGGATATCCCAAGGAAGGGGAAAAATAGTTCAATTTGTTCAAAAAATTTCTCCAACATGCATATTCAAAACTACATCTTAGAAAAGATGATCCACCGATTCCTTAGCATCTTTACAAAGAGCACATCTTGATGGTCCATTAAAACCTCACTTATTTAGTCTATCCCTAATTAAAATACTATTTTGTAAGGTTTCCCAAGTAAAGGAAATTTTCTTGGGTAGATAATGTTTATGCCAGCATAAGTGAGTGGGCCTTGATCTTCCTTTCTGATTGTCATTTCCTCAATTTGATGTCCAATTTTTATGCTATATTTTTCTATTTTAGAGCCCATCCATTTAATGTTGTCATCTTCTTCTAAAATAAAGGCTTTTTTTGGATGTCAAAATCCCTTCAAGAAGGTCTTTTTGATCCCTTGGAATGTTCAGACCCTAATTTTTTTCCATTTCCATTCTATAAAGCCTTCTACCTTGAATTGTAAAATGTAATCCCTCAATTTGGAACCCCAACTGTAAACTAGGATGTACTTCACCTTCATCAAATTCAGGAATTCCTTAAGGGTCATGTATTCATTCTAAGAGTCCTTAAAAAATAAGGCTTTCTTACCATTTCAAACATCACAGGTAATGTGCTTGGTTATCAAATCTCTACTAAACAACATACAATTCCATATTGTTGAACCACTAGGAGGATTCATAATTGGAAAATTCTATTTGGTTCGATAGAATCAAGATATTTGTTTTGTAATATTCTTTCCTAGTTTAGGTGGGCATTGGAGTATTGATTCTCGAAACATAGAAAAAGAGATCCCCAGGTCCTAATGTGCTTAGAACCTAGGATTCAACTCCTTTTTCTAAGGTTTCATTAACATGTAGATAAATAAGGTGATTAGATTGACTATCAACCATGAAGGTGAGCCAATCGGACCTAGATCTACATCTAATTGAGGGGTAGAATGGGTTGGAAATGATTTGGAATGATTAACCTAATTAGATTATGTGCTAATAAAATTACAAGAATCTAACAACTCGTAAATATAAACAATCAATTTTTGAAAAATCTGAGAGGTGTAGAGGATAGTAAACCTTCTCAAAAAAAATTATTTGAAGCACTATAGGAGGATCAGGTCACCCCTGGGCGAATGGGTATTTTTATGCGTGTCCTCATAAACTTTTGGGGTCCTCTAATGTGGGATATGAACTCCTATTTCTCATTTGCAAAACTTTCAGAATGTTGTCAAATAAATCTATAGGTGAGTTTTCATGGTTTGACAAGAAGTATGACAAAAGATGCAACAATGGAAAAAATTTCTTCAATCCTCTTCAATTTGAGATTTGCACATTCATAATGAGAGGAAAAATTAGGCCATTTTAGAGGCTTTCCTTGGTCAAACCGCATGTAAGTGTTTCCACTTCCACAATGGCAATATTGATGATAAATGGATAATTGAAAGGAAGGAATGATGAAATCACAAAGTGTTGTAACTCACCACCCTTTAATGGCTTCCTATAAGGACTGAAGTCATACACATCAATCCAAGGTCTTGGTTCTTGCATGCTTTATTTTCTTGAATGCTTTGGAGACACCTTCACAAAACAATGATAACATAAACACATGAACTCAGATACATTTTTACATGATGTTGGATCTTGAATTACTATAGTAAATCACTAAAATGTTGCTCTTAACTTTCTCTTGAATTCTCTTAATTTTCACCTCTTGCTTCTTAATGTTCAAATGATGTAATAACTAGGTATATTTATAGGCATTTATGCTACTTTCCCAAAAAATAGATTCCAAAAGCTAACACTTGCAATCTGAATTTTGAATGTTAAAATGCCACCACCAACATGTCCAAAATGGGTCCTGGCTAAGAAGGGGGATCCATTTTCCCTTGGGCGAGTGGCTCTTGGCCTGAATTTCTAGGACACTCATTCTCAGGGGCAATATCTAAATAGGATGCATTTATTCAATGCTTGGAATTTAATTAAATGTGGTAGAAATGGGCTCCAAAATGCATAATTTTAGGTAATTAAAGGTTCAATTAGGCTCAATAATTTATGGGGGGGAAAACATGGTGTGAAATTGTTAAGGGTGACAATTTACAATGCTAAATTTAGCCCCCATTTTAGTGAGAGTACGAACTTATACTTAGACTCACAAAAAAGTAGAAAATATGTCAAGAGGGGTTTGATTGTACAAATGTTGGAGAGATAGGATGACTAAAGATCTAGGGAGTGGCCAACCCCCCAGGTTCTAAGATCCCATGGAAAACCCACATAGGCACAAAGGAACACGCGTGCATGTATCATATGTAGAAATACTAGATACACAAACATACATATCAAAAAACACGAAGCATACACCATGAAAACACATGACATAACATAAAATATACATGATGATGAAATAAAAAAACACAATGTAAACATGATGCAAACACAAAGAAGACGTATGTAAAAAAAATAACAAAATACACAACAAAACACAAGGTTATTACTAAAGGATTTGATTCAGTAAGATAAAGAGACCTTAGTCTTAAATTTCCCCAAATGTCAAACGTCATGTCCATCAAATAAAGAAAAGCTCCCATGAGGACTGAATTCATACACATCACTCATGGGCCACATGGATCCATTGGAAAGCAAGGAGTGTCATGCCAGGTGGCCATGCTTAAAAGGTATTCATGACTAACACCATAGAAAAGTATGATATTTTCTATATGAATCACAAATTAGAAGGTGCATGGGCTAGTGAGGATTGTTTTCACTAGGCGAGCCCCCAAGATAGGGTAGCAAAATGAGAAACAAACACTTGGTCTCTAAGGTGTGCCCATAACCATACCAAGAGTTATACTCCCTGATAACCTTGATAAGGTGCTACAAAATGATCAAAATGCTATGTCAACCACTAAGTTTAGCCCTTGTGAACAAAGTGAAGCAAAATAAGCTACACATGGTTGACAAACTATATTATGCTAGGTTCCATGAAATAAGAAGGGTTTGCACATGGCTAGCAAGCTTTATTATGCTAGGTTCCATGAAATTAAAAGGTTTAACATCTTGAGGGACAAATATTCCAAGGTTAAAAATCTCAAGGGATGTTGTAATAATATCACCACAAAAAGTAACAATCAAAGGGGCTTTGGTTAATACAGGAAGGTTACATCTTAAGGAAAATCACACATGACATCACCACCAATAGAGGACTAGTCAAAGAATAGAAAATCACACCTTAGGGAATACTTTTCATAGCATTTCCACCAAGAAGAACATCATATGCCAAGAAAATTCACACTCTTATGGGACATAAAGTCTAATATCACCACAAATAAGACAATCACATAGATCAAGAATACCACATTTTGGTTGAAAATGTCACACTTCCTATGGGATGTATGCTATCATCACTAAGAAGGGACCATTTCATATGCAAACAATGAGAAAGGGACTATATGCCCCCTTAAAATGTTATTGTACTTTCTACACTACCGTTTTAATGAGATAAAGAGGGATCCCTTCCTAGATGGAGAGCACCTAGGATAAGGCTACCTAACCGCTTACCCCCCAAGTGTAGGAACAAGGATGAGCCTAGATGTTTGATGGTGTGTTGCTTCTTACAAAATGAAATATGATTGCATAAATCCAAGTTTATACCCTCATCCATGGTAGTGAATATGTTATGATACTACAACTACCACATGACAAGGAAGAACAACTAATGTTATTGATTGTGATGAGTAGGAAAAATACCATTCATACCCAAAAATTTCCCTAGGGGCCCATCATTTTGAAACATGTCGAATGACATATTCCCACATGTATTGTCTATCAGTTCGGGATGCACCAAGGTTAAAGTTATCTTAGGGGGATCTTGTGTGATAGCATTGGCGTTAGGCGAAGGTTTCTTTGACACTTTTGTTTCTTTCAAAGGACAATAACCAAGACCTATTTTTGTTTCTTGCATGTTAGGCTCTATAGGGACACAAATACATTGTTCTTTCACTCCACATCCTTTTCCATTATAGCCACATTGTTTCAACAGTTGATAACCTCTTCCATAAATTTTCTCCATTTATTTCGAAGAAGGTGGCTTTTTTTAGTCACTTTCATCATAGGTGGATGTGTAATTTGTATCTTTATTTATTCTTTACTAAACATTTTATACTTATATTGTTTTTATGACTTAGTGATAGATTATGTTGATACCATTGTGACTTTTTTCTCTTTTTTGATTTGTGCATAATCTTGTAGTCTCCCATAAATGTAGGTGTGGAATATAATGATCCCCAATCATCATATAGAAACTTTGTCACATGTTAAAGAATCTTATCTTTATCCTGAACTTGTAAAGGTTACACTTTTTTTGTTGGTGTCAATGTGCTAAGAGGATTCATCATTCCTATTTTTGTTTGTAAACAATTTTTAGACTTTGGATCAGCTTTTATCACGTAAACCCTATTTTTGCATATGTACTTAATTGAATGATTTAGTGTTGAAGGAAATCCTTTCATCTCATGGATCCATAGTCTACCCAAGAGAATATTATATGAAATATCATGGGTCATGACATGGATGGGAGTTTGTAATACAACCTTAGCAACTTTGACAAGTAATGTTATTACACCAAGTGGTTGTTTACCCACATTATCAAAACCACAAATGGACAAATTATCTAGTTAAATTTTGGTCTTATTTGCTCCAATTTTATCCAAAAGACTCACACTAAAAACATTAAGACTTGAACCATTGTCAATAAGGGTATGCCTAATCCCAACCCTATTAATAATAGCCACTGTCATCAAAGAATCATTTTATTTTTGTGTTTCCAAAGGGTGTAAGTCATTTTGATGAAAGACAATGTCCAAATTAGGTTGATTCATATTCTCAATCAACGCTACCACATCATTTGTTTTCTTACTAGGAGGGATAAAAACCTCTTGCAAAGCACTTTGAAGCATGCCATGGTAAGCAAGGGATGTTTGAATCAAATCCCACAAGGAGATCTTAGCAGGAGTGTTACAAAGTAGCTCAAAAAGATCAAATTATTTACCACTACACAGTGGAATGTTAGGTGCAAGCAAGAGATATGGTTGAGTAACTGGGATGGATGTTGGAGTTTTTCTTGGTTGCTTTTTGTTTCTAGTATTATATGTGTGAGATACATTATGATAACTTGGTTGTTGCGACATATGGTTATAGTAAGTTGTTTTGCAAAATTTAGGATAGCACCCGGAGGCTTAGGAGGCCCTATAATGAGAGGTGACATAGTAGGTCCAATAATTAGAGGACTTTTAGGGGGTCCAAAAGTACTTTTAAGAGGTCCAATAATCAAATGAGACCTAATAGTCACTTGTGAATTCATAACCTTAATAGATTTGATCTCTTGTTGATGATTTTCTAACGAGGGGGAATCTAAGGTGACCTTATCATCTTCATCTAAGCAAGTCATCTTACTATATTTTTAAAGAAATGTATTAATGATATCATCTTCTTATACCAAAATATCTTCCAAAGTGAGGGAATTATTGAGAGAGGGACAAACAAGATTCTCATGACACTCAATGACTAGATCTTTTGACACCAAGATACCTTCATCACAAGTAGGAGAGGTATTGGGATAAGGACAACTATGATTGTCATGATTGTCTATTTTAGCATCCTATTGAACCAAAACATTCTCACAAGTGGAAAATATGTTGGGAGATGAATGGAGACTAGGAAAAGTGATATTAAGAAATGTGTCAATGATTTCGTCTTCTTGTGACATAATATCTTCCCAAGTAGGAGAGGTTTTGGGAGGAAAATAAACAAGATTCTCATGATGCTCAATGATTGGGTCTTCTAACACCAAGATACCTTCATCACAAGTAGGATAGGTATTAGGAGAAGGATAAATATGATTGTCATGATCATCTATAATTGCCTCCTCTTGCACCAAAACATTCTCACAGGTGGGAAATAAGTTGAGTGGCGAATGAAGAATAGGAAAAGTGATACTAAGAAATGTGTCAATGATTTCATTCTCTTGTGTCAAGTTATTCTCACAATTAGGAAATATATTAGGGGAATGACTAAGTTGAGAGGCGAATGAAGAATAGGAAAAGTGATACTAAGAAATGTGTCAATGATTTCTTTCTCTTGTGTCAAGGTATTCTCACAATTAGGAAAGATATTAGGAGAATGACTAACATATTTGTTAATGACCTCATTTCATTTCCTTAGATTACAATCATAAGTAGGGAGATTAGACTTATACAATCCATGCTTAACCATATCAAAACCACATCTTTGAAAAGGAAACATATTTTTGCAATGTGTTGTAACAACCCAGGGTTTTTGAGTTTTGTGCAAAAGTGAAAACTAAAAATACCCAAATTATGCAATGCTTCAAAAGATCTAAAAAAATGTCCTATTTTTGATGATTTTCAATACTAAAATGCAAAATGTTTTTCCCAAATTTTCCATAAATCAATCAAAATAACACCTTTCTTATACATTCCATAACATATTTTCAAAATTTTAAATTAAATAGATGCAAGTAGAAAGAGAATGAAATTATAGAGACAAAACACCGTGCAATTTTTTTCTAAGACACCTATAGCAAAATAGGGGCGCCCAGGGGTGTCTAAGTCCCTGACAAGGGTTCAAAAAATTGAAAGACTAATTTTTTATGTTACTGTTTAATGTTGTTGCTTTTTTTTGCAAACATATTAAACAATTGATACTTTTATAGTTTTTTCTCAATTTAAGACAATGTATATCAAAATGCAAGTGTACAACAAAGTTGAAAATGTTTTGACAATGATGATTTGATACAATTTTCAAAACAAAAATATGCATTTTTTTTTCCTTTTTTGACCTAAATAAAAGATGCCTAAATGAATACAATGAACAATTTCAAAATTTAATAACCTAATGAATGAAATTTTAATGTAGATCCGATCTAAATGACTAAAATAAACCCTAATGCAAGCTATGATGTAATATGTGATGCAATTATTTTGAATTTTTATGCTTTTATGATGTAAAAATGAAACCCTAAATGAGAAATACAAAACCTATATATAGGGTGAATTACTTCAGATTTCAAAATTTATATAGTGTTAACATGTTGGGTTCACCAAAATGAAACATAGAAAAAGAGATCCCTAGTTCCTAATGTGTTTCGAACCTAGGATTCAATTTCTTTTTCTAAGGTTTCATTAAGATGTAGATCAACAAGGTGATTAGATTGATTATCGACCATGAAAGTGAGCTAATCAGACTTGGATCTACATCTAATTGAGGGTTAGAATGGGTTGGAAATGATTTTTAATGATTAACCTAATTATATTGTGTGCCCTAATACTAAAATTGCAAGAATCTGACAATTGATAAATAGAAATAGTCAATTTTTGGAAGATTTGGGAGGTGTAGAGGATAGTAAACTTGCTTAGAAAAATTGGTTTGAAGCACTATAGGAGGATTGGGTCACCCTTTGGTGAATGGGTCTTTGTATGGGTGTATAGATCAACTTTTGGGGTCCTTTGATGTTAGACCTAAGCTCTTGTTTCTTGTTTGCAAAATTTTTGGAATGTTGTCAAATAAATTTGTAGGCTAGTCTTCATGGTTTGACAAGATGTCTAACAACAAATGAAACAAGGAAAAATTATCTTTGATCCTCCTTTAATCCTCTTCTATATGAGATTTGCACATAGTAACTCACAAAGGAGGGAATGGTGAAATCACAAAGTGCTATAACTCACCACCCTTTAATGGATTCCTTGAAGGAATGAAGTCATACACATCACTCCAAGGTCTTGGGTCTTGCATGCTTGATTTTCTTGAATGCTTTGGAGACCTACAAAAAGGGCTTCCTGCACAAAACAATGATAACATAAACACATGAACTCACGTACATTTTGACATGATTTTAGATCTTGAATTGCTGCAATAAATCACTAAAATGTTTCTATTGACTTTATCTTGAATTCTCTTAATGTTCAAATGATGTAATAACTAGGTATTTATAGACATTTATGCTAATTTCTCAAAAAATAGATTCCAAAAGTTGACACTTGCAATTTGAATTTTGAATGTTAAAATGCTACCAACATGTTCGAAAATAGATCCTGGCTAAGAAGGGGAACCCATTCACCCTTGGGAAAATGGGTCCTAGCCGAAATTTCCAAGACACTCATTTTCGAGAGCAACATATGAATAGGATGCATTTATTCAATGCTTGGAATTTATTGAAATGTGGTAGAAATGGGCTCCAATATGCATAATTTTAGGTAATTAGAGGGTCAATTAGGCTCAATAATTTAGGGGGGCCAAAACATAGTGTGAAATTGTCAAGGGTGACAATTTATGATGCTACAATTCTAAACCAATTTGGCCACCAAAAAATTATTAAGAATAAGCCTACAACATAATTTGACCCCACACACTTCTTTGGGACAACAAAGTTTATCGCAAGCTATGACTGGACATTTATTATTCTTTGAGGTACCTTTCCAAATGAAGTTCCTCATTTTTTGATCAATCATGTTACTTATCTTCTTTGGAATATGTTAGGATAAGGTGACATTAACCTTGTAATCCTATGTAATTTGTATGTCTCATGTTCCTTGGAATGCTTTCTAGGGGACATGAGAGAAAAACATTAAATTTTGGCAATGTTGTAATTATATTTTAAAGAGAGGATTTAATTTTGGTGGAGGTTACATATCAAATATGGATAAATAATTTTTCATAGGCATCCAAAATGGAATATGAAAGGTCTTATGAGCAAGATTGGAGAAGAAAAGGTGTCTTTCGGTGTTCCATCGGGGAGTGGAAAGGTCACTAGAGCATCTAGAAAAAAAGGAGTTGGATAGGCTATAGGTTAGGTGCCCATCTAGGAGTCTTGAATTTCCAATTAATATTTTATTATTTCTTTTGATTGTCCAAGAAGAGGGGTGTGGGTTTTTCTACATGGTTTTGGGCCTCTTGTTTTGGTTTACCATTTGTGGTTTTACCTCCCACATTTTTTGTATATTGGAGCCATGGGATGGTAGTTTGCTATTGAGTTTTTGCATGTAACAAGGTGTTGTCCGGTTGATCAGAGATCAGTAATGAAGTTTCTTATTGTGTAATCTCATTGAAAGATTAGTAATATACTTTCCCTCTTTTGTCATGTGGAGTTTTTTCTTGAAAGGTTTCTCCTCTTAAATTTGGTGTCACATTATGTTTGCTATTTTTATATTGTGATGAATGTTGCAATCACATGTTATAATCTGATTTGGTAATCTGATTTTTTTATCTGAATTCACTTGCATAAGTTCGTATTTTAGCTTTCCTTCACCTTTTTGCAACATTTGGCATCAAATCTAATGGTTTTGTTGAGAAGTGGACACCTTTCTCTTAAGTGTTGGAAGGTTTTTTGGTTGTAGTAGGAGCTTTTGTTTTATGGTATAGTTTAGATTTGTGAAGAGGATTGTTTACCATGGCTTCTAACTCTCGCTAGAATATTGAAAAATTCAATGGTGTAGACTACGAGATGTGGAAATTGAAGATGAAGGATCTCCTTGAAGAGAGAGATCAATGGTTGCCAATTTCATAAGAGACGAAACTAGCTACAATACTTGATGAAGATTAAAAAAAGTTAGGTAAGAAGGCATGAGGAACCATATGGTTGTGTCTCATGGATTCTTTCCTCTTGAATTTCTCCACAGAAGACATTGCATACAAGTTGTGGAAGAGGGTAGGGGATATTTATCAAACTAAAATTTTGTCTAACAAGTTATATATCAAAAGATAGATATGTTCATTCAAAATGAAAGAAGGTGATTCTACTGTAGACCATTTAAATGCTTTTATTTTGATTATATGTCAGCTTGCATCAGTAGTTGTTAAATTAGAAGATGAAGATAAATGTATCTTGTTTCTTTGTTCTTTGCTCAAATCTTGGGAAAATCTAATTGTTTCCATAAGTTGTGGTAATGCAAAGCCAATATGGACAACGTGATTTCCATACTTCCATCAGAGGAGATGAGGAGAATTTCTATAAATGTTGGCTCCCAAGATGCATTCCATGTGTGAGGAAGGTCCAAAGGGAAAGGCCTAAAGAGGATAAAAAGAGGGATAAGTCTAAAGGATGTTCTAAGACCCTCGAAAAGAGCAGAGTAATGTGTTAGAATTGTGGCAAAAGAGGGCATGTGAAGGATTGTAGGAAAAAGAAAAACAACATTGATTCCTCCACATAAAATTCCTTTGATGATGATTCTGATTCTTTGTTTATTTTAGCTAACTCTATTGGTGGTGATTCTTGTCTTATTGATTTGTGTTACTCCTACTGTATGAGTCCTCATAAGGAGTGGTTTACTTCATACAAAGCATATGATCGGGGAGATGTTTTCCTTGGTGATAACAAAACTAAGAAGATTGTTGGTAAGAGAAAGGTAAAGTTGTGTTTCAGTGATGGGAGGATTAAATTCCTTGATGATGTTTTACATATTCCAAGACTTGTGAGAAATTTACTTTTAGTATCCAAGTTGAATGATTTTAGAATGCATGTGACATTTGACAAGTCTGGTTGCAGGTTGGTAAGAGGTAGTTTAGTGATAGTTAAAGGATCTCATATAGGGAATTTTTTAGGCTAAATTCCTCTACTTTATGTAACTCTTCCAATGTAACTAACACTAAAAATGCATGTATGTTGTGGCACCATAGATTGGGTCACATTGGTGAAAAAGGTCTTAAGACCATTCTTAATAAAAAGTTGGTTGACAGTATTTTTTATTATTCTATTGGAAAAAATGATTCATAATACTCCATCCAATATTTCCCTTTGGGATTTGATTCAAATGTCACCTGCATACCACTGGATGCTCCAAGAGGCTTTGCAAAATATTGATTTCTCAAATTCAGTCAAACTAAATGATGTAGATTCGTTGTTTGATTGTATATAGGGAAAAAAGTTGGATATTATATTCCCTCAACATGAATCACCCTCTCTTGATATCCAAAATAAAAATGAAGCTTTAATGATAATGGTGGTCAATAATAAAGTAATGGTTAAACATACTCTCATAGATAATGGATCGGGTCTTAATGTTTGTAGCATTAATCTTTTACAAAAAATTGGTGTGCATAATAATCTTAATAGAACTTAATGAGATTTATATTCACGGCTTTGATAATGTTAGTAAGCAACCATTAGGGATGATTATGTTAGAGTAATCATGCATTAGCTAATAATTAATTTATCTTTAATTGATTATTAGTCTGATTCATTTCATATAGTTAAGCTAAACTTACAAGTTCTTTACTCTATTAACTAAGTACTTTTTTATGTTAACTAAAGTGAGCTATTATTAGATCCTTATGTCTCATCACATGTGATGCTAACACTTGTCATGATATAATCCCTTTGTAATTTAAGGTTGCTCTTATATAACACTCAACCCTCATTATATTATCAATCTGGATATTATGCAAGTTTTTTCTTGTTGAGGAATAACAAATCATTGTTTTGTAGATCTCTTGCATGGAAGGTTTCTTTGTTTTTTGTTTGATCCTAAATCTTGTATTATTCACAATTCTAACATGGTATCATAGTGTGGATTTAATGAACCCTTCTTGATTTATGAGGTTTTTTCTTCAACAAGGGTTATAAGCTTCAAATTTGGAATCTTGTTTTTTTTTGCAATTTTTAGAGGTGGGTGATTTTTAGGTGCAATTTGGTGTGAAGGGGACCTCACAACTTCCATCTGATAAATTTTATATTGTGATATTGCTATTAGGATTCAACCGTGTAGTTTTACAATTCAAACTCATTGACCCATGTTTCATGAATAGTGGTTCACAAGAACCCATATCCCGTGATAATGAATGGTCCACTTAGCACTCATTTCATCTATTTGATGCTCATAGAGGTGAACCACTAGGCCTTCTCAGGAGGTCACCCATCCCAATACTACTCCAGATCAAGCGCACTCAAACATAGAGTTTCCCCCAAGGTTAAGCCCATTTAGCTTGCAACCCCATTTGTAAAACCTTCGGTAATTTTTATGCCTTATGAACCATTCATTGTAGATCCCATTTAGCTCATCAATTGATAATTAGGAGGTATTTTCCACAATGTTTCAAATTGTGATATTGCTATCAGGATTCAACTGTGTAGTTTTACAAGTCAAACTCATTGAAACATGTTTCATGAGTAGTGGTTCACAAGAACCTACCTCTCATGATAATGAATGGTCCACTTAGCACTCATTGAATCTAGGTGATGCTCATAGAGGTGAAGCACTGGCCTTCTTGGGAGGTCAACAATCTCAGTAATACTCCAACTCAAGCATGCTTGACCATGGAGTTTCCCCCAAGGTTAAGCCCAATTAGCTTGCAACCTCATTTGCAAAACCTTCACCAAGTGTTGTGCCTTATGAATCATTCATTATAGAGCCCCTTTATCTCATCAATTGATAAGTAGGAGGTATATTTTGTAGCATGTCAAATGGTGATAGTGCTATTAGGAATCAACTGTGTAGTTTTAAAAGTCAAACTCATTGACCCATGTTTCATGAGTAGTGGTTCAAAAGAACCCATCTCTCATGATAATGAATGGTCCACTTAGCACTCATTGCATCTAGGTGATGCTAATAGTGGTGAAGCATTGGGCCTTCATCAAAGGTCACCCATCCTAGTACTACTCCAGATCAAATGTGCTTAACCATAGAGTTTCCCACAAAGTTAAGCCCACTTAGCTTGCAACCGCATTTGTAAAACCTTCAATATTTCAACTAATCATGAAACATGGTTCAATGAGTTTTACTTGTAAAACTACATGGTTGATAGTATCAAGGTTGTCATTGGAGAACATGTTCTAAGCCCAAGTTCTCCTAGGATGCTTTTTCCATCTCAAATGCTATCTATATTTTTGTCGAATGCTTTAGATCTTTTGCAGTCACTAGATCTACTGGAAATTGTTGTTGACACGGAGGTACAACCAAATGTGTTGGGTGAGGAGAAACTTCTTCAATGTGTGGAGGAATATAATTTGGATAGAGGAAGAGAATTTTTAGGTGGTCTCTTTCCAAAGAAATTTCTCAAATCAAAACAATGCTATAGGGCAGCTTTTGAGGCAATGAGAAATGGTTTAAAAAATGATGATCCTTGGGCTTTGAAAAGAATTTTAAATTTGTTTTCTGAGGAACTAGGGAGTCCAATGGTGGACAATATTAAGGAAAAATTATATGCTCTCTCTTATCTACTAAATCATCATATCAGGCATGGCCATCCACTTCGGCTCAAATTCAATCTTCAAAATCAGAATGGTTTGAATGGTGAAGAACAAGGTGAGAAGGAAAATCAAAAAGAAGGTGTGGGGAAAATTTTCACTGAAGATGGTCAAGATGCGGAGAAAATGTAGAGCAAGAGGGTCAAGGTTCAAAGAAAAATGCAGAGCAAGGTGGGCAAGGTTCGAAGGAAGATGCAACTGACATGGAAGAGTAAATTCATTGTAAGCACCTTAAAATGTTGTTTGTTAAAAACGTTGCAAAATTGGACATATATACGGGGTATTTTATAAGGTTGAAGCATATGCATATGTATGCGGAAGGCTATAAATATACCTGATATCTATGGAGGTTGTGTCATATACATGAGACACAGTTTGCTAGAGCTAATTCTCAGTTAGCTATTATCATGTTTAATCTAAAAATGTAAAGTGAAGGTGACTTATAGGTTAGACACAATTTGGAATATTTTGGAATCCTTTTAATCGGTATTATAAATCTGATTATGCATGTAATGTTTATTATGATATTAATATAAATAGTTAGGCCTTGGCCTTTTGCTTAAAAAAAAAAAACAATATCACAATTGACATGCTATGGAAAATACCTCCTACTTATCAATTCATGAGCTAAAGGGGCTCTATAATGAATGGTTCATAAGGCACAACACTTGCTGAAGGTTTTGCAAAGTAGGAGGTATTTTCCACAACGTGTAGGAGGGAAGGCCCAATGCTTTACCTCTGTGAGCATCACCTAGATGCAATGAGTGCTAAGTGGACCATTCATGATCATGAGAGATGGTTTCTTGTGAACCACTACTCATGAAACATGGATCAATGAGTTTTACTTGTAAAAATACACAGTTGAATCCTGATAGCAATATCACAATTTGACACACTGTGGAAAATACCTCCTACTTATCAGCTGATGAGCTAAAGGGTCTCTATAATGAATGGTTCATAAGGTACACTTTGACACACTGTGGAAAACACCTTCTACTTTGCAAAACCCATCTCTTATGATAATGAATGGTTCACTTAGAACTCATTGCATCTAGGTGATTCCCACAAAGGTGAAGCACTGGGCCTTCTCGGGAGGTCACTCATCCCAGTACTACTCCAACTCAAGCACGCTCAACCATGAAGTTTCCCCCAAGTTTAAGCCCACTTAGTTTGCAACCCTATTTACAAAACCTTCAGAATTTGAACCACTACTCATGAAACATGGTTCATTGAGTTTGACTTGTAAAACTACATGGTTGAATCCTGATAGCAATATCACAATTTGACATGGTGTGGAAAATAACTCCTACTTATCAATTGGTGAGCTAAAGGGGCTCTATAATGAATGATTCATAAGAAACAACACTTGTTGAAGGTTTTTCAAATTTACACTCACTTTACATGAGAACTTAATGGCTTAAGTCAATTGAATTTTTAAGTCTGCAAATACTTACTGCCCATCATGGAACCTACTATTCCAGTTAGCATAAAGTTCTGGCTTCTAAAAAAAACGTTTCCCTTGAATATACTTTAACAACCCAGAGAAGCGACCTACCTCAAGATTTTGCATAGAAGGAAAACTAACATCTACTAAAAGGAAATCCATGACCCAAGTAGCACCTACTCATGGGTGATTGGAGGTATAAGTTTCCCCATAAGATCATGCTATGCGGCTCATGTAACAGTGAAGTTTTCAAGAATGATATCACTCTTTTTATCCAAAGATGTAACCAAAACACTGTCACACATCACTTAAATATGCTCAACAAAACAAGATGTACAGGGGTCGAATATTGTAAAAGCCTAAATGGTCATTTAATCATATTGAATAGAGGTTTAATATTACATATATAAACGTATTCCTTCATGAACACTTAATCAAAGGAACATTCAAACATTCGCAAAACCTACCATAGTCGAAAACAACTAATCGTGTAATAGTAATTTTACTCTGTATTCTAGCAAGGTGCATGAAAATGGAATTTATATAGACGTGGAGAAATGACAGGCCTCCAACCTGAAAAGACCACAATAAAAGGAGCATCGATGCCTCTCGCCACCTGCCATCGAATTTCTTTGCATTCTCCCTTCCAATTCTCTCCTTCTGGGGGTTGTAAGACTTCAATATTCTTCCAAACACGCCAAGATATGTGGTACAAGGAAAAGATGCAAGGACTGTTTTCAAAGTGTGGATGCAGCGATAGATTTTCTTGTTGATAGAGAGACCCTGAATCTTTGCACAAGTATCACTCCCCATAAGCATGCGACATAGGCTTCTTGTTTTGCAGAGAAGCCAAGAACTGGTCTTGGCAGTTTTCACTGCAACCTTATACCCATACCCCTTTTTCTGCCTGTTTCCTTTTTTTTCTTCACTTCTCCTTTTCAAAACCACCTAAGTTATTTCCTCTCATGTGGTAGGTGTTCAGAATATTTAAATTAATTACTGACGGCACAGACAATGAAGTCCATGTCGTCCAGGCCATCCCTTACCACCCATAACTGACCAAGCACTGAATTCTATTGTCTATGTCGTTCATGACACGCTTGACCATCATAAATGGTGGATCTAACTCTAGGTTGCAACAAACAAGGAATTTATTATCAATCTGCCTATTAATTGAATGCCTGCGCCTGAAATCTTAGCAATCTATTTTGATAGAGCCGCTCTACAGATCTAACGAAAATGTATCAATAATAAATAAATATATATAAATATATATATTCTTTTATAAATACTACTAAATCTTTTCATATGATTATTCTAGTGTAAATTAATATCAACAAAGGGTAAATTAGTACAAAGAGTACATCCATAATAATATCAATTATAATATTGATGAACAATAGAGTATAATAATAGTATAATGATGTTATTGTCTTATGTGAAGAGAAAATTGGTATGTCAATAATATTAATGTGGGTAATCTTTTAAAAAAATGTATAATTAAAAAAATAAAATAAAATAAAGTAGTATGTATGAGTAAATTAATAAATTGATATTAATATTAATAATGTGTTATAATTGATCGTATTAGTGAGAATAATAGATTATGGGATTCGATGTTATGGTAGTGGGTGATCAAATAATTACTCTTAGCTAATAATATGGTGACACCTTTAAATAAGTTGATTATGTGAATAGATAAATAGTAATGCAAGTTATAAGCCTTCCACTATAATTAATTGTGCATATTTTGATGTCACTATACACTTATATAATCATAATGCATTGTTAAATAGTAAGAGATGTCACTATGCCCACTTGTGAGGTTAATCTTCCATTCAGTCATAATTATGGGTTGGATCTTATATTTATAGTATTTAATTTATTTTAAACTTTGTTATTATTATTATTATTTTTATGTACAATTACCTTGCTAAGGGGAAAACGTGAGTTAACCTTATTAAAACAATACAAATGGGAGAATATGTTTACCAGTATAACACTGCAAATTTTAAGATATAATACTATTTAAATTGTGACTAGTCCTCATTGTATGGTCTAGTGTTGGTTAGTTGCTAGAAAGAGCTAAATTATATTTAGGTATGTATACCTCAAAACTTCTGAGGGACCTAGTTTAGATGGACCATTTAAATATACTTAGGTACATTTGACACCTAAATTTAAGTAAGGGAACTTTGCGTATAAGATGCATTTCAATATAGATTGTCCATTACCACCATCTCCTTGGGTGAAAACCCCAATGCATGATCTATTCTTAACTATAACATACATATCATGTGATTTCGTCTTTGGACCATGACATAGAGTTTTGGAGAAGATTATTTTATTTTATTTTTAAAAAAAGGGTTTTTAAGCTAGCTTAAGAGTTATAATGGTGTTAATGTCCAATACCCAAGAGGATATACCCTCGTGATGTCAAGGCTTGTGGGGATACAAGCTCATGTGTCGAACTACGGTTCCTCTGCGAATTATATACGTAGGCAAGGCCGTCAAAGATGAGCCCCCGAGGAATTAGGTCTAGCCCTTAGGGTTTGCTCCCTTTTCATTACTTTGAGTTAATATTGACATATTGTATTTTCATAGCTTGTGACTTGATTGTGCCTTCTGATTTTGAAACTGTTTGTATTACTAAGTAAGTCTCCCCTGATGATGTGAACTTCATGTCTCCCTTTGAACCCTAACCATGATTGTCTAAGAAATTTAGTTATCTAACTAAAATATTATGGTTATGTTAGGTCAAAAGTTGTATGCTCTCTTATAGTGCCTACTTTGGTAGCAAAATTTGAGAGTTTTGCAAGCGTATGTGAACGAAATTTGAAATTTTTGTTTTGTCCTTAGTTAAAATTTGGTATAAATTTTTGGGCATTACAGGTTGCAAGCTAAGTGGGCTTAACGTTGGGGGAAACTCTTTGATTAAGCACGCTTGAGCTAGAGTAGTACTGGGATGGGTGACCTCCTAAGAAGGCCTAGTACTTCACCTCTATGAGCATCACCTAGATGCAATGAGTGCTAAATGGACCACTCATTATCATGAGAGATGGGTTCTTTTGAACCACTACTCATGAAACAAAATGAGTTTGACTTGTAAAACTACATGGTTGAATCCTAATAGCAATATCACAATTTGTCATGCTGTGAAAAATACCTCCTACTTATCAACTTTTATATTGCTTGTAGTGACCCATTTACACCAATCGCTGCCCTATTTTTACTAGCAGAAAATAAACCTTTATCGACATAAACTTCTACTTTTTTGAGGTCTATACCTGCCACAAACTTTTTCCAATAGGTTTTTTCTAGCACATTTTTTTGGCTAGGTAGATGGAATATTCCATCCTTTCCCAACATATACTAGCACTAGGAAAAAAAATAGGTGCCATGTTATTTTCCTACAGTAGGGAATGTTGCAAATATTTTGAAAGTGTTGTCATTGATGTCAATAGAGTGGATTTTGTTGATGGTGCTATCAACAAAGTGGCAGTGTGTGAATGGTTGCATATGCTGCAATCAAGATGTTGATTAGAAAGTATTATGTATGATATTAGATGTCATGAGTTGCTATAAGAGTTATCCTACATTTTTTGTTACTCGTGAATAGGTGAAATTGTATTCATTGTCTCTTGATGCAAAATGCATAAAATAATTTCTTATAGTCAGTGACTCAAGATGTTGCATTAAAAAGGTCCAGAGAATGTTTCACATTATTTCACATTTGAAGATAAGGTCTTGTGCTTTGTAAGATAGATTGAATTAAGTGTGAAGCGTGTGTATTCCTATTTTCAAAACATAGAAGTTATCACAAAATTTTCTAGAGTTAGCAAAGTGAAGAATGTGTAGTTGAAGTCATGGAAGGTTCAAAGAAATGCTACACAATTGTTGTTGTGATCCTACAGTTGGGAGGATGAGTTAAAAATGTCTATCTATCTTCTTCCATCAATTTTTAGTTGTTAAAGTTTATTGCAAGTTGAGTTCTCAATGTTCTATCTCAAGACTACCTTTTATGGGTTTGCAAAAGATAATGGTCTTGTGTTTTTTTTCTTGCACCAAAATATCGTTGCATAAAGTTGTGAAAGAAGGGTATGAAAGTGTTCTTGAATATCATTTGATGCTTGTAATGTAATCCATGTGATGATATCTTGTCTCTCTAGTATCGCATGTGGTCTAGAGTTAATATTTAGTGGATTAAGATTTTTTTGGTCCAACTCAATGTTTTTGGTTGCTTGTGTGAACATGGGGTTGTGTGTTGATGTAAAATAGGTCCTACTTATCTCCTAGCTTGGACTGCATTCAATCTCCCTTTCTTGTAGATGATTTGGAGCAATCTCATTATGGTCGTTGCATGTTTTATGTTTATCTATTTTTGTGTGGCCAACAAGGAGAAAGTTTTTTAATGCTTGCAGAAGGGATATATGGAAGATCAAGTGTGTGCTCAAGGTGTACAAGTGCACAATGAGTGATTAATGTAGAATGTTGGAAGTGGTGTGCTAGAAGTAGAGATATGAATGTGAATTTTTAGAGGAGTTTTTGATATATGTTGAAGGATATGAGCCAGAAAGAGTGTGCAAGAAGGTGTTGGAGGTAGTGATCTAAAGGAAAAAGAGGAATTGTGAGTGATGGAGATAGTGAGCCAAAAGCAAAAGGGTGCAAGTGCAGTGTTGAAGGTAGTGAGCTAGAGGCAACATACATGTTCTTGAGGTAGTTTTGTATCTAAATCATCAAGTATTGTATTGAGTAGGGAGTAGTGAGCTTCCTTTGGTTAAAGACCATAAAAACTTATTGCAATATTTTTTTCATTTGTGAGGCTAGATTTGGACAATAGCTCCAAGTAGCTCTTCTCACCATGGTTTTTCCCTTGTTGGGTTTCCACATATATCTAGTGTTGTGAATTTGTGCTTATGCTTTGAATTTTTAATCTAGTTAAGGTAGTTATAAGGTTTGATGGATAAGCTTTTGAATTGGATCAATTTGAAGGATATACTAATTTACTCCCTTGTCAGTATATTTGTGTGTTCTAATAATTCATATCAAAATTGAGTTCCTTGGTGTAGCCTAATAGTTGAAGGTAGATTCTGGTATAGAACACAGGCTTAGAAGTCTTCCTCCTCTAATGCACCATAGTTTAATAGAAACAACTACAATTTCTAGAGTGTGAGAATGGATTCCTATCTCTCATGACTATGGTATGATATATGGAGAGTTGCTAAAGATGATTATGTTGAACCTGGTTATCTTATAACTAATCCAAATACAAAAAGGGCTCATGAGAACAATGTTAAAAAAAAATGTTATCTTACATTATTTTACTACTAGAACTCCTCAACAAAATGGAGTAGTAGAAAGAAAGAATAGAACTATTCAAGATATGGCAAGAATAATGTGTAATGAATCTAAGATGTATGATGTCTTTTTGAAAGAAGCAATCCATACTACTATCTATATTGTTAATAGCGAACAATTGAGGGTGAACAACACAAAGATACCTTATGAGCTATTGTATGGAAGACCAACTACTGTTAAGTATTTCAGAATCTTTGGAAGAAAATGCTACATCAAGAGAGATGAAGAAGGTCTAGGAAAGTTTGATTCAAGATCAGATGAAGGAGTCTTCCTTGGATATTCAACTAGGAGCAAAGCCTACAAATTTTATAATAAAAGGCTGAGGAAAGTTATTGAGATTGAAAATGTCAAAGTGGATGAAGATTCACATCAAAGATCACATGATTAGGAAGACTATTGGTATGATGAATCTACCTATGCAAAGGAGGAAGAAGAAGAATTTGTAGAAAAAGAATCACAAGAGAAAGTCCCCAAGACTCCTACCAAGTATATTCAAAAAAATCATTCAAAAGATCAAATCATTGGAGATAAGAATGAAGGAGTGGAGACTAGAAGAATATTTTCAAAGACAAATGAATAAGTAAACTTCTCTTTGTTATCAAGAATATAACCAAAAACTTTGGTTGATGCTAGAAAAGATGAAGGATGGATAGAAGCAATGGAAGAAGAGCGTAATAAGATTGAGAAAAATCAAACTTGGGAATCGGTTCCAAGGCCTGTAGATAAGAATGTAATAGGAACAAAATGGGTATTTAGAAAAAACATAAATGAAGATGGAGAAGTTATGAGAAACAAAGCAAGGTTAGTGTGCAAAGGATATTCACAAGTGGAAGGAATTGAATTTGAGGAAAAATTTGCTTTGGTGGCAAGAATGGAGGTTATCAAAATGTTTCTTGCATTTGTTGTTCACAAGAACATCAAGGAATATCAAGTGGATGTGAAATTTGTTTCCTTGAATGATGAACTAAAAGAAGAATTTTACATAGAACAAATGGATGGATTTCAACTGTTAGTAGATCCAAAAATGGTATGAATACTTAAGAAGGCATTGTATGGCCTCAAAAAATCCCCTAGGGCTTGGTATGCAATATTGAAAATTAGTTTTTATGACAAGGCTTCAAGAAAGGTACCACAAGTAGTAATTTGTACATAAAAATAGAAGATGAAAATATTCTAATTGTTTTTGTGTACTTTGATGATATAATCTTTGGTGTAAATGATGAAATGTGTAAGAAGTTTGTTGAAGAGATGAAAAAATAATTTGAAATTTCTATGTTAGGTGAGTTATCATTCTTTCTTGGACTTTAAATTATACAATCAAATAATGGTATCTTTATTTGTCAAGTAAAGTGTGTCAAGGAAATGCTAAAGAATTTTGGTATGGAAAACTATAAACTAGTAAGTACTCCAATGGTAATAGGTTTCCATTTGAGTAAAGATGATGATTCACCTAAAGCTAATCAAAATCCATCTAGGTATATGATTGGGGGTCTATTGTACTTAATTGTATCAAGGCCTAATATTATGCAATTTATCTACTTGGTTGAAAGGTTTCAAGTTGATCCAAAAGAAACTCATGTAAAGATTGTCAAGAGAATTTCTAGATATTTGAAGAGTACTCTGGACTATGGATCATGGTATGAAAAGAGTAATGACTTTTCATTGAATGCATATACTAATGTTGGTTGGGCTAGTAGTATTGATGACAAAAGAAGCACAAGCAGTGGAACTTTATTTTTGAGAGACATATTGGTCTCTTGGTTTAGTTAAAATTAGGACTTAATGTCCTTATCAATAACCAAAGCATAATATATTGTTGTAGCATCTTGCTACACCCAAGTGTTGTTGATGAAGAAAACCTTGAAGGACATAAAGGTGGTGTATAATGATCCCACCCCAATTTTGTGTGATAATATAAGAACCATCAATATTTCCAAGAATCGAGTGATGCATACTAGAAACAATCGCATATCTATTAGGTATCAATTCTTAAGAGAGAAAGTTGTATAGTAGGAAGTCATATTGGAGTATGTGCCCACAAAAGAACAAGTTGCAGACATATTTACAAAGGAACTTTCAAAGGATACATTTGAGTATCTTAGGTAGAAGTTAGGGTTTGTTGCTCCTCCTTCTAACTAGATGAAAAATTGGTGCATATGTCTAGGGGGAGAAATTCAAGACACAATTTTTTCCCTAAATTGATGAAGGATACCTCTCAAGGGGAGTAGGTAGATGGATGTTGTGGTTTGTGTAAATAGGGGGATCTTGTATGCTAGTGTAATATTAGTTGAAGATCATTAGCCCTTTGTACCTGATGTCAAAGGGGGAGAGATATAGTAAGGGGGAGTAATTACATATCATGTTGATCAGGTTGGTGTTTCCATCAATTCCAAAGGGGGAGATTGTTGCAAATGTGTTGCAAGTGTTTTCATTAATGTCAACATAGTGGAGTTTGTTGATGGTATTGTCAACAAAGTGGTAGTGTGCGGATGGTTGCATATTCTACAATTAGGATGTTAATCAGAAAGTATTATGTATGATATTAGATGACATGAGTTGCTATAATAGTTGTCCTACATTTTTTTTTACTCATAAATAGGTGAAATTGTATTCATTGTCTATTGATGCAAAATGTATAAAATAATTTCTTATAGTCAGTGACTCAGGATGTTGCATTAAAAATCTTCAGAGAATGCACCACATTCTTCTACATTTGAAGAGAAGGTCTTGAAATTTGGAAGATAAATTGAATCAAGTGTGAAGCATGTGTATTCCTATTTTCAAAACATAGAAGCTACCACAAAATTTTCTTGAGTTAGCAGAGTGAAGACTACACAGTTGCAGTCATGGAAGGTTTAGAGAAATGCTCCATAGTTGTTTTTGTGGTCTTGTGGTTGGTAGGATCAGTTTACAATGTCTATATGTCTTCTTCCTTTTAAGTTTCAGTTGCTAAAGTGTACCACAAGTTGAGTTCTCAATGTTCTATCTCAAGACTATCTTGTTTGGGTTTGCAAAAGATATTGGCCATGTGTCTATTTTCTTGTGCTAGAGTATTGTTGTATAAAGTTGTGAAAGAAGGGCATGTAAATTTTGTCGAATATAATATTATTCTTGTAATGTAGTTTGTGTTATGCTATCTTGTCTCTTCTGTATCAGGTGTGTTCTAGAGTTAATATTTTGAGGATTAGGTGTTTGTTGGGCCAACTCAGTGTTTTGAGTTACTTGCACCAAGTTTTGTGGTGTGTGCCAACATGGGGTTGTGTGATGAGATAAAATAGGTCATGCTTATCTCCTTACTTGGACCACATTCAATTTCCCTTTCCTACAAATGATTTAGAGCAGAATCATTATGGCCATTTCATATTTCATGTTCATACATTTTAGTGTGGCCAACAAGGAGACACTTTTAATGCTTGTGGAAGGTATATATGGAAGCTAAAGTGTGTGATCAAGGTATACAAGTGCATTATGAGTGATAAATTTAGAATGCTAAAAGAAGTGCAATGGACGCAAATATATGAATGTGAATGTGCAGAGGAGTGTTTGATGTATGTTGAAGGCAGAAGAATATAAGTGAAATTCTGAAGAAAGTGAGCTAACATAAGTGTGCAAGAAGGTGTTGGAGGCAATGAGCAAAAGGAAAAAGTGAAATTATGAGTGCTAGAGGTAGTGAGCCAAAAGCATAAAGGTGCAATTGCAGTGTTGAAGGCAATGAGCCAGGGGTAGCAAAGGTGTTGTTGAGGTAGTTGTGTATCTAATTCATCAAGTGTTTTAGTGAGTTGGTATTAGTGAACTTCCTTTGTTTAAAGATCATAAAACCTGTTGTAAAATCTATTTTATTTGTGTGGCTAGATTTTGACAGTAGCTCCAAGTAGCTCTTCTCACCATGGTTTTCCCTTGTTTGGTTTCCACATATATATGGTGTTGTGAATGTGTGCTTATGCTTTGAATTTTTTATTTGGTTAAGGTAGTTAGGAGGTTTGATTGATAAGCTTTTGAATTGGATCAATTTGAGGGATATACTAATTCACCCCCCTCTCAGTATATTTATGTGTTCTAAGAAGGATTATTATTATGAATATTCTACTAATGTCATGTTGACATAAATGTTACAGTTGTAGGATAGGGCCCCGTTTAAGCCCCCTTTAGCCCTAAAGGAGCGGTCTTTGTATTTTGGCCATAACTTGGGCATACAGTATCATAATTTGTAGAATGAGATATCATTAGAAAGATGGCTCCATCAAATTTCCATTGGTATGGGTATTTTCACTATTTTATGTTGTTGGTGCATTGTATAGCCTATTGAAGTCACATATTTTGTTTTCACTCCCGAGCTCATAAATTTTAACCCGTTTCTCTATTTTTCATAATTCAAGTGACATTGGGATGGTATTTTAGAGCTCTTTACAACCATCCATGCAATTTTCCATATGTTCATCCAGGTAATTTTTATTTAGTTTTTGTTTTGTCACATTCTTGTGAATTTCTAGAGTAATAAGTTATTTCACTTAATTAAGATAATCATATTGGTTAATTAATTAAGTATCACTTTAGTTTTACTTAAGCTAAACTTAGGCACATTAATAATTAATTATTAAGTGTGCACACTAGGGTTTCCTTTTAGGGTTATGCATACATTGCTTTTATAAAGCAATTAATTTCATGTATTTACTCAATTCCTAAATATTATTCATTTGCATATCTTCATGAAAATTGCTCTTGCTTCTTCTATTTTTCTCTTGTGGAAGGTATTTTCTGGTTTGAATGTCTGATCTTGAATTCTAGCATGGTATTAGAGCTTTGATTTGCAGCCCCTTCTCAATTTTTTTGAGAAATTCATTGTAGAGCACGTTCAGAGTTCCTTGAGGTTTTCATGCCTTGAGCTTATTTATGAAGCGTTTTGGATTAGATCAGGCATCTCCATTGGATTCAGAGCATTGGAAAAAGTCAAGATTGGCTTTTGTTTCACTGATTTTCATCACTATTTGTTAGATTTGTGAGGGTTTGAAGTTTATGAAGGTTTCCAGATCCAGAGTGTACCTACAATTTTGGAGTATTTTGAGCCCATACGGACCTCAACATTGCATTCAAAGCACCCAGAAACCCCAATATTGACTGTCAAATCATCGAAATCGGACATGGTGAGTCTAGGAGGCAATTTTTTTCATCTCTGGGTCGTATGGCCTAGTATGGCATGCAATCCAAGACAAAAAATTAAAAAAACCAAAATTCAAGTCTTGAACATTCATCTTGCTTTGTACCATTGCATTCAGACAATCTTCAATTCTCTATTTTTCCTCCACTTGTACCTTTAATCTTGTGATTTCTTCATTTGCTTGTTTTAATTTCTCACTTACTTTTGTATATCTTTCTTTGAATTTCTTCAGTTGCTTTTTTAATATCTTGATGCATTCATTTGCCTCATCAAGATTTTCTTTCAAATCTTTTTTTTCATTTTCATCCTTGTCAAGATCTTCAAGGGTTGTTTGGAGTTCTTCTTTGTTGTCCATTTGTTCAATCTTCAAGATGTTCCTCAAGCTATTAGGCTTCTTCGGAGGAACCAAGCTCTAATACTAATTGTTGAAATGAACAAGACAACTGAGAGGCGGGGATGAATCAATTGTATCTAATCACATTCACCACAGATATTAAACAATTTCACATCCACTTTAAAATGTTATTAAGTATGAGCATGGAGTGCAGATAACAGAAAGAAAACACAAGAAACACCAGATTTACGTGGAAAACCCAATAAGAGAAAAATCATGGTGAGGATTAACTCACAATATAAGAGTAATTGCAAAACCATTTACAAAGAGGCTCACTACCCAAGATAGGACTCACTGTCCAAATGGGAGGCTCACTGCCTATAGATAAAGAAAGATAGAAAGAAGAATGTTACACAGAGAACATCATCTCAATGCAATAGAATATCCACCACAGCAACTTGCACACATCCGCAGTCTTGATCAGAGAATTGCAAATACCATCATCTCACTGCTTTCAGGAGTCTAACACATTGAAGTCCTTGTTTCCTCAGTTCACTTTCACACAATCTCTCACATCTACCTTGCTTCTCACACTTGTGGCACACAATCCTTAACACCTTTTCTTGTATTTATACCATCTTCAATCTTAGAAACTTTCTCCAAGGTCGGCTACACACTCTTCATTTTACAAATTCAAATTAGGTCGGCAACTCAACATTCCCATGGTGGATGAGAATGAGAGCATACCAAACCAACACTTAACCGGGACCCAAAACAACATCTTGGATCAGTCACACGCTTCCTTAATTGATACTCATCCTTTGCATGGCGTGTAAACACCAGGTCAGCCAAACCTAATGAAAACACCAATGAACTTTGAAGTACATGCTTCTGTAACAAGAAGATAACATGTGGACCACATAACATGCTTCACCATACACTAGAACACATCTTAGATGCCTTCAGATTGATCCGCAGCTACTGCAACAACCTTCATACACAAAACACTTTCCATCAGTTCATCTAGACTGTACAAACACACATAGTAACTCTGAAACTAGTCTTTCGAAGCACCAAACCATGAACACTTTTGATAGAACATAGATAACACCATTACAAGCCTTCTTCCAAATCCACAAGACCTAAAACAAACCAACGGAGGATTGCAGAGCAAATACATTTATCCTAGTCCACTAACAAACAACTCTGCCAAACCAGTTCACAAACCGGTGAACTCATCTTTCACTCTTCATCAAACTAGAAGCTATAATCCAGGATATATCAGCCAAGGATGTCCTTAATCAACACTTCAAATTTGCATAAGCATAGGATCAACACAGAAGAAATGCGGAGCACATACTGGAGCACATTCTGAACACACACAATTTTGTCTTCACTATTTATTAATTTTCTCAAAAGCACTTGGTAACTCATCATATCAGCACACCTGCAACACCATAAAGAAGATAGCTCCATGTACTCACAACATCTCCACAGTATCTCAAATATACATGTACAACCTACAATCACTTGTTTCCTTTCTCTGCAACAACCTATATTGTGTTGACATCAATGACAACATTAATGACAACACCACCATACTCATTCATACTTGCAACACCATCCACCAAAACCACAACCAAGATCACATTTGGACCAACTCCTAACCCAACACAAACAAGGTCAAACAAGCGGTTCAACTCAAAGAAAGAACATAATCAAGGAAAAAGAGACACAAAAGATGGATAGATCTCCATCTGCAGAAAAAACACTAGACAACCCACTCTGCATTCCCCAAAAGGCACCCAAGGAAGGCCAAATACCACGAGCTTCCACTGGCCATCAAGCAGAAACGACCCTAAGACGAGGGACCAACCATTCACAAATCTATCCTCATAAGCAATCAACACCTCCACAAGACCAGGGATCTTCCAGAAATTTGATCCCATCGCAACCACTAGACCTCCAATGATGGAAGGGCTTCATATTTGTCATCTTCATCATCCACATCAGAGCCACCATCATGAGCATCGTCAGGGAATTCAGAAACCTGACCACGCCCATTTCCATAACATTCAGCAGGTAAATGTTATAGTCCATAAAACATCAACACTATTAATTTGGGGATGGAAAATAATATTAATATTTGATTTGATAATAATTATATTGTCAATGTTAATTGGGGTTATTTAGCAATATTGTTATCTTAGTTGAAAGAAATCTAGTAATGTTAATTGAAATTAAGTTTGCAAATTGTACTTGGGGTGAATAATTTTCTTGTATAGATTAATTGTCAACTAACCATCAATAACATATTATCAGTAACATTATTAATTTGTAAAATTATCAATTTATTGATATGTAACAATGTTTACTGAGAGTTTTGTTTTTGATTAGGGGTAAAACAGGATTTGATGGGGCCCTGAAACCCATTACAAACTAGTCTTGAAGGGATTTGTAACCCTATCCAAGCAAAGCAAGCTACTAAACAAGATAAACCACAAATCAATAGCAACCCAATAGTAGCAGCATACAATCATAGAAACAAGATTACACAGGTTGCATCAAAAAAGAAAACAAGGGACCGAGATCCCTTGGCAACTAGGAAAAAGTTAGGACCTAGAACCCTTAGTTAAATAGTGAAACCGCCTGTATTAGCCAGGCATCAGCGAACCAGACGCTTAGAGAAAAAACCCCTAAGCCAAGAAAAACAGTGAAAACAATGGTGTAAAACACCATCAACCCCCTAAACAAAAACACTAGCAAATCCCCAATCCCCACCTTAATAGGGGAGTTAAGGAGCACAATGGAATACTGAAGCACACCAACTTTCTTGCAGCAGCACCCCACCTCCACCTCAATAGGAGGGAGCTCCCCTCTATAGGAGAAGAAGATATGAGAGTCCCAACCTCCAAAGTCTTCACTCTTCAGCCCACACAAGCACCACCTCAATAGGGCCAAGCAGAAGAGAAAAGAAATCCCCACCAAAACTATAGCAACCACCTTCAACTCAATAGAAGAGGGCTCCACCTCATTGGGAACAGTCTCCACCTCCAAAGAAGACACTAGCTATAGATCCAAAGAGAAAACTTTGGACAAAAGAACAATCACACCCTCCATAAGCATAGCAAGGTACAGGAACAAGAAAGAAGTAGAATGAGCTTCATTCAACAAAAAAAGGAACTTTTGAGACTTTGGGATAAAGCTATATAACAGCCGCTCAAACCAAAAGTGACCCTCAGTCACAAGCACAAAATCAGCGTTCACCTCAAAAGAAGAGACATGCAAAGGAACCTTGGGGATAGCTTGCACAACAGAAACCACACCAAATTTCGGCCCACCAGGCAACAAGAAACCCCCGAATAGCATCAAATTTTGGGTCTACAAGAAAAACAATAAGCAAAACCTAGTCCACACTACCAACAAAGAACCAAGCTCAGCAAACTGCATAATAAAAAACAACCCAACCCAAAAGGATAGCTCAAACCACATCTTAGCCAACAACAAACCCTTAAGGCCCAATAATAGAGAGAACTCAAGACCTCTAAGTAAAACAACCCCAGGGAGGAACCAAAGAAAAGGGCTCGGAGCCCACAGCCAAAGTGAGCAACAACAGACAACAGCCAAGAGGGTGACCCAGAGCAACCGTAAGCTAGGAGAGCACAACAAAGCTAGAGGGACCCAAGAGTAAAGGAGCCAACAAATAGACCAACAAGAGAAGCACCCAAGCCACCCTAACACACTGGTTAGAGCCAGAAAAAAGGCTAATCCGAAGGAAAAACTTCCTCTAAGACTCCCAAGCAAACAAAACTCTCCAACAAAAATAGAAGCAAAGAGACCCACCAAACAGCATCCTCGCCATCTCCAATCAAAATGGAGCTCTTGCTCCTATTCCCTCCCATCCACTCCAACCCACAAAGCATCACCTCACAATGAACCGTAAGCCAACAGCATGAAGAGCCCAGCACAGCATCCGCGAAGCAAACAAGACCCAACAGCCTTCCATCACGACCCAGTAGCAAAGCATCAACATCGTTTGGTTCAAATTCTCCATCTCCATCTCCCTCTGAAGATTTCAAACACCCACTCTCCATCGTAGAAACAAGATTTATCAAGAGTTTTGTTAATAATGATAAAAGGAGTAATATTAACAACAGAGGGTAACACCATAATAATATAATGTGAGAGTTTTATTAATAATGATAAAAGGAGTAATAATAACAATGGAGGGTAACACCATAATAATATTAATGTTGTGAAAATGATAGTAAAATCATTAAAGAGAATGAGGATATAATTAATGCTTAAATTATGGTTGGTTGGAAATAGCATTATTATTGCTCCCTTGGTAGACTAATTGAGATAATGTACCTTCAAGGATTAAATAATAATAGTATTATTGCTTGAGTGAGAAACCAATGATGATAACATTATTAAAGATTTATTGTTGATTTTTTTTGTAATAAAATTTTATTGTAACTAAATAGTAATGTTATTCTTGAAATATGGGTGTTAATAGTTTAGTGAGTGACAAGTTTGTATACCTAGTCCAACCTAAATTTTAGAACCACCCATGCTATGCCTTAGGGTGTGCACGAAGGATACCCGCACACCCACTCTCATTATCCTACCTCCCCACGTTGGAGCAATACATTTGTAACAAAGATGCACGAGCAACTAGTTCAATGTGTATGGTTTGCATATCATGCTTATGCATGGTTGTCAATCTTTGGTGGTTTTCATGTTGAAGTTTAAAATAAAATAAAATGGTTGTCTTTCCCTGATGTGCAAAATTGTGGACATGACATAATAATATTATACATTAGTTGTGACAAAAGCTAACCATCCATTTTTCTAGATTATTTTCATTTCAATTTTTCAATTTTAAAATAGATAACATCTCTTATATTACATTATTGTCCACCAAGGATTGTTGACTTGTTGCTACTATGATCTCAACAAAGGAAAAAAAATTAGAATTTATACTAATATGCATTTCTCATTTTCCTTCACAAAAAGATTTGGACCCGTAATACATAACAAGTTTTTTGGTACTATAGTTCCATACCAATTGTGTATGGCTTGTGATCTTGCCACCCAAAAACAATAAGTGTTCTAGAATACATATTATATTTTTTATTAAAAAATTTGTGAAATCAAAAATTTAAAGACACAAATGAACAAGACCAAAACTGCAAGACGGATTGAAGAATAATTCCAGGTCTTACCATATAATGTTGATCTACATCTCACATATGTCTTGTTGACTTGAGAGATGATCTTTTTATATGAATTTGGACTATCATCTACATGTTATTGGAAGAATGATTGCGCTATTGTAACTATGACAATTCTACTATTTCAACATTGGCCATTCACCTATTAACCGCTTAACTCAATGAACACTAACTATTCTAATAATTTTGTCACTACAATTTCAACATTACTCAATCATCTACAAACGAATTAAACCAATGGGCTTTAATTGTTTGTTCTAGTCCTTTATGTAATATCAGAGTTCAGGTTATGTGTAAGGCATCACAAACAGAAACATAGTTTATTCATTAAAGCTGTGAGACTTCCAAAGGACAATACTTTTATAAAAGAGTTTCAGATTTATTGTGTTGATTTTTTTAACACAGAAACATCAATTTTGGATATGCAAAAACAGGAACCATATTATTGGTTATTTCAAGTTTCCAAGGTTCATTTCTTCATTTATTGTTTTTGAGTATACAAGTCCTATAATAATGGATGAATAAAGTACATATATACAGAAAACCAGAATCTGCTAATTCTACAATTACAACGGGCTCTAAGCCTAGGTTCTTGCCACGGAATGTCAAGTCCTGCTCTGCTGCTGCTCCATGAGCTGTTGAGTGTCTCTCTCCCAAAACTCTGCATATGCATGCTTCTTAATCCTTGTCCCAGCAATATCCGTCAATTCTGTCAACAGTATGTCTTATGAATTATAGGTTACCTGCATGAAGTTTTATCTTCATACAAGTTTAATTGCTTTGAAGTGGCAAAAGTGTCCTAGGTCAATACAGGATAAATCTCTGGATTGGACTTGTGGCGAGGATTTACATGCACAATAAAGAGGACATAAAATAAATGAGACCGGAGCTTTTCAATTCTATTCAGTTACTTGCCTCTGCCCATAAACAAAATCCAGCTGAGAATCCTGTATAGATTATTGGAAGCCAAGAGCAACCAAGTTGTGCAATGAGTCCATCCAATTTACATCCTCCAAATGCATAAAATTAAAATTGAAGTACAGAATTAAGATTCTTGCTGCTGAAGTAGAGAGTTATAATTGCAACTTAAGATTAGCTGTAACAAATGTGTATAATGATTCCTAATCAAGGACAACCCCTGTTTTGACTTCATGGAACCAAAACACGTAAGAAATGCTGGTTATAAAAAATTGCATGGGATTTTTCACAAAACCATTTTACTTTCACCTAAGAGAGTTTTTCTAAAATGTATGCATCTGGCCCTAATAAGGCCTTCTCTCATGAAACATGACCTACTAGTTTACAGTCTGCCCTTTATTTTTTAGCTAACCCTAATTAGGGTGTACATTAAAAGGAAAATCCTCATTACAGTATTAATTAATAGAAAAACCCTGTTTGTAGTTTAAAATTTTGCTTCTAAAAGTGATCTATTATTACAGCTTTTTCAATTTCACCACAAGTTTCCAATCATCATTGGACAAATCATCCTGAAAAAATAAGAAGAATACTCAATTGTAGACATTAATGGAGGTCCTCTGAATACTTGCAAAATATTTTTGGAAAGAGCATTAATACCCTGTTTTGTACTGACAGAAGGCATCTAATACCATTTCTTTTGTTAATATCACTATTGTTAACGTTTCCAATTTATTTTTAATTCATTTAGGACTGCCAATCCAGTTTTTATCCGTTGTCATATATTCTTTTGTGCCCTTCTGTAGGCTTGGCATTATACTCATGCAACAACTTTTATGTTTTGTTTGAAAGCCACAATATTAATAAAAGAGAAATGAAACTTGTTCACTTGTGACAAGTGAATGCTGGTCATTATTTCCCTTGGGAAGGTGGAACCACCATTAATGGTCATCTACTTTCAGGTCTTTAACAACCATTCATCTGCAGTACTTTCTACTTCAGCAAAGATTATCCTTAATCTCACATCAAACGGATCATCTGTTGCCATTTAAAAAGTTGTATACTAAAGGAAAACTAACAACTATTCGACATTCTCTTTCTTGTTCAAAAATGGGAGGCTTTCAATATTTTGGTGTCCTTGCAATCATATATCCTTGATTTAACAGGGTAAAGATGGAAGTGGCTCAAATCCTCCTTACCACAATGGTCTGAGTATTCTATTGCTTATTGACAGGGGTTTGCACTAGATTAGCTTGAATAATATAGGAAAAGGGTATAGTGAAAAGTTTAATTTAAGTCTAACTTGTAATCTCTGTGAAATGTGAGATGGATTTGGCAAAGGAGAAACACAAAAAGACACTGCTTTCCTAAGAGTTCAAAGTCAAACCCGCCCTTCTTTGACAGGAAAGCACACAGAGAATCTGCAGAACCTGCTGCCTTGGAACAACTCAAAATGATTAATTTTCACAGAATTAGTTAGGATTAGATGTCAATTACAAATATGAAAGAATGATGGATACTAGGATATGGTTTGACACCCTTTACTAAATGGGTATTGTGGACTGAGATGCGTGCAGGGCATATATACATCAGACAAGCTAAAGAGACACTTCAGTTTGTTGCGGCCATGACTTTCCTGTTAGACATGCACGGAAGGCATATACATTGACCTGGTTAGAGATTCTTTTAAGTGCTTTAGGGCATGGAATTGGCTGGCATACACACTTGGCTAGTAACTCTGAAAGTTTGACAAAAATGAACAACTTGCAACAGGACAGTCAAAATATCCATGCACAGATCTTTCTGCTTTATACAGTTGTGAATGTCTTGTATAGATGGACACAATATGGGAATTTTCAGTATACTCCCTTAGCATGCCTTGAAAAAGAGGATGAAGATCCATCAAATTTATTGAAAGTAAATTTTGTCTGGTATTTTTCATGGAACTCTCCTCAAATGTAAGCTACTGGGCACACAAATTGTTAATTCTTGCAAGTAAACGGGTATGCCTCAACAAATTTCCACATAATGATTGGAATTATTTGTTATCTTGAAGCAAACTGAATAAAAATAAACTACAGTAATATCAAGAGTTTTTGTTTAAGGGATGGTGCACTTATCTTGATCCATTTTAATTTCCGTTATGATAGTTATCAACCCTTATTAAAATTTTCAACTCTGTAAAAGTATTAACATTCATGGCCAACCCAGATAAATACAAGCATGAGAAAAAAGCTTGCAAAAGGCCACAGCTACAAAGTCTCCCAACACTTGGAAATAGGTTTTATATAACTATACTTCAATTCAGAGGTTGAGTGGAGAAGATGCATAATCCAAAACCAAAAAGTTCAAATAAAAATGCAGGCTTCCAACTGTGCTGAAAATCCGTGTTGTGGCCTTTGAAAAATGTCAATAGTTTGGGAAATCAAAAAAAAGAAAAAAATATGGTAAGACTTAAACAAGCTTCCTAAAAATAGTCTGTTCAAAGTGTTAAAGAGTAACAGTAAGTTTCAAATAGCTGTTTAAACTGTTTTATAGCACCTAGAAAAATTGAATGGTGTAAAAATGTTGCTAAAAGTTCCAAGATTTTGCATCTGAAAACATATGAATCTACAGCCTTTATTTTTGGGAAGAGGAATTTGAGCATTAGGTAGCAGGAGATAAGAAATTTTAAATGCCACTTGACATATTACAGTAAAGCACTGCGATAATCCTCAGGTAGAGTGAATGCAAACAAAAACTCAAGAAGAATTTTTTATTTTTTTTTACTTACATGGCATATAATCATTTGTGTGCCAGCTTCCATGAACAGAAACCTCCTTCCCAAACGATCAACTGTACAAATTGACACAATAGCTCCAAGTGTAATAACTACCCCTGTCAAAATTACAGAATAAAGTGAAGCATCACTCCCAAACCCTAGACTTTGGAAGAAACGAGTTTTTTCCTGTCAATTGCTGGCAAGATGGAATCATGGCCATTACAAGTTGCGGTCCGTTCTTCCTTTGCAAAATATTTCTGAAGGGATGTTTCACTGCATGGGCAATTTCGCTGGCTTCAACCAAACCATCAAATTCTGCCTGTACATTCTTTGTGCTACAGATTTTTTCAAGGATTCATCGGCCTTCATCAAGGCAATCTTGTTCCACCAAGCTTTGGTCACTGTAGGCTTATGTGGGGTTTGTGCATGCTAAACTGGACATTTGTCAGGTTGAAAAGGGCATATGTGAACATTATTTTCTTCCACATAACGATCGCATGCAGGACGCCTGTTTTCACGACCCCAGGACTTGGTAAAAATCTTTTTAAATCTCCATCACTAGTAACAGTCGGTGCTAAAAACAGACACGTTTCTTTTGGTATAGGTTTTTGTGTGCTCTCTTGTCTTGTAAGTCTATACTTGCTTCTGACAATCCCATGAGAATGGAGATAAACTGTATTTTTTTTAATTATGCATAAAAAATGATCAGTTGCACTATTAAAATATTAGAAACATAAGAACAGAATTGTTTGAAGGAATATTAATGTTTTTGATTGGCTGAGCTACAAAACTTTAATCACCAGTTAATACTTGAGCCTCCGCAATAGTTCCCAGCAGGAACTAACAAGGCATGTTAGTTAAACTGTTAAATAAATAAGTAAAATATAGTTGAAAACTAAAATATCTACCCAGAATAGGGTAAATATGTTGAATCCTTGGCCAATTGACTTTCCGTAAGCAGGGACCAAAAATTGCAACATACGTATAAGGAAAAAAAAGGCCAGATTTACTGAGAGGATTCGTCCAATCTAATAGAATGAGGTTTGGTTGTCAAGATAAATTGACCACCAAAAGTTGGACCTAAGTGCGACCAGTGCCTCTTTATTTCTTAATAAATTGGAGTGCTCTTTGGTAGGTGTCTAAAGTATCAGGCAATAGGTTATTGCCGTTGGTTCCATTGAGACTAGTTTTTCCTTTTGTATTTGTTGAAAAAATTTGTCCATGCAACCATATCTTATTGAAAACCTGAATTCAAGAAGACCAGTTTGTCTAGTTAGCGCCCTCACGCAAGACATATATACTAAGTATTAAAGTTATTTCATATTCATTAATTTAAGCACGAAGACTTACTTTATATATGCGTATCTAAGCATTTTTTTTCCATTCAAGTAGTCTTGGTGAAGAGCTTGTTTATGTACCCCAAAACTATGATTTCCCCTAATACTTAGCTTCTCGTCACAAAGCCCACAACATGCGGCTTAATGATTTCTATTAACTTGCATACTGTTTACTCTCACTTACCCAAGATAAAGTTAGCACATTTAGTAAAATGTTAATCGATATTTAGAAACAATCAGTGAGATTCCAAAATCTTATTTGTTTTGCAGTAACATGATAAGGTTAATACAAAAAGAAAACGTATGTGAATGGAATGTAAAATGTTGAAATGGAATGTAAAATGTTGATCCTAGAATATCTTTGGTATTAATATCATAATGCTATCACAAATTTCAAAAGCACCAAACCTATTACATAGGGAGCTCCCTGAAACAGATTGTACACCAGAAACAATGCATCTCTAACAGTCGAGTGCTGGAAAGACAACTTGTACAACACACATTCCCATGTTCGAGTAACTAAATATTCTTTGCTTTAAAATTAATGGTAATGCCCCTACCACATTTTAATCAACAGCCAAAGGAAGGTCGTTTTCTTTCAAAGCCATGGAACGCTATCTCTAGCAAGTATGAATTGACTAGAATGCTTCGCTTCTTGTTGAGTTTAAATCTGTCAGCTGTTTTTTACTTGATATCTAGAACATGGCCTCTTTTATTGACAATGAGTATCTTTTTATTCTTGGCCTATGCCTTCACAATCATTTTCTCACTAGAAATTGTTCTCAGGATTCCTCAAATGAGATCATCAACGAACTATAGCAAATTTTACCTTTGTAAAAATTAAACCTAGAGTGGAACCATAATTGGCCCCCTTCCCTAAGAAAGGTAGTTTTAGGTTAACCTTACTTGTGGGAGCCATAAACTACCTTTGTAGTTGTCTTCACAAATTTGGTATGATCCTTATAACAATAAAATTTGCCAGACTCAACCTTCTGGGATTCCTTTCCTAAGCATAGGTTTGGTTTGAAAAGTAATTCCTCAAGTTTAATTTTAGGGACTGCAACATCTAACGGCGGTTCATCAAGAAGATAAATTAGAATTTCCAGAAATTACAGTAAACTCAATGTGGAAAGATCATCTTCCAGTCATCACAGGAAACAGAACTTTCTATAAGTTAGTGAAATTCAAGATAAAAAAGGAGTCTATAAAAGATTCGTCATAGGATTGGAGATTGAAGAAGATAGAACAGTTTGATATAACCTACTCACAAAAATTATCAATAAGACAAGCACCGTAACTGTTGGGAAAAAAAATTAAAACTAGACCATGGATAAAAAGGCTAACTTGCATAAGGTTATAAACTGAAAATCATTATGCACAGCTTGGTTGATCATCAATATCCATATGTTGGTAAATAACAAGTTAGTTTAAATTAAATGATAAAATGCAACTAAATATTGAACCATCTATATAGATGCAAAGGTACTAGACAGTATCAAACGGATTCAAACCTTAAAGACTACAGAGCCAATCAGTGACTATATAGAGTTGAAGTCATAATATATCTGTTATGAAAACTATTCTGCCCGTCACTGAATTCTGTTATTTACCTTTAATAAAGTAGACTAAGAATTGGGATATTCAACATGTTGAAACAAAAAATCAAGTTGCCTATACAGAATTAACATATTTCCATCATCAAAGCATATTAGACCAATATGAAAGCGAGTGAAAATTCAATTTCCACTAGTGCTTACTGCTGAGATACGAAATTCATATGTAGACCACATTATGTTGAGTATGATGATCTTCCTATATTTACAGCACCTATTCTGTTCCATACTTATGACAATCTTCAAAGATACTTGAGAAGATTCTAAGTAAAACCATAGTGGTATGTGGTGACTAACTAGGACAGGAAACAGCATATCAATCATTCACAATTATAAACATGAAAAGCATTTCAGAAACCCTGTGTATCTCAACCAAGTGTTTCCAACAAACCAAAACAAAAAACATTGCCCGCTCAAGAGCCTTCCCATGACTGAAACAAATTTTATAAATAAAAAATTTCTAGACAACATTTTTACAGTTATTTTTTTATTAAATCTAAGATTTAAAACATTCAGTTGCAACGATAAATTGGAATAAATATCATGACCAATTTGTTGCAAAGAAAAAAGAAAACCAGCTCGATTAGCTTCAATGCTTTAAGGCAGTATAGATAAGGACCCAAGTGAAACAATTGCAGTTGATATAGGTTTATAGCCCATCGAAAATCAATAACTGTAACTACTGCTATTTTATTTTCTAATTTACCCTACTATAATAAGAAGGAAATTGAGGAAAATGAAAGGAATTACATAATCTATAATTTGTGGCAAGTTGCTTCTATAGTAGTGGGCATCACTGCTGTAAAAAAGCATGTATAAATCTGTAACTCCTGCAATCATCTGTAGAAAATCTGATGAATCCAACCACTCAAGCACATAAATACTCCCATTAACACTGGTTTAAAATAAAGATAAAAACAAGTGGTTAATGCCTTCTCAGAAAAGGAAAAGAAATATATTATTTTCACATAAAATGCAGTTCATGTTCAATAATTCTTTACCGTGGATTTCTCTGTACATAAAATGCAGCTCCATCCAAAACATTCATATAAATACAGTTTCCATTCAAACATTCAATTCCATGCATTTCTCCCGCTTGCATGCTGCTGAGATCTATTAGATCTCAAAAACTATTATTACAAAATAAGCCAATAATATGTAACAAATATACCCATTTGTTAAAAAATACCAATGCATTTGTTTAACACTGGCCTGCTTTACAAACTATTCATCTTCTCTTCCTTGTTACTACAAAATCGTCCCCTTTCTTCAAAATGTTAATGATGCAGGAAAACAATTATTCGGCCATTGCATCCTCTTCATAAACCTCACCTGGAACCTCATTGAACATGAATTGCTCCTGATATTCCATGAGAAATTGTGTTGACCTCTTAACATCCATAAACAATGAGTACACCCGACTGACATCTTCGAGCTCAACATATTTTCCTTTCCGCTTAAGGCAAGCTAGAGAAGCTGCTGTAATTAAATGAATACCATAACGCAGAGATGTCTCAACTGCTATTTTTGTTAGAAGTTCCTTGGCATCATCTGTCATCTCGACATCTTCCTCTTCACACCTTATATCAAGAATTTTCCTCAGTTCATCTTCTTCATATGGTTGTGTTGAAATGATTAGCAAGCGATCCAATAGATCAATGGGGATACCATGTGGGGACTTATAATTTGTCCCGCGGATTTTTGTGATGCCCCGATTTGTTGCAACAACCAATATTGGTGCCATCTCATTCTCCAAAGCACGATTTAAAAATGAGAAGCATTCAATGTCAAGCATATGAACTTCATCAATAAAAAGAACACCTGGTACTATTTCAGCTTTGCCTTCTTCTCTCCATTCAGCTACTTTACCATCAATCTGTTCTCTAACTTCAGCACGGATTTCTCCTGTATCCCCTGTAAAAAGGGCCAGAAACCCTTGTGTCCTGGAAAAAAAAACAATACATGATTATTACAACAGTTATGCACTAAAATAAACTATTTGTTTCTGGTAATACAAGTAAGATCAATCCATGCCTTCAGAAAATATAATGAAAGCTCATATTTCATGACAACCACAGTATCTAGGAATAAAAGTGATGTGAATTTCGATGAAGTCCTTTGGCACCAACAAATTCTAAGCATAGCATTCATTGCAGAACCATGTGCAGATATACAGTCATATTTTCCGATGATTCAATCAAATAATAATTGTGAAGATAATCAATCATATCAGGTGTCTAAACTCCATTTCAGTAAGATCATCTTAATAACAGGGACAACCCAATCGCATGCATTATAGTTTGAGTCCACACTTTGGCATCTGGAAAAAATTGCTTAATTCCTGCTCACTAAAACTACTAACTCAAGAAAAATAAATCACAATTTGTTAGACCCCAAACCCTCATTACACACCGAGAGTTCATTCATATCCCTTTTCTAGCGCTTAATAATCACAAGCTTCTACTCAGCCTTTTTCCATAAAAACTTTCACTACCACTCCAGGCATGTTTAACGCAAGGTCAAATGTAAAGGCCCTAAACCATTGGCATTATAGATGTTATTAGAATTTGTCAGAAAGATTTTTCACCTATATATGTCTTGGTGAATCTGTTTGAATCTTAATTTATTATCATCAGCCTTTAATAGTTGGCTGTTGGATTTGAGTGTGTCATACCCCACCCACGTAAGAGAATACAAAGGAAAATTGCAGCAATGATTAAATTCTATGAGATCGCCACTAGGAATAAAACTAGCAAACGGTCGATTAATAATAGACAAAGACTAGCAGGTGCGGCAATTCCACAAAGGTATATAATTAACAAATAAAAAGGATTAAGGCAGCACTTAGGTTTGTAGGGATGTGTCCCTTACAAAGGTAAGGGTATGGGTGAAAACATGCAACTCATGGACCAATTCAACCAAAAACACCTCGAAAGCACTTCAAGGAATTAATCCAATTACAACAACAAAGGTCTGTGGAGGACTATGTTACCGAATTCCAAAGGATCTCTGTCATGGTATCAGGGATTACAGAGAAAAGACTAATGCACCTATTTATTGAAGGGCTATCAGAGACAATTCAAGGTTTGGTGAGTGCATTTGACCCCACAACCCTCCAAAATGCTATTCAAAAGGCCTTACAATTGGAAACCACATCAACAAAGGAGAAGAGCCAACCCAAGAATATGCCATCCAAATCAAATAACTCCCTATAAAGGAAATTGGCAACCCAAGCCATTACCTTCTCAAACACACACTTGGGAAGACAGGTCAAAGCTCCGAAGGCAAGGATTGTGTTTTAAATGCAAGGGAAAATGGGAGATAGGACATAAGTGCCCAAGACAAGCACATAATCTAGAGGCATTATCCAACAAAGAACTATGGGAAGAAGAAAGTGAAACTCCAAGCAAGAAGGGAAGGTTCGAGGAAGAAGACTATGGAACCCTAGCTGCAATCTCAAAAGCATCCAGATACCACCCCTTTCAAATTCATAAAAGGGCGATAGTATTAGTGGATAGCAGTGCCACACAACTTTATCGACGAAGGATTGGTTACAAGAATGAATTTGGAAGCTGAAAATTTTGAGGGCTTTAAGATAGCCATGGCTGATGGGTTTACTACCTCATGCACAAGAAAGGTGTCACAACTAAGCATCACCTTGGGAAGGCATCCAATTAAAGAAGACTTCTATGTTGTAAATATAGGAGACATGGATGTAGTCTTAGGCATCCAATGGTTGCACTCCTTAGGAAGATATTACTAAGACCTTCAAAAGATGGAGCTTTGTTTTCAACACAACGGCCAAAAGGTGATCTTACAAGGTTTATCTCATAAGGTTCCCAATGAAGGAACAATCAATCATAACAACTTAACATAGCTAATGATAAGAGCTTACGATATACCTTGACTTTCAAATCTCAATTGGAAATCCACATATTGCCAACTTAGGCATAACTAAAGATACAAAGATGGATTAAGATTATCTTACTTTCAAAATTTCAAGATGTAAGTACACAGAGATATCTTGACCTATGATTGTCAATCTCTTAAAAGCCAACTAATAACATTAAACTCTACAATAATATTCCAAAATGATTTATCTAGAATGTTGGTCTTACCCATAACACCTCATTTGAAACATCGTAGAGTGAATCATTATCAGCATGCCAAATGGAATTAGAAATAATAATAGAATCCAAGTCTAAAATTCAACCAAATTTTATTATGCCAAAACAATATTTTTGAGAGAATGTAATGAAGACAACTCAATTCTTCAGGAACATACACATTTTGTTGTAAATCAAATAACAGATTTTGACTCTTAGAGAGATCTTAAAAGAAATTTTAATTTTTAACAATTTGAGGTTTATGTATCGTAGGATATATTCATCAAGCTTCATTAAGGGGAACACGCTTGTTCCAATGAAGAGTAATTTGTTCATTTTGAACAAGATCACAATGTACAATCCAACCCATACCACATATGATCCATCCCACACTCATTGAAACAATGACGATGTATGGATCCACCTTAATTGACCTAGTGGACTCTGTCTTGTGGACCAAATTCACTTCTATATTTAAAATCTGGAGTAGATCATTTCATCCAGGAGTCTTCTTCTCCTAAATCCTTTTTCTTGATCAAAGTAGTTCTACATTCATGATCAAGGACATCAATATTAGGCATACACGTATTTTAGATAAATCAATTTACACCCAAATTTGTTACATAAATCTATTTTAAGTTACTTTGAGGGCCCATAACCCACAAATCCCAAGATCATTTTTAAACTTTGGAAAAAAATGATATTGTTTGAATGAACCAAGTGGAATAAAACAATACTTTTTAGGATATGAATATCATCTTAGTGTTAAACATAAGGATACAATTTGTAGTAAAGGACACCAAGATCCTTTTACTCAAAACAAAATGGGCCTTGCACAAAGGAGTGGAATCTTGATATTGACAACACTCCCATAATTCATCATGATGAAGGACGCCACATTTTTCTATCACTCTAGATTTAATCAAGGGTAATCAAGAGTTTATATTCGGGGATGACCCTGCAGAGCAACGACAAGTTGCAAGCAGTAGCTTCCCTATTGTCATGTGTTTGAATCCCACCAATGGACAGTGGGACGAAGATCATTGGCTAGAGAATGAAGGGTATGTTGGACGATGCACGAATAACAGAAGACCTGTGCAGGGGTGGCAATGACCAACGCATGGAGGAGTGGGCGAACGATGGATGGCGTGCGCTATTGCGGGGTCCGCATAAGGGAGTTTGGTGGCAGCAGTGGAGGGGAGGTTGTAGATGGAAGCAGGAGATGTCAGCAGCAAGGAAGGTGTTGCCTGGCAGACGGAGGGTCGAAGGAGGAAAGAGTTTGAGAAGACGAAGGGTGAAGGAGGTGTCGGGGGAGGAAGATAGGAGAAGCAGGTGGAATGGAGGAATATGGAGGAGGAGAAGGAAAGGAGCAAAAGGCAGACAGGAGGAGCAAGGTGTGTTGGAGGAGAAGCGGAGGAGGATTGGAGTAAGGAGGAGGAGAGGAGTAAAGGAGCGAGAGAGGAGGAGAGAAGGAGAAGAAGAGGAGGAGATGGAGGAAACGAGGAGGAAGAGGAGGAGGTGGAGCAGAATGATGGGGATGAGGTACCCCAAATGTGGCCTCACTAGTTCAAAACTCCAGTCAAAAGCGTTTACCTACCAAAAAAAAAATCAAGAGTTTGTATTCATTGCCTAAGATCTTGGTGATAATGAAATGAGAGAAAATTTGTCTTAGATAACTTGCCTTGCCAATTTCCAACTCTTAGTTTTGTTGTTGAGAGTTATTGGAAAATAGTACATGAGCCAGTAAAATTGTCCTCATGCTTTAGAGGATAGTATTAGCCTTATTGGTAGTCAAGTTGAGGCAAATATACTAACAACTACTCTTTAGGGATGTCATTGTAGTATAGAGTCAAACATAACCAAGACAATTGCCACTAGTGCAGAGTTTTCAATTCCTAATTATATCAAAATATCGCAACTGAAGTTAATTACATTACAAGGAGAAATGTCTAAGAATTACAAACCTACAAGGTTGAATTGGGATCTTGGTAACTTCAGGAGCACCTTAGCTAGCGATTGCTTGAGGACAAGCAATATTGGGAAGGGTGAACTATCATGCCACACCCCACGTAAGACAATACAAAGGAAAATCACAGCAATGATAAAATTCTCTGAGATCACCGCTAGGAATAAAATTACCAAAGGGTCGATTAATAATAGATAGACTAGCAAGGGTGGCGATTCCACAAAGGTATATAATTAACAAATAAAAAAGATTAAGGCAATGCTTAGGTTTGCAGGGATGTGTCCCTTAGAAAGGTAAGGGTGTGTGTGAAAAGATGTGACTCCCGCCACCCCTCTCCCCCACCCCCCACCAATGGAAGATATTAAAGGAAGAAGAAATCATTTGGGAGAGGAATCAATGGGATATCAACAAGAAATCTGAATCAAGGCAGCAGATTGGAAAAGAGGAATAAGAATTGGAAACTCATTGGAGTAAATATTATTTACTAGCAAAAGGATTATTGTAAGTTCTTAATTTATTTGAATTATATATATACAATTATGCAATAATGATGCTTGTAGCAATTATTGATCCTTATATGTAATTATGATTATTCCTTTATTATAAATATGGATAACATATTTTTTATAATAATCTATTTTGAATTTAGAGAAGTGATTGCAAAACAAGAAGGTCGATCAACATTTCAAGTTCACAAGAGGTGAAGGCCCAACAGACCCGTCATCATGTATGCTACCCCCAAGATGCAACACTCATGGAGCTGGGAGGCGTATTTGTGCTCCCGGGTTTGGTGGAAGGGAGGTAGTCATCACGCTCTTATTAAGCACGCATCCCGAGATGCAGCACTCATGGGCTGGGAGGCGAATGAGTGCTCCTTGGCTTGATCAAGGAGGATGGAGCGCCTCCAAGGTGGACTAAGGGATGGAAGGGTGACCCACCTTCCATGCTCTTGCAATGCAAGGGCAACCAACCTTGAGACTGCAATTTGCAAGCATTTCAACGAATTCCTAATAAGATTATTATGGGAATCCACATTGGAATGGCTATTGCCTTAATTTGCTTTGATGTAAATAATGTACATTGATATCATGATGTTTACTAATGATTAGTGATAAATATATGTTATCATGGCTTATGATCTAATATCCATTTCTAGCGACTAGTATTGTGTGCAGGACCTAAATCAGGATTTATATCATATAAAGGGCATTTCAATTGGCAAATTTACAATCTTAAATGCATTAAATTTCTTATTCTGGATTCTAATTGTGCTTTTAGGGAAAAATCTAGGAATATCCCAATTAGGGGACATTACAAAGTGTAATATACAAATTGTTCACAAAACTTCTTCATGCCTTTTTACAGCAGTCATATATTTTCTGTACTTCCTCTTGTAGATACTACATCTACATGTATAAAAGAATTGTTTCCATAGTTCTTAAAAGGACTGAAGTTGATGAGATGTTATAGTTTACTCCAATTTGAGTCATATTTAAGATTCAAGAATCTTGTTTTCTAAAAGAATAAAAGATGATGTTTTGATGGATGTTCTTGATACAATGTCTAATATTCTATTGATCATAAAGGCAAGATGACTTTTTCCTTGTGTTTAGCCTATCTTATTAAGGTATTGTTCTCTAGCTTTTTAAAATGAATAAATCACAATTTGTTATAACCCCAAACCCTCATTGCACACTGAGAGCTCACTAATATCCCTTTGATAGCACTTAATAATCACAAGTTTCTACTCGGCCTTTTACCATAAAAACTTTCACTGCCACTCCAGCATGCTTAGTGCAAGGCTAAACATAATGGCCCTAAACCCTTGACACCGTGATTGTTACTAGAATTAGTCAAAAAGATTTTTGCCGATATATGTTTTGGTGAATTTGTTTGAACTTATGTTATATCATCTGTCTTTAATAGTTGACTGTTGGATTTGGGTGTAATTTAAAAAGTGTTCACAATACTTCTTCATGACTTTTTATACCACTCATATATTTGCTGTGCTTCCTCTTTTAGATATTACATCTACATGTAATAACATTAAGTCATATCTTATAAAGGAATTGTTTCATAGTTCTTAAAAGACCTACATTTTCTCTCACACTTGCATGCATTTCTCTATTTTAGTAGAAACGCAGTACAGAAATTAACACAGATCTAAAGAAACAAATAAACTTATTAAGTGGAGCCAAAGCCACCAAACCATATGAACTGTTGGTAGTTACTTGCATTTAATTGTCAATTTATCATTAATAATTAGGCAGGGCTTAATGTATAATATGCATCTAGGTATGACCATACTAAATGTTATGTTGGTAAATCTGCACAATAGCATGATTTTATTGGTGAATGCCCCACCTCCATTCCTAGCATAAATCAGATGTAAGAGCTAAGATTTGAGTATTTGCTTAAATACTGCTCTCTCAGATTAATTCAAGAGTAGCAGCTTCCCATCAAACAGTGAATATAAAGTTGGCTTAATTATTTGCAGTGCCAGCCAAGGCATTTACAGTACTTGGATGGACATAATCTAAGAAACATTAGAGTCTCCAGTGATTTGAGATAGGGTGTATAAGCTAAAGAGGGTGCCATGTAAAAAAAATTTATTGTATTTCCTGAAATATCTGCAGTGACAGCAAAATCTCAGAAATACCCAAACTCTTCGTTACGAGGTTCTTCCAAATTGCCCCCACCCCCATATGGGTTTGGTGCAGAGCCTGATACAGGGTCAGGTATGGCCCAGGTTCGCCAGGGTCTGCCCCAGGCAACCCGGGTTCCCTGTGCCATACCCAAATGAACTCCAAAGGACCCACAACCAGATGGACACAAAAACAAAAAACAAAAAAGCATTTTTATAACTTTTTTTAAATAATAAACTCCAACCACTCCTAATTTTGCCCTAAAGTGTGGCCTTAAAAATTTTGCCTCATTTCACAAACATAAATGAGCAAAACTGCATTTTTGCCTCCACATTGCCATTGTTGAATTTTTACAGTTACTGCATTTTTTTCTGAAGGTGTTACGAGGGTGAAAGGTCTACACCAATAGAAGAGAAAAAGCTGCACAAGGAGGAATTATCTATCAAAGGCGAGTGAATCATATAAAAAATTCAAATTTTGAAGGATTTTTCAAAATATTTTAGTTATTTTTCAAGTTTTTTTTAATGTTTAAAATATTTTTTTAAACCTTTTATACATAATATAGGTGTTATAATGCTGTTTTTTTCTTTTTTTTAAGTTGTAATTGTAAATTTGCAAAAAAAAATTATGTTTTATTGTATTGATACAAAATGGTTGGTAACTCTAGTTTAGTAGTTGCCCAACCTACAAAGGGCTCGTTTAAAATTGACACGTCACCTCTGTGGCGACATACAACCATGATTGAACAATTTCCTATGTTGAAGGTTATCATTAGCATTGTATCCAATGTGGGAAGGAATATGAGAGCTCATATAGTCGAGTAAAAGCTCACCTTTACGCTATTCTCGGCTTAGGAATAAGAGTTTTTCCAAGGCCAAATAAAAAAAGTTGTCAATACAACAAATAATGGGATAGATCAAAGAACAAGGACACCAACATGGCAAGTAGCAAAGCAAAGGAAATTGCACATCCACTTTCTAAGAAAGGATTGCAGAAATCTCCTTGTGGCTTAACACAATAGGCAGGCCTACATCCTTTCATGCCACAATCATCTTATTGAGAAGAGAATGCCCCCTTTCTTTCCTATAAAAGAGGGCCATTGGAAAAGGCCTTCAAAAATGAGGCATGGGAGGTTCCAAATGGTAGCATTGCTTGTTACATTTATAGCAATGGGCTTCCTTTCAACCTTGTTAGATTACAATATTAGCGGGATATGGTGATAGCAATTACAAATGCACCAATTGATTACATTAGTCCTAGGTATGAAAAGGTGTGCATCACCTTATTGGCCAAGGAAAAAGATTCTATAAAGGCATCATTGAGAGCAATCAAGGATACATGGCCCAAAATAGGAGTGTCCACATTTACAATGGATGAAAGGATGTCAAAAATAGACCACTGAATAATGTCATTGTGATGTCCCCTAAAGGGGCAATGTTTTTCAGAAAAATTGATTGCGAGGGGCAAGTGAAGGATACAACTTTCATTTCCAATATCCTCATACAAGCCATTGAAATAATTAAGTCTAAAGATGTTGTACAAGTCATAACAAACAACACTAAAAATTACAGGGCAGCAAGTTTAGTAGTGAAGGGTACATATGGGCTTCTTTTTGGACACCATATTTGTCCACTCTCTCAACTTGATATTGCAAAAGATTAGCTTAGAGATTGAATGGGTCAAAGAAATCTACACGAAGGCCAAGGAGATTTAAATATTTGTGACAAACCATCATATGTCACAAGCCATCTTCAAGACCTTCTCAAACTTGGAGTTGTTAAGGGTAATTTATTTTTATTTAGTATTTTATAGTATATATATTATTTCTAAATTTTTAATATAAAAATTAAAACAAATTTAAGTTGCTACTTTCTAATTTTTAAAAAATTTGCTAAGTTGTTACTTTCTAATTTTTTAAATTTTAGCTAAGTTCCAACTTTATTTTTTTTAATTTGTTTTATTTTTTACATCATGATAAGTTGTCAAGACTCTATTTGCATCACACACAAAATCATCTTGAGACAATTTGTGAAGGTGCAAGAGTCATTGAGCGCAATGGCCATCAACAATCTTTGGAGTGTATGGAGGCAATCACAAACACAATGAGCCCAAAAGTCAAAGCATTGATCCTAAATGATGAGTGGTGGGATCGCGTGGAATATATTTTGAGTTTCACTAAGCCCATCATGAGTATGATTAGGTATGCAGATACAGATCAACCATGTGAACTAGTATTAATAATGAAAGAAACCAATTTAAAAAAATTAAAAAACAAATTGTGGAAGAACTAGAAGCCAACCTTGAGGCTTGAATAATGCTTTAAATCCTTTGATTCAAAGGTGGATTGACATACACTCTTCCTCTTGCTCTTGCTCAATCCTAATGTTTTCACTTTCACTCTTACAGCTTGTTATTGATAATTTGGAGTGAGTTGGAATGAGGCTTAGAGGCCTATTTGTAATTTTTTGAGAGTGTTTATGGTTCGAGTGGGGCCCATAGGCCATTAGGGTTTGGGCCTTGAGAAAAAACTTCAAAATTTGTTTTTTTTCCCAGAAAGTGACTTTTCATACTCTGCACCGTGAGGGACCTAGGTGTCTTTCGGACATTTAGAGGGCTGTAATGTCCACTTTTTCCTGCCCTAAATCCATCCTATTTTAATAGTGTTTTTAAACACTAGTATATATATTATTATTTATATAATATTAAAATATAAATAATATAATTAAATAAATAATAAAATAAGAATAAGAATATTTAATTGAGGTCGGCCAAGATTGGAGGAGGAAAAAAAAGTAAATAAAATAAATATTTTGCCTTGAGGAGGTCGGCCAAATTTGGAGGGGAAAGGTGGCTATAAATATAAGAACATTTGAGGTCATTTGGGCATCCATTCATATCTTAATTTCATTTTGGGGAGATTCTTCTTTTTGGCTGCAACTTTGGTTGGGCTTCATTCCAAGGACGAAAACCCTTTTGAATGTGGTGTGTGGACAAAACCCTAGCTCATTTTGTTGAAAACTCATGACAGAGTTCTAATTGCACTTCATTGGAGACATTTGGAGATTTGAAGCATTGTTGCATAATTTGAAGATCAGATTTGGAGCAACAAACCCTAAGCGCTTGCCAAGGAGAAATTCGCCCATCTAGGGTTTGATAGTTGAAGACTATTTTGCATATATTTGGTATGCCCACTCATAGTTTTAGGTCTGATTTGTAGAGCAGAAATCTGAGCATATGTGTGGCATGTTTGAGCCCATGAATTCATTGTAAAATACTAAAATCAATCCAAAACATTTAATTTTGTAGCAGCAAACTTCTTTAACCGGAAATCAGATTTATTGGACCTACGTTTGGCACTTGGATGGTTGATTTTCATAGTTGTTATCATAGTTCATGATATCTATATGTTTGGCATAGTTTTATGGATGTTTGGCATATGTTTATTGGATGCCTATAAGTGTTTATCATTCTGAAAATAAAAATCAGAATTGAGTCCTAGGGTTTGAGCAAAAAACTAAATCGAATAAGTGCAGAAAAATTAATCAGAAATCTAAGGCAGAAATCAGAAATTTTAGGGCAGATCCCATGGGGGATATTTCAAGGGCTCTTTGGAGTCTCCTACACGTTTCAAGGACATCTCGGAATCCCCTAGAGGTTCCCAAAAAAGGGGGATGTCCCAAAAAAGTCCCCTTTAAGAGGGAGACATCCTGAAAATGTCCCCGAAATGTGCACAGTGGTGATGGGACAGCAGGGAGACATCCCAAGTCCTCACGTCCCCCTCCCAGAAATGCAGAGATTTTCAGGGGGCAGGGCGGGGGGCCAAATGCATCCCCATGGTATGCTGTGTGTAATCCTGGGTAGCACCTTGAAGGAGAGGTCACCATCCACACCTTAGGTTGATTTCAGTATGGCATTCATTTCTGCAATATTTTGACTGAGTTATGGCGCCATTATCATATGAGGCCATAACAATCTTTGGAGGTGATTATTTATTGATTATTTGTGGCAAATATGCATATCCCAGACAACATTTGGTGCATCAATATAATCATCTGCCGTATCAGTCACTTCAGACGCCCAGGATAGCTATCTGCACTGGCTGTAGCGTGATATTCCCTTACCAGATTGGCTCTAAAGTAGCTGGCTGATAGGGGTTTGGAACTCTACTCACACTGCTGCCACAATACCTGCATCACCATGTAAATCATTTCCACAATCCTGTATGTTAGCCTTAATACCTAGCATCCAAAATCAGACATAATGATGACTGCAGATTGAGAAAACACAAGAAAAATTATTCAGCCCATCAGGAGAGGGTAACCCTTAAGGGGCCTACGGTCTACCACCTTCCAATGCCCAACACTTATCTCAGGCCTGTGGGGCAGAAAGCCTAGGTGGGACCCTCACCCCTCCATGACCCAACCCTTGCAATGGGTCTGTGGAGCAGACTGCCCAACCCCTGCTTTGTGCCTATGGGGCGGAACCTGGGTGAGGTTTTTAGACGAACCACTTAAGGCATGGCTCACCTCTCCTGGCAGAGTTACAATCAGATTTGCAGACAGTTCTATACAATGCATTCATCATTGATCTACTTGTATAACTATAAAAGGAGCCAAACATGATACAGCATGACAATATATCAGAATACAGAACAAGATTTGAGTATAGAGATCCTTCATCATATCTTCCAGATTAATAAATTTCAACAGATTCCAATTAGCTCAGTTCAACATATGCATATGGTTTCATAACATGAAGGAATAACAAAATGCAGTACTTTAATTGAGCATAATTCTTATCTATATGTTCAGATTTCAATCAGACACAAATGCAGATCAAACATGATTAGGACCAGTCTGTAAAAAGATAAACATTAATGGTCTAGACCTGTGCTAGGACTACACAGTCAGCCCAAAGCTAATGCCCAGCATCAAGGCCCAACATGCTCATTTCCAGATTCAGATCTAACAAGACAGGACGGCTTCCTGAACACGTTAAAAGTGCATATGTATTCTAATGTATAAAGACCGTATATTGCATTTGATAAAGCACGGTTCGATTATAACCTGGGACGATATCTAAACAGCATCATTGTATCTGATTACAGAGATTAGATATTAAGACCAGTGAGTACTCTCACCTGCTGCGAGCCTGCCAGCCTTCACACGTCCATCTTTTTGTCTCCCACGTCATTTCCCCTGCCCTATTTAAGGCAGCGAACCATAGTGTCTTTCCCTCTCTTAGATGCAACTCTTTGCCAGGGCACGACTCATGACTTTTCCTCCAATCGAATTTGGTTAAGGCTTGTTAAGAAAGGTTAGTTTGTTTTAGTTGCTAATAGATTGATGAACAATGGTTTATTTATAGATTAGTTCCTATTATTGATTTAAATTTTAATACCAATCAGGGCTCAAACATTCGGTTTTATTTTATTTTAATACAAAAAATGTATTTTATTTTATTTTTTTTTGAATAATAATTAAATGTAGTCCTTTGCTTCCTCGGGGTTATGACATGTAGACAGCAAATAAGGAGGTCACAGCAGTCATAAAGGGAGTTCATACCCTGGTTATGAGCTTCCAGGCACAGATCACGGCACTAACATTAAGTTGTTATCAGCTGGGTGAGGTAGCACAGGGTCACAGCCTGGATCATATACTACTGCAAGGTCATTTGGTTATAAAGTGAGGTCACAAAGTCATATAAGGGCGCTGTCATTGTTGCAAAGGCTGACACAGCATTTCCACTCTTTTTCTCAGCCATCCATGGTGATCAGAGCAGATAACTGAACTTGGACCCGTTACTGTGTTACGTACATTATTTCAGATCAGTCACATTCAGAAATTCATGTACATTAGATACTGATTACAGACCCAGCTGCCACATTGACTTTGTGATATACCTTTCGGCACAGCACCAGTGAAGGCTGCCATCGCAGCATTGAATTTTCCTTGAGACTGTCATACATGCTGATTCATTATCAGTGCAGAATTACCTACATATTTTACAGAATCTAGGGTTTGTAAATCAACTCTTGTTTGATACAATTCAATTCAGATTTAATCATAAAAGTTGCTTGAGAAATTGTTGAGGATTTGGAGTAGTTGTTTCGATTTTCCAGTTGCTGTTCTATTTCATTTTGTTTCAAAAAAATACAAAAAGTCATATACTTCCAGAAATTCTAGAGTGGGACATTACATGTATTGGGTTTCTACCATCAAGCCCACTGGATGTCTTAGTGGTAATGTCATCCAAATTGGGGGAACCATGGTATTTAAGACACACAAGGCCGGGTGGTTCATAGTTCATACACAAGATTTGACAAATATATCTTGAGGTTCAGGGGAAGATGAAGGAATCACAAGCTAAGTATAAGCAAAGGCAGGATCAGCACAGACTGGAGCACAAATTCAAAGTTGAGGACTAGGTGTGGTTGTACTTGGGCAAAGAAAGATTCTAAGGGCCACCAAGACAACTTAAGCCTGAGGTATGGCCCGTTTCAAACAGTAGAACATGTGGGCCATAATCAATTCTGTTTGGATTTGCCACCATACTCATAGATCTACTTGGTGGTTATTTTGTTAAAGCCTTCCCACTTGATGGGGAAAAAAGATTGTTACCTCCAGTTGAAGACCTTTTGGGAAGTGAACAAGAAGAGTAAGAGGGTGATATGGTGCTTCAAAAGAAAGAGTAGCAGACTAGAAGGCAAGTTCACGAAAAATGAGAGAATTGTTCATGGCTCAAATACCTTCATCCTCTGCAGATGGATCTTCAGTTTATGAAACTTGAATGGTAAGTTTGGGTTGTGGCTAAATGATGTCACTCCAGTTTGAACCACTTCAATGGCAAGTTTGGGTTGTGGCCAATTTATATCTAGTTTTCTGCTAGAATATTAATAATTATTAGCTCACTTCATTTAAATAGATCTGTATGGGCTAGGATCAGCTTCTTAGCATTTACTTTGTTTGCTTCGTCTTTTAAATAGAATAGTCTGTCTATTATCAGATGCTTTTAATCAAAAAGAATCACAATGTAAATCTGGAATTATGGCTCAGTCAAGGGATAGACAATCTTTTTTGAGTCTCCATGATATGGGGATATTTTCCTTGAGCCTGGAACTACATTCTTGTTAAAACAAAAAATTTATCCCAACAATTATGCACACATATAAATATATACAGATGCACACATATAAATATATACAGATGCACACTGAAATCTTGTAATATTGAATTATTATAAAACAAAAAATTTATCCCAACAATTATGCACACATATAAATATATACAGATGCGCATGTTAATATAGTGAAAGAGAATGAGAGAATTTTAGTGGCTTATTTATCCCAACTGGCTTATTTTGTTAATTTTTTCTCCCAAAATTTTTATTTCAAATGAAGATCTGATTCCACTTCTACAAAACAAAGAATTTGCCAAATTTTTGCATAAAGAACAAAACCCTAAGAAGCTTATTAAATGTGTACGAACAAAATACAAATGAGGGTTCAAAATTGAAAAAGATTTGCTAGGATTTCTAAATTTTAAGAGTGGGCACTTCTTGAAATCATCCCTTTTATAGCTGAAATTTTGCTAACCTGCTATTGATGACATCAATTTCATGCAGTGTAACAGAATGCACCACCTCCTTGCGCTTCTGCAGCTCCCCATCAGGGCACTGTACAAACTTGGTCTGTGGACCCATGGCATCATAGTCCCTAGACCTGGCAAAAGACCGCCCCAGCTTAGTGATCTTCCCAGACGCCTTATCAATTGCTACAACATCCCCACTCTGGACTTTCTCCTTGTTCAAACCCTCAATCATCTTGCTTCCCAATTCATACATAGTCTCCATCTCCGTTGTTTTCAGTGTTAATTTCCCAGTCTTTGATGCAGCACCTGCAGCAGCCGGCCGATCTATCTGAATCTCAACTACCTCTCCTTCAATAATCTCTGTTTCTTCCTTAATTCTGACACCTATTGCTTTCCTGAAAGGAGGAAAGATAATATTCACAAATTGGTCATTCTTGACACTTTTCTCAAAAAACTGTCATTTAAAAATGAATATTTAGCTAAAATTCAAGAAAATAATGTTTCTTTAAAATATTATAAGCTTTTAAGAATCCAGAGTGTTGAAGAAGAAAAACTTACTAGGAAAAAAATTGTGAGAAAAGATATCAAACAGTAATTGCAGGTCACACTTTGTTGCAAGATTCCTACTTGTCATTTTTCCTGAAGCTCTTCTTCTATTACTTTTCTTTTATTTAAAAAATAATCATCTTCAATATCGTTCCTCTACTTTAAGATAGCAATTTTTTTGTAGAGCACATAAGATCTTACAGAATTTGAAAAAAACAGATTTTCAAAAAACAGAAAAGAATAGAAGGGATTTCTAAAACTTCAAACATAAGAAAATTCAGAATTCATTATTGAAAATGATTTGCCTAGTTCTCCAAAATTCCAAATTTTAGACATTGTGAAATTCAAAATTCAAAATGATTCCTGGGATTTTTAATTGTTAAAAATAAGAAACCTAGAATCTGATTTTGAAAACTATTGAGCCAGATATCTAAACTTCAGAAATAAGGAAATTCAGAATTCAATGTTGCAAATGTGGATCAGACTTCTAAACTTCAAGCAAAAAGAAATTCAGAATTCAATATTGAAAACGCTTCAACTAAATTTCTGATCTTCACAAATAGAAAATTTAAAATTCAATATTAAAATATCTTCGCCAAGATTTGTGAACCGCAAGAATAAGAAATCCAGAATTTAAGATCGACAAAGATTTGCCAGGATTTCGATACTTCAACTTTATGAAATCCAAAATTGAATATTGAAAAAGATTTACCAGGATTTTGAAACTTTAACCATAAGAAGTACAAATTTGAATATTCAAAAAGATTTACCAGGATTTCTAAAACTTCAACCATAAGAAATTCAAAATTGAATATTGAAAACTATTTGCCAGGATTTCAAAATTTCAACCATAAAAAATTCAAATTTTTAATATTAAAAAAGATATGCCAGTGTTCAGAAACTGCAATGATTAGAAATCCAAAATTGAATATTGAAGAAGATTTGCCGGGATTTCTGAAACTTCAACCATGAGAAATTCAAAACTGAATATTGAAAAGTATTGCTATCCAAATTTCAACCATATGAAATTCAGAATTGAACGTTGAAAAGGATTCACCGGGGCTTCTAAACTTGTAAAGACATAACTGCCTTAAAATTAACCTGACCTGAAAGCCTGCGTCAAGGCCTCTGTCTTGTTCATCTCTAGCGAAAATATCTCGCTACCAGCCATCATAGCGAAGGGAGTTTCTTCGCCTAAAGCTTTAGCCATGCCCATGGCGATAGCGGTTTTGCCGGTGCCAGGCTGGCCGGCTAGCAGAACCGCGCGGCCTGCGATTTTCCCTTCCTTGATCATCTCGAGAATGACACCTGCCGCTTTTCTAGCGGATTTCTGCCCTACCATGCCCTGCGAAACGCCGCGGGCTTCGAGGGTGTCGTCCAAGCCCAGCCCTCTTATGTGCGAATGCGCGCCTATGCGCTCAATGCGCGTCAAGTCCCTGCTTTCCGATACCTTTAACTCTGCCATTATAATAGCTTCGCACCCTCACCGATAAATAAGTAAACAGCAAATAAATCCCCGAGTTCTTGGAGCCGTTTCTGTGGATACCTATCTATTTATCATAGATACCTTGAAAAAGTTCTGATTCTATGCTATATTTTGGCTGAACCGGGAAAAACTTCCAACATAATTCAAATGGAGCAGAGGGCAGAGTTTTGTTAGGGTTTCTGAGGGTTTAGCACTAGACAGCCCAAAAGTTTGTATACAAAGTAGAGCAACCGCAATCGACCAGAATTTGCGCCACTGTAGCACACTTTAGTGAACGCCTTTTCATGCTAGGATTAATTATTTGAAGTTAATTTTTTAATTTATTTGGGTGGTATTACTCTGCCTAAAATGTTCAAAATATTTTAATTTAACTACTCATTATTAATTGTATCTCTATAATTATGTTTGAATTTTTTATGTAAAGTAAATATTTATTTTTAAAAAATGTATATGTAAATATTTTTTATGATATTTTAAAAAATAAATTATCTATAATTGAATTGGTTATAGAGATAATTTTTATTACAATATTCTATTTTTAAAGTATATAACAATTAAATTTGTATTTGGTGTTTGATATAATATAAATTTTAAAACAATAAAGAACAACAATATTATTATTAATTTGTATTATAATTAAAACCAACATCATGTCAAAACATACCCAATTTAAAAAGAACAAAAGATAAGTAGGTAAGTCACATGTAAAAGTTGACAAGCATGTGTGAGAGTACTTGTCAATATTTATTTATACTATTATAGAAATTTTAAAACACTAAGAAATGTCTCTTGGTGTTTTATGTTTTTTAGATAGATATATTTAAGGTATATTTTATTTACAATTTTAATAAATTAGTTATTTCATGTTCAAGTGGTTGACCTTAGTTGGTTAAAACATTAAGTTCTCATTGTGGAGACTCAGTGCAAATCAAATCAAATCCTAGAGGGACATCTAATGTGAAATTCTAAGTTGTGACTCTTGGTCTTAAGTGGTTATTACTAGTTGTACCAATAATAATTGCTCTCTCTCTCTCTCTCTCCAAGTATGCACTCGCAACTGTTTAGGTAAGCAAATGCATGAGTTTCTACAACACACATCATCATGCATATCATAGATATGATGTGATCTATCCCACCACATGTCATCCAGCTCACCACTGATAAAGCCTAAAAATGGACTCAACATAGTGTCCACATAAAACCATAAATAGACATAAAAATAGCCTCAATCTAGTGTACAAGTCAATTAATTCATAGTGGTGTTCATGTTCAAAAAAACTTGAAGGCCACTCAATGATCTATAGCTAAGAAACTCACATAGGCCTTAATTAAGCAACCTGCATTTATCATCTAGAGTGTGGATAATCACACTAAATGCCCACATGGTTGAAAGATTACTATTTAGACAATTATTAATATAATAAATATTAGCATTAGTAGATATTATTGTGTAAGTATATTGAACAATGCTGACTTACAATAAAATGGGACAAATTAAAATATTGATTAAGAATAAAAAATATTAAAATATTTTGATAAGAACAATAACATAATATGTATAGTAAGTTGTTTATGATTATTATAAATTTTTAATTATAATATTTGTGTATATAATCATTTTATTTATAATGTATCATTGATTTCTAATTAATTGATTTATAATTTTAAAAAATTGAAGAGCCTTTTTAATTGATAATCATGCTATATAAATAATTACACAGTTTATATAAATGATCACATTATTTTACATTAACTAGTATAGATATCTTAAATATTATATTTATTATTATTTTATAAATATTTTAACATGTAAATGATTGTCGCCCTTTTTATGATGGTGTTTTATTATGTTTGGGTGGGGAGGATGTAGGTTTGCGGCTTGTAACATGTCACGGCCTACATGTTGCCTATTTTTTTTGCATGTGCAAGGTAGTTTGGGGGTTGGCGTTTAGGGGTGCTTCTGCTACAAGGGGGGTTTTTTCTATGTATGGGGGTGGGTCTTTTGTTTGGGGTTTTTGTGCAGTTTTGTGTAGGTTCTTTGTTGTTCGGTGTCTACATTTGGTGGTGGGGTTTTGGGGAGGCATATGGAGGCTTTCTTGGGCCTGTTTTTATTGTTTATGGCCTCAAGTTAAGCCATTGGCTTTAATCAAAATATGAATTTTAGGGCTTCTTTGTGTGTGAATAGCTCGTCTTTGTCAAAGCTTGTTGTTGTGAGTAATTTCCTAATAAGGCTATGGGGGTGGAGGGGATGGCTTCGTCTAGGGGTCCTCATATTCTAAAAATTAATAGATGTTTGGAGAGGAGCTAAGATAGGCCAATCTTGGTGATTCAACTTGACTCAATTGAGGAGGACGTTGATTATTTTTCAAAACATGTTTTGATATGAAAATTCATGGGGATGAGGGTTTCTCTTCCATTTTGGAGTCTTGGGCTAGCCAAACATGGAACCCTAAGGGCGAAATGGATGTGATGTTGATGGCCAACAACTTTTTTCTAGTGGTGTTTAATTGCATGGTTGATCGTAACAAATTTTTTGAGGAGGGGCTTACTTCCATAACCAAATTAGCTTGTTCATCAAGCCATGGCATGTTGGTTTCAACCCTTCAGAGGAGCTCCTAAATTGAGTTCATGTATAGGTGTGCCTCCCTTGCTTCCCGTTTGAACTTTGGAGGAATGACATTTTGTAGATGGTCACTCTATTATCGGGAAAGTTGATGGGTCCCTCTCAATAAATGTTGTACAAAATGGTACTAACTTTTGCATGCATTTGTGTTAAATTGATTTGAATAACCCTCTTCCAGATTCTTTAGAAATTCATGTGGGTTCATCCTCATGGGTGCAGTAACTTAACTACGAGGCTCTCCCCTTTCATTGTTGGTTGTGTCACAAGTATGGTCATGTTACACACCATTGTGTTATTACCTATTTACTATTACCTTGTTAGATTAAAATGCCTTAATTTATACAATTGTGTTTTCTATATGTATCTTGAAAATGTGGTGAATGAATGTGCAATTCAATACGATGTTTTAAATGTTTTGAAGATAAAATATATGATGCATATGAATGTATTGTTATCATCTAACTAGTGTTGTGATGTACTAAGTTGGATGCATGAACAGATTCATAATACAGAAGAGAGGGGGAGTATCACTCAAGAGAAGAACTTGGTCCGGTAACCCTTAATGAGCCTAACTAAGCATATACACACACTCACATCCTAGTCGATCTAAGTTGAGTCAAGTTAGTTCAGGGAATTGGTAAGTAATCTTTAGTTTTGGTTTGGGAATGTTTTGTATTAATTTATGGTTTTAGTCTTTGAAAGTTCTTGACCGGGAAAATGTTATTAAGTCTTTATGTTGAGTGAAAATTCTTCCTTGTGTGTTCATATTTGTATATTAATCGACGAAGTATATACATAGAATGTATATGTGTACATATCTACAATAACTCATACATGTGAGTAAATGCATGCATGAGTATACGTAGGTAGATGTATCTACACATGCTCATGAACAGATAACCCATATGTGTAGGAATATCAATTGGACAAATGTGACATATATATACACACTTCATGTATATACATCGATTGATGAATTTATGAATATATGTGTTTAAGCATGGATATTAAAATAATGTTATATATAATATATAAATATTCATATATATGTATATGATTACATTAATGTAAACGTATATACATACATATATATATAATTATTTTAATATATGTTTATATATATGGATTGGCAAATAATGCATTTGATATCATGTGAATATAAATATATGTATATATTAATATATATATATATTATAAAGATTATAATATATATACATACATATATATATATGTGTGTGTGTGTATTATATTATGTTAAGCATTCAAAAAAAATGTTTTGAAATAAAGTAAAGTGCATATATAAAGCGTTGTCACATGAAGTGAAACAACTAAGATAGAGGCCATGCACATGAAGTGCATGAAAGACTAATTCAAATGCATTTTAAATAGCACATAAAGTATAAGCAAAGGATGTTTCATACATTGTAGACTTGATCATAAACATGGCATAAAATAAGGCACAAATGTGAAATGTGGCGCCATATTTAGTAGAGTTTGTAAACTGAAAGAAGTCTAAAGACTGCACTTTAAATCAATGCATAGCTTTGGGGAAATATGAGACTTACTTTCAAGCATGAGTTGGCTAAGATAGTCGACTTATATTGCAATAAGGAAATATGTAGCTTTCATTTATGTGTATAAATCATTGCTATCACCTAGATATGAGCGACTCATTCTTAACTGAGAAGTTGGACTGTGTATGTGTTGCAAACGAATGTTTTAACCAACTACCTCTCACCTTTTGAGCCAAGTTGATGCATTTGGAATAGGAAGGTGCCAAATTTGTTAGCTTGTTTGTAGCATTAAGATGCTCAAATTTTAGTATATATAGAGGTGCTCTCTCTACCATTTGCTACACACTTTTCATTTGGATTTCTTTATTGTTAATCTATTGTATTCTTTGTGTGAGGGTATTTTTGAGAGCCTTGTGAGGTAGAGAGATATTTTATGATTTTGCAATTGTTTTTGATAAAGGAAAAAATGGTTTTTATAGGGATCCGAAACCATAGAGTATATAGAAAATAAAAAGATTAAGCGTTAATGAACCCAATACAAAAAGGCTATGAAAAGAAAAGAGCCAAGAAAGCACAACAGTCCCCAACCCCAAGGCCAGCAAGGGCCACCAAAAAAACCCAACCAGAAAAACCAGTAGCAGAAACAACCCACAGCTATCCAAGGGAGTTTAGAGCATCAATAGCCTCAACTTCGAGAATGTGCATGTCCTAGGTGCACTTTTTTAGGGTATGAACCATCTAGGGCATAGGAGGCACCTTCCTCTTCAAATTATCTCTCGCCTCTTCAAAATTCCAACTTCCTCAGTCCTACTTTTATGATTTTACAATTGTTGAGAGAATTGGTAAGAGGCTAAAAGTTGAAGATAGGTTGAACTTAGAAGGAGTAGCAAGCGAACTTATGGAAGTTGAGCTAGGGAGGAAGTAATATCAGTTGGAGCTTTTAATACAAGCATGTTGATTTCTATTCCTTTATTATTTTATGATTGAAAGGTTATTTGTTTATGAATGCCTTGTTTGGAAAGGATTGGTTTAAATGTGTGTTAAGTTGCTTTTATGAACTTAGCTTATTTCTTACTTTGGATAAGCTTGCATGTTTCTTGGTTGAATCTTGTTTTGGTGAAACCTTTTTATTTGGATTATTCTCATATATTCTATATTGGAATTTATATGATTGTGTTAATAGTTAAACTATATGTAGTTTTCAATACTATACGTATGTGTTGATGTGTTTTTTATGCACTTCTCAACACAAGCAGTGCGTAGGTGCACTACCTCTCTTGAAAGACAATCTTCCACAATCAAATTGTAGAACACTATCCCAAGGTCTCTAATGTCAGGTCTTGACAGTGCTTGGAATATCTCAATTGTTTGATGTGATTTGCTGGAATCACAAGGCGGTCTTACGAATGAGTTACAAAGCATGGGAAGTTGGATCTGCAAATGGAGTTCTTAAGATGGGATAGTTGTTGTGCATTTATTGTAGGTTCAAACAGTAGTCTTGAACTCCATTTTTTATCATTGGATTTAGCTTTACAATGTGCAATGAACCTTAGCATAGGTCACTATATATATAAAAAAGTGAAAAAAGGGCAAGGGAGAGAGGATGTTCCCATATCTGTATCTAACTGTGAACAATGATGATGGAGTTCCTACAATGGACAGCTTCCTGGAAACAATATTCCATCTAACCAGAAATCTCATAGTCTCATGGAATTTGTGCTATCTTATAAGGTCTGCAAATATTTCATCTTTCATTCACCGTGTACATGCATGAACAAAGATGAAAGTGTGAAGCAGATTTGAATTTAAATCCATTCTAACTTTACACAGCTATCTACCATCAGCAAACAGCAAAAAGTATGGACTAAGAAGGCATCTACACAGCAGGAATTTTCATAACCACCGAACAGCATTCCTAAAATCTATTAAAGCGAGAATGCAACTAACTAGAATAGCAAAGCAAATCTAAGTCAAGCATCCAACAATGGAGGTTGAATCAAGTAACATGTAAGAAACTCTGAAAATGCACCAAGTCAATGTATTTTCATTATAAATTTCTACAGCATGTCTTTACAACAACTCAACTCCCTTTGCAAATGAGAGGAGAGCTCTATTTATAGTGCCCAAAAGATCCAATGAATGGCCAAGATTGATTCTCATTGTGTGGCCAAGATTCATTACAAAATAGGGTTTCACCAACCCTCAGTATTTTACAATTTAAAATTACATCTTGTCCCTTTCCCTATTTTGTCTTCTAGTGACGGCACTGTAGCAATTTCGTCTTTTGTTGATTATTGTTTCACTATAGCTACTCTTTGGGAAGATCTTTATCATCAATAGGGCTGTCCTCCGGCTTCTTTGATGTTGTATATTCTATGAACTTGAGGATGACCGCCTGGAGCTTGTCCACCTCAATGATCTCATATCGTAGCACCTGGTAGCTCCACTCCTTCACATTATCTTCTAGCCTTTTCTAGTCCTCATTGTATTTGGCGCCTAGGTCCCTGAATAGTTCTGATTGGTCGAAGGCGCGAGCAACAAAACTCATGAACTCCACTGTCATTTCACTAGACATCCTGTCCTCCATCTTCTTCTGGAAGTAAGGTTTTACCTTTTTCGGATCCATTTATACTGCGGGCATGTCGTAGTCTGTCATCAATAAGAGGTATCGAGCGCATTCTGCTCTGATCTCTTTGATCCATTCAATGTCTGGATCCACCTTGCTCATTATCTGCTCCAATCTCTCCTTCCTGTTGTTGAAGTCTCGCCGCCACACATCCATCAACCAGTGATCATCCTTGTTGAACGCAAGCTCCTTTTCCCATGTGGCCTTTGGCAACTGAAGGATAGCTTCGATATTAGGGAAGGTGGAGTTGTAGGTCACAGGGAAGTTGGTGCAAAGCTTCCTCATTCCTTCCAAAGATTGTTGCAGGTCCAAGAACTTGTTGGCTGTTCGCACAGCCCAGCTAATTCCCATGTTCCCGACGTACAAGACCTGTCGGAACCAGCTCTCTGTAGTCTTCTCCAAGTTCTCTCTTCTTTACATCTTATCAATCTGTTCCTTGGATAGCAGCTGGGGCGTGGCTGTGGACGTGGTAGGCAGGTCGTCCATCGAAGACCATTGTTGTATGTAATATGTTAGGGTGGCCACCTGTGCCTTGAGCTCATCCTTTGAAATCTTATCCTGCTTTATCAAGTGCACCACTATAGCCACCGATTCTTCAAGGTGCCCAACTTTCTGCTCTCTGGTGGCGGTCCCCAAGTTGATGGTGGAGATGTTATAACCCACCCCAACCTGACCGACCACAGGCATTGCTATTTGTGCTGCTCGAGACCTAGAAGCATCCATCATTACCCTGGATCAAATTTTAGGCTTCTTCTCCTTCTTCATCGTGATCTGAGCTCGAGCTAAGATGGCCTCTAGTCTCGCCCTTGGGTCCTTTAGCACAGGGGTTTTTCTTTCGAGCTGCTTTTCTAACCATTCAGGCACAACAGACTTGCCCTTAGGTGACCCATGATCACCCTCGCCCCTCTCGGTCAAGGCTTTTGTTTCCTTATCTTTCGGGCCCCTCCTTTCCTTCTTGGTTGCATCCCCCTCTTCCTTGTCGGAGTCTTCGATGAACATGAGGTGCTTGATAGGAAGCCTGGTAGACAGTTGTTGCATGGGACTTTCTTTCTCTGTTGTCTCCTCTCCTTTCTTTTCTTTAGTATGTTCAACCTCGTGCATATGTTCTTTGAATTGCTCGACTTCAAGGCTCTTAACAGTTTGGGCTCCGCTCTTATGTATATCTTCTCCTGGACTATCTTCCTGTTGTTGTCCCCTTTCTTCAAGGGGTAACCTTTCTGCCTCCGTTTCAGTGCCCTTCAGCTGTCGGGCCAACTCTTCCTCAAGATCATCATCGAAGGTTTGCACGACGACCTTACCACCACCATTCGCCTCGTCTCCACTCTTAGAAGAGCCCATTCCCTCCTCCTCATAAGCCACCCTGTCAATTGTTCGATGCTCATACTCTAGGTGTTTGTGGTATTCATCGGCTTCCTCCTCAAAGGTCCTGGAGGCTTCTCGCTCTCATTACTCCCACTCCTTAGAGATTAGCATGGTGGCTTCCATAGTCGGTGGCCCTATCGGCGGTTGTGAAGGTTGAGCAGTAGCGAGGACTTGTGCAAGGGCTGCCTAAAGGGTGGGATCCATTAGGATCTGGGAGAGTTCAGGGGGAAGATTCTGCATATGTCTTGAGAGAGACTCAAGCATGGTGGAAGTGGGTATAGGTGTTGTCACCGTAGCTAGAGGGAGCGACGTGGTGGGTGACATGGCAGCAAAGGAAGAGGGAGTAGTTATGGCAGAAGAAGAGTTGATTACTATTACGAACTCAGCCGAAGGTGAAGGGGTGAGATGGACAGAGATATCCACTACCGGGGGGGATGTGGCAATGATGGCTAGAGAGGTAGGTGGTGCAACAGTAGGGGCAGGGAGAGCCAAGAGGGGTTCCAATTGATCTGTACCCTTTACTTCCTCCTCTTGGGTTGAGGGTTGCTCCATGACACTCCCTGTTTGTTTGAGCCTTTTGGAGGGTGAGCCCCCCGTTTCTTTCCTTGTATAGACCTTGGAGTCAAGAGACTACTCTGCTTCTGTCTCCTTCCTCTTTTTGGACCTGGTGACTGGAGGAGACTTGGACGTCCCGCCAGTTGAAGTGGTGGCAGCGGCATCTTTCGTGGTACTGGGCTCACTTTTGAGCCCTTCATAAGTCAAAATTATTTCCTACTGTTTTAATTGGGCTACTTGCTCATCAACCCACTCCTTGGTGCGAGCCAAGATCAGCTTGGTTATAATATCAAGGTCATCGACCTCCTGCTCGTCCCAGTCAATCGTTGGTATTGGAAAATTGGCGACTGCAGGGTATCTGGGGTCCATTATGGTGCTCTCGTCCTCTTTGACTTGATCCGGTATAAGGAATGGCTGCACCTTTCTTATGAAATACACAATCATGCGCATATAGTGCCTTGCCCGTACCTCTTTATCATCTTGGCAATCTACCCATAAGTCTTCATTATGGTGGAGATGGGCATACCCTGATCCTAGCGCCTTCCTTACATGCCCGTATAGGTCCATTCGTGGGCAAGCAGGCAAGCAGTGTGCAGGTGAAAATGATAGTCCTTCAATTCTTTCTCAGAATTAGCAGCGCATTGGGAGGTTTGTAGTTTATACATTCCCTGGCCGAGAGTCATGGGATAAGAGATCCCTGCTACGTGTTTGCTACTAAAGATTGCCTGTACATGTTGGAGCTGTCGAGAAAGCTCTAGAAGGATGATCCGGTCATTGGGGTATCGAGGCAACTTGTTTGGCCTTTCGGTGAAACCCTGGGCACGGATGTATGTGAACTTTGGGTATTGAATGAAGAGAAAGGCATACTGCTTCAAGAGTGCCCTGGCACTGTGGGAGACCCTTCTCTCAAAGTCTCTGGTGATCATTCTGATAATATGGCCGATGAAAGTGTCATTTACTCTACAGTATTCCCTATTGAAGTTTCGGTACTGGAGCTACGGGTACCTATCATAGGCCTTGAGTCTTCGACCCTGCTCCTGATCGGGTGCTACAAACAACCCATTGTACTGTCTCTGATCTGCCAATGAATAGACGAGATAGGAAGTCATATAAAATTTGGAGCTTTTCTTCACGTTGACGAACTGCTCATGGAAGCAGTTGCTTATGATTCCTCCCCAGTAAAATGAAGTCTTTGTGGTGACGTCCTCATTCCCATGAAGAATTTGCTCAATGAAGTACACCATCCATTCTTGGAAGAAGGCCACTGTAGGAAGACCCATAACCCTGCTTAGCATTGTGACCAAGTTGTGGTAATCTTCGTGGAAATCACTACAGAAGAGTTCGTGAGGAACCTTCGCAGCGCTGCCCCGCTTTTCCTTGAGCCAATGCTAATTTATTAGCCTTTTACATCCTGTCAGATTATCATCCCACGCTGCTTGGCATTCTTCTATGGTGGGGACTTCCATCTCTTGAAAAGTGGGGATGTGGAAAGTCTTTGTGATTCCCTCAGTTGACATGTCAGTGAGAATGTTACCCTCTCTGTCAATAATTGTCCTTGTGTCAGGTTGATATGTCTCCCGACAAGCCATGACCAATTCAGAGGCCACGAGGGATGGAGGGAATCCTGCAGCTTTTGCAATTCCACTTTGCCTTATCAGTCATGCATTCTTGGTCGTTGGATTGACCCTAACCCTTTGTGTGAATTCGTCAATATTGACATGGCCGATATTGGTGTCGGTGATCTCCTTCCAATCCATAGTCACCTTCGAGTGCAGGGGTTCACCCTGGAATTGGTATTTCATTTGGTCCTTATCCTCTTTTCCTTGAGGAGTCTTGCCCGACTTCTTTCCCTTGTCCTTTTCGACAGCTGCCCCTGAAGGTCCTGCACCCGATTCCATATATTCTGCAAGCAAAGGCGCAATCAGTGCAACTGATAACGAAAGTGTTCATGTTAGTCGAAATGCGAAAGATGAAATCAATTTTAAATAATCTATCATGATAGCCTTATCGGTCTTTTGATTGAGGTCTTTTGGTCAATCCGGGCCTGGAGGGCCGGACTTCCCTGACAGGAATGTTGTTTTGGAAAGGAAAATGGGGCGGAAGGCTCCAGGAGATTCTTTCCGATCGAATTTCGATAATTTAAAAGGTTCACAATGAAGAGGATCAAGATTAAGCATGTGGGTCGAGATCAGATTTCGAATTGGGCTCATTTGGATCAGTTTAGGAGCATCTGGAGGTACAAGGTCAGAAAGCCATTAAGAGATGGTTTCAAAAATCCAAATAGAAACGGAGTTCCGGGGACAGAACTCTGGGGTTCGGGGCCCAGCAGGTTCAAGGGCGGCTAACAGTTTGTCATTTCAATATTGAGTGTTCGGGTCTAAGGCACCGAGAAGTCATCCATCCTTCACCATTCGGAGCAGCTATTGCTAGGAGGAAGTCCGAAGGGGGCGGCCCGTCGGACAGGGCTCGGTGTGAAGGCACATCAGCAAGAGGTCTCTCATTGATGTAATGTCTGGGTGAATCCGCAATATCACACCAACCGTCAAAGGGAGGACTGAACCCGGCATCAGCGTCGAGCGTTGGATTTGATTTTGAGACTCACGGTGGTCAAAAGGGTGGAGCCCAAAGCTCGGAAGGACGGGTGAGACTTGCCCCCTCGGAATGGTGGATGAGGGACGGAGTCCCGAACGACGGAGCCCGGCACAAACAAGGATGTTTAGGTTTCAACAAAATTTTCCAACGGCGAAAGGAAGCCCGGGATCCGAGAGGCGGAAAGACGCCAGGCACTCGTTGTTCACGACGGCGAAGACCGCACGGAATCGCCAAAAGAAGTTGATGTTGCCGTGATGTCTTGGTGAAGGCAGGGGGTCTTGCTGACAAGGGGAGCCTTCGGTGGAATATTCAAAGTCGAAGAAAGGTCTCCCCGACTTGCTTCGTGCTTGCCGAAGGATAAGAAGGTCGGCGAAGAGTCTTGCCAACCCAGAAGTCACGCCGATGGAGAAGCTCGATAGGACAAAGTGCATTCGCCAAGGGGTCTTGCCGAAAGGTGAAGGTCTCAGCGATGAAAGATTTCTACGTGACTTTGAGGGGCTTGTTGTAACATCTTGCCAATAAGGGGCGATAACTGAAGATCGGGCCGACGGGACCCGCTCGCTGTGGGAGAACGGCGAGAGCACGACGGACTCCCAGAGGCGGAAGTCTGGAGGTACAGGCCCGAGGAACAAGAATGGCGCTAGGTAAATCTCAAGTACACATGGCGAAGAGAGAGGCGGGCCCTGATTTATGTTCAAGCTTTTAGTCTCAATGGCGGGGGAAGGATGGAGGTCTGAAGATCCGGGCCCGAGGGGTCAAATTGCCGCCTTGGAAAAGTTTTTGTTTTAGTGTCGACGGTGAAGAGAGGACCCGGGCCCAGGAAGGATGAACGCCTCTGCACGAAGAACAGTCGTGCAGAAGAGAAGCTCCGGATTGATTATGGGGGGACCATGTTAGTTCATTTTAATCCCTAGAAATCATGAAAACAACGTTTGGGAGGGTGAACGGAGAACCTACCTCGAACACTTGATGCGGGGTGGTGTGGAATCAACTCACAATCGGTGGGGTGACGGCGAGGGCGATGAGCGTGAAGGTCTTGAAGATGGTGGGCTCCTCTAGCAAGTTCTCTAATCACTCTCTGCAACACTGACAAGTGAGAATGACAGGTTTGAACCTTATATTTATACTCCAACCGCCATTAATGGCCCTATTAAATGCGAGTACGACAAGCAAGGAAGTTGGTGAATTTGAATTCACTGACGGTGGCAGGAGACCCAGGGTCCGGAGACCGGGAAGGCACTAGACGGCGGCCGTTTGACTAGTTTAACTTGGAAATCACCATTGACAAAGGGGAGGTCAGGGCCTAGAAGGTGGAGCTCCGCCAGAGGTCTGTCGTCAGGAACGGCGAAACACTCAAGGAACTTCGGAGTGGAAGTCCGGAGTCTCAGGCCCAGAAGGTCCGAAAGCAGCTGAAACTAAAAATTTCGTTGAATGGAGAACGAGGGTTCGAACCTCGAGGTCCGGGAAGGCGCAACCCAATCGCTATTGGGAACGACGGATGTAGCAGGGAAACCCGGCCGGGGAAACCCAAAGGGCCGGGCCCGGCAGGGCCCAGGGCCGTTGGCAGAGGCAAACTGCCAGAGAGTCTCCGCGAGGCACCAGAACTTGACAAAATTAAAAGGGGGAGGCGCGATCAACTTATGGTGAGACTTTGAAGGAACATTGACCACCTAGGACACCAAAAATGGGGCACGCAAAACAAGGCGGGGACAAAAAAGACCTGACAAGGCAAAAGAAAAGAGGGTCCTCGTTCGGAATGGGGTGTGTGTGCCGAGGGCACAATAGTATGTAGCATGAAATGTGAAATGTGGAATATGTTGATGTCTTGAAGTACTTTAGATGGAAATGTTAGTTGACATAGGTGGTTAGAAGTGGTTATTCCTGGGGTTAGAATAATCCATAGGAAAGGGTGTAACGTAGTTAGTCAAGTTATTATGTCATCGCTTTCTTTTTAAATGGAATGTATGTAAAGAGTATGAATGGTCAAAACCAAATCAAGCTAGAAAGGTGGGTGAGCATGTGACCTCCACTCTAAATTTTGGGTGATGAATACTTTGGCCAAAGTAGTGTAATTAGCCCTAGTTTACACTGTTAGATCACTGTGATACAGGTTTGCATACTAGGCAAGGAATATCATACATGTAGGTTGTAGCCACTGTATGGAAGCTCTAGTTATGTAGGACACAACACCATGCTCTGGGAAGGCTAGTATTATTCAATTGGAGCATAACTAGTGATTTTGATCACTATAGCTTAGAATCTAGAAACATTTAAATTTTGGTGTTCTTAAAATGAATTTATCTTTACTTTGGGTTTTAAAAGGAACAACAAAACTTACATATTTCTTTAGGTTTAAAATGAATTCATCTTTCTTTTGGGCTTAAAAAGAACAATACAACTTGCATTCTTTGGATTTGGTGCTTAAAATTAACCGAACATTTGATCCTTGGTGCATGCTTAAAATGAACAAGTGAGTGTTGTGTATTTCGTGATTGGTAGGTTTTAGATGTG
>VDFB02086081.1:254464843-254479665 GCA_007258455.2 Sequoia sempervirens | reverse complement strand
TCCCATAACAGCCACTAATGAAAGTATGTTGCATTTGACAAATCAAGCACAATTGCTACAAAACTGGCTACACTTGATCTTTTTATGTTGCACTTTCCAAATATTTTTCAACACACTTGTGAAAAAAGTTGGCCACACTTGCCCAAACAACTAGCTTTTGACCATGTGAATCATCACATTGAGAAAATTGCATATAGAGGACACACTTGAAATTCTTGGTCATAATTGCTTTTCAAAATTTAGTGCTCTTGACAAAATCCTGGTCGCAATTGAAAAAATTGGTCGCTTCTACTCAAAACTGGCCACTTTTGCCTCAAAACTATCGCTCTTTTCCTATCTTGTTGAAAATTAGAAAAATGGTACAAAGCTGGTTATAGGATCCTTGTTAAAACAAAACAATTAGAAACTCAAGATAGGTCATATATTCCTTCATCCATCTTCAAACTCCATCCTACTTTTGGAAATCAAAATTGAAACAAACAAACTTGGATTATTCCCTAACCCACATTTCTAAGATATCAACAGTTACATGAACCTCAAGGCTAGTTCAAGTAAGCTTTTTCGCAACATATCCTCTAGAAGAAGAAGTGATATATCGATCCAAGCCTTTCAACATTTTGAGTTCCAAGAAAAGTGTCATCCCAAAACATCGCTCAAACCTTAGGGTATTGAGAATCACAACAACCACATCAAAACACCAACATTTTCACCTTATGACCATTTGGAGACTAGTTGCTCTAGTTCAACAGTCGAACCTTACACTAGTTGTCATACAACCAAACTTTGAGCTGATTGAAGGAGAAAAAAATAGATATAATTACTGGTTTGAGGAGCTTTATATTCAATACAAAAGAAACACCCAATGAGTGGAGAAACACAACAAACATATTAGATAAAGAGGAAGAGAAAGCATACCTCATAACTGGAAGACCCATGTTACCACCTCTTGTGTGGCAATAGGTGTCCATCCTTCATGATCTTTGGAAAGAGAAAAATCCTTAAATGAAAGTCCATATTCTTCCTTTCAAATAAGTTTCCTAGTGTAAAGTTTACCAAGGGACACATCATGAAATCTTACCGTAACCAGGAACTCTTGCTAAGAAACTTTTATATACATTTTTCAATGGGAGAATCAGACTTGAATACTCAATAGAAAATCCCCAAAAATAAATGCAATTTCCTTTTTCCTTAAAATAGAAAATCCAAAAACAAACACATTATTTTCCATAGTTAGGAGTCACAAAACATTCACAAAAGCTTGGCAGTTGTTTATGACAACTAAAAGGTCACAACATAGAAAGAACATGGAAGCAAACAAAATCAATGTCAACATACCACTAAAAAATGCCATGAACGATGAAGGTGGTCCATGGGGCTATAGGCAAAGTGACCATTAAACACCTCAAAGAGACCCACTTACAAAGAAACATTTAGTGAGGAAGAGATAAACCACAAATGATGAGAAGTGACGGAACAATCAAACCAAGACCCAAAAGTAGTGGTCATAGAAGAGGTGGATATTGAGGAGGAAATAAATGATGAAGAACTATTTCAAAATTCCAACAATCCTAAGGTGCTCAAATTAATGGACAAATTGTTGAAAAAGGACTCAAATACTTAATTCTTCAAATTAGCACAGAGTGGTGCTAAATTTCCAATAGACTTTAACGTGGAAGCTCTCAAAGATCCTAACCTTATTCCCTTAGGTCATAACTTAGTTGTGAGACAGATATCCAAATCCTAGGAGATTCCAAATATGTCACCTATATTCTCACAAAACAATGGACAACCAATGGAAAACCTGTTGTACAAAAAACCAACTCAAATGTAGTGGCCCAATAGTATCAAGGAGGTTCATCCCAATACATGCCACAAGGAAACAACCTACTACGAGGACAATACATGACTCAAAACACGGCATATATTGACCCTTCCCAAAATGTATCAAATCAACAAGGGAAATTTCCACAATAGTATCATCAGCAAGGGGGTCATATGGTCCCCTCCCTAATCAATAGTTCCAACCACCAAGTTTACCATAGTGTACCCTCTCTAATCAACAAGGTGAGCCATGTGGTCCCCTTCCTAGTCAATAGTACCATGAACAAGTTGGGCCACATGATCCCCTTCCCAATCAATAGTACAATCAACAAGGCGAGCCACATGGTCCCCTTCCTAGTCAATAGTACCATCAACAAGATGTGCCACATGGTACCCTTCTCAATTCATCCCATCAACAAGGCCAATGCACCATCAAGGAAACCTTCAATATAATTCATCTCACCAACAAGGTAACCCACCAACGCACCATCAAGGAAACCTTCAACATAGTTCATCCCAACAACAAGGTGTACCACAAAGCATCCTTCCCCCATCATCCCATCAACAAGATAACCCACCAATGCACCATCAAGGAAACCTTCAGCATAGTTCACACCAACAACAAAGTGTACCACAGGGTACCCTTCCCAATTCATCTTACCAAGAAGGTAACCTGCTAACACACCATTAGGGAAACCTTCTATATAGTTCACCCCAAAAATAAGGAGCTAGCCCTCCTTGAGGAGCTAACCCTCCTTACCTCCAACAAGGAGCTAACCCTCCTTATGTCCAACAAGGAGCTAACCCTCCTTACATTCAACAAGGAGTCAATCCTCCTTACATCCAACAAGGAGTTAACCCTCTTTCCACCCAACATGGTTACCAAGGTCCCTTACCTTCACAATACCCAATCTATGACCAAAACATGGTAGGACAACAAGCTTATTACGTGCAAGATCCCCAAAGAGGCGTACCAAAAATAGAGATGGAAATGGAACTACAAGTAATAAATCAAAAGATAGTAGATATGCAGATAGGGAAACCAAAGAAGACTTATAACCTTCTAAATATATGGCCATTTCCTTTTGATCATTTTGTTACTATGCTTCCCTTTCCAAAGAATTTCAAAATACTCAAATTTGACAAATACAAAGGAAAGGGGGGCCTAGTAGAACATGTACGAGACTTTTGGATAGCATGCATGGAAATGCAAAACAAAAACTCTTACCTCATGAGGCTCTTTCCACGAAGTCTTACTGGTCATGCCATGGAGTGGTTCACCCATCTACAACTAGGGGTTAAAAGCTTTGATGAACTGTCAACCAAATTCATAACCCACTTCTCGTTCAATATAGAACAAGACATCACCATCACAGATCTATACAAAATTAAGTAGAGTTAAGGAGAATCATTCACCTCCTACCTTCAACGATGGCGACATAAGGTTAGACGATGCAAACCACCTATTATCGACAAGGAACTAACCGACATATTCGTTTCAAATGTCTAAGCAGAATTCAACTACCAACTTACCATGCTATGTCCCAAAAAATTTGAAGATACCATTGAGAAGGGACTGCACATAGAAAGGGCCCTCGTAGCAAGAGGAGTAATCAAGCTAAACAACGCAAGAGATAGTTCCTCTAGTTCAAATGAGAAACCTAAAATTTGGGCCAAGAACAAGAATGTTACAAATGATGGGGTAGTAGATGTTAGAGCAATATGGAATATACAGAATCCTAATGTACCTCAAAACAAACCTCAAGCAGCACAAACAAACTCTACTCCTAATAATGCACAAAACAGCCAACTTACCTATCCTCAAAACAATCAAACAATCAATCAACAAACAAATCAGGGAGGGAAACAGAGACAATACGATCAACCAAGAAGGAATTTCACTGTATTAGGAGAGTCACTTGAGACATTCATGCATAAGCTAGTGCAACAAAACCTCATCAAGGTTAATATCACCCAAACTATGAAGAGCCAAGCTTCAAAACACCATGGTACAACCAGAAGGATTTATGTGAGCTCCATAAAATTAAAGGACACACCACAAACAACTACATGAGACTGAAGCATCTCATCCAAGAATTGATAGACAAAGGAGAAGTGGATGTCAAACATCTTCCTAGAAACAAGGACCTCTAGATATACACAAACCCAGTCCAAAACTACACTAAAAGGAATGACAAAGCAAAGGACCAAGACTACCACAATGCTAACTACATGTATGGTGACACAGTTCTAGGTACCCTCTCTCAAGAAGATGAAACTAGGGTAGATGTAGTGACTATACAAGGTGGTCACAATGACTACAATGTAACTACCTATCAAGGGAGAGTTACAATACAAGGAGCCCAACCCAAACCCACAACTAAGTCATCAAATTATTACGGCATTGTGGTGCAACTAAAGAAGACTCCTACCTTAATATCAATCCTAGAACTACTAAAATTATCACTCAGACATAGGGATATATTAGAAAAATCATTGGAAGCATCAATCCCTAACAACCTCAATCCTAATCAATTCCAATCCATGGTTGGAAAAATCATGGCCAATCACCATTTAGTATTTTTTGAGAAAGACCTTCAACAAAATTCATTCCACAACCAATCCCTTTACATAGAGGTTGGTGTCCACAAGAACATGGTCAAGAGAGTGTTGATAAATGATGGTCCAAGTCTAAACATTTGTACCTTGAAATTTGTGAAAGAGTTGGGGTATTCTAATGATGTGATATATAAAGTAAGGAGCACTACTATAAGGGCCTATGATGACCTTGAAAAGAATTCAAAACGAACAATCAAGCTACCAGTGCAGATAGGATTAGCCACCATGGAAACCACATATCAAGAACTTGACCTAGAATTACCATATAACCTACTCCTAGGACACCCCTGGATTCATGCATTATAGGCAGTTCCTTCAACCTTCCACCAATTTCTAAAGTTCCCTAACAAAGGAAAGGAGGTGACATTATATGTTGATCTTGAACCATTCCACTTTTGTGAAAAGTTGGAGGAAAAGTACAATAAAATCTAGTGTATACCCATCATTAACATATCCTTTTATTCATTCTCATATGTTGACCCTTCCACACTACCATCAACCTCAATCAATCCAACATCAAGTGAGCAACCAAAAAATAGAAACCAAGGTTCAAGTAATTGATAGGGGTAATGGGAATTATCACTTTAACCAATCATTTTATATTGGTATGCTCCCACTGACACCCAAGGTTTATGGAGGACCGAAGGAAATCAAATATGTCCAAGCAGTGACAATGGTAGCTAAACCCACCATTTTCACCAAATGGGGAGACATGAAAGATGAAGATATATTCAAAGAAGACCTGTCATCTATGATCTACAAAGAGGACCAAAAGGAGCTAGAACAACCACAAACCCTTCTAATAGACCCTAACTGTAAAGGCTATCAATTAGCTAAACAAATGTGATACAGTGGAATAAGTGGCCTTGGGCTACACAAACAAGGCAGGCAGGAGCCTATCATAGTGGAACAAAGAAATAAAACTATGGGATTGGGTTATGATTCAAAAGACATGGTTACTCCAAAAATTGGGCATACCTCTTTTAAGAAACAAGCAGCTTCGATTAGCGTTAATACATTGGATACATTACCTTCATATAGACAACAATTTACCCATTGAGGACTTGTTTGAAAGCTTTTTCATTAGTACAATCCTTACCCAACCTATCAAAACTATTCCCAACATCTTTATTATTCTAGAATGGAATCTAATGAGTATGAATGGGATTCTCCTTCCTTTGTCACTAAATGTAATTATGCCATCTCAAGTGATGATGACCTAGATGCCCAATGGAAAAAAGAGGTCAAATCCATATTAACCATCTCAACAAGATCTGTAAGCTTTGTGGATAATGATGATATCCTACCCCTTTCCTACCCTCAATTGATAGATTGGGACCAACAACAACATACACCTATTCTAGACCAATTCCAAAATGATGAAGCAATAGCTAAGTTTATGGGACTTCAAACTGACATACTAGCAGGAGATCACAAAGTAGGGTTCGACATGGAACTCGAACTATATGCATACTTTGGTGGGGAGATTGAATCTTCTAGTCGCAAAAATGAAAAATATAAAATAAAGATAAAAACAAGATCCACTAGAGAAAACCACAATGTGGCTCTATCAGATCTCGGAAAGAAGAAAATAAAGGATGCATTCAAAGGTGAAAACCTCACTGAGGAACCTGAGGATGGAGGACTCAATCTCCCCATAACTGAATATCAAGAAAGGTCAACACTCCTAGTGGAAGAATTAGAATCCATAAATGTTGGCACCACAAAGAACCCAAAGATCACATACCATACGGCATCGCTTGATCTTAAAGAGAAAGAAAACTTCACAACATTCATCAATGACAAAAAGATAAACTTTTCTTGGACCTATGCTGACATGCCTAGACTAGATCTGGAATTAGTGGTACATCATTTGGTCATAGTCCCAGGGGAAAAACGTATCAAATATAAACTAAGGAAAATGCATCCTCAAATAGAGTTGTTGGTAAAGGTAGAACTAAAGATATTACTAGATGTAGGTTTCATCAGACCTATCGATTATCTAGAATGGATATCAAACCTAGTACCAATGTCAAATCCCACTTGGGGCATAAGGATCTACATAGACTTTTGAGACCTGAACAGATCTTTCCCAAAGGATGACTTCCTGCTTCCAAGTATTGACATGATAGTGGATCTAATAGTAGGGCATGAGATGCTATCATTAATGCATGGCTTCTCTGGGTATAATCAAATAAAAATATCCCCTCATGATTGGCACAAAACAACATTTACTTGTGCTTAGGGGACCTTTTGCTGGAATGTAATGCCATTTGGTCTAAAGAATGTAGGAGTGCCCTATCAAAGAGAAATGACAATGATCTTCCATGATATGATACATACAATCATGGAAGACTATGTGGATGATATTATAGAAAATTCCATCAAAAGATAAGATCACTTGAACAATCTTGAAAAGGTGTTTAATAGGTTGGAATAATATAACTTGAGACAACCCAAAAAAAATGTGTGTTTGAAGTAACATCCTGAAAGCTACTAGGGTATATAGTGTCAAGAAGGGGCATTGAAGTAGATCCTATGAAAGTAAAACCAATGAAAGATATTCCTCCACCAAATACATTAAAGAAACTAAGAAGTTTATAGGGAAAGCTACAATCTATCAAGCAATTTATGGCACAACTGGAAAATAAATGTTACCTTTGTACTCATCTCCTACACAAAGACATCACTATAAGAGAAGGGGACCACCGCATGCAAGACCCTAGGTCACAGAGGGTCAAGATGTGAGAGGTTTCCCTAACTTACCTCAACTAAATATATTGTTTAGGGTATGTAAGGCAAGGGTAGTGAGGACCATAGGGCCTCTCAACTACTCAATAGGACTGAAATGCATAAAGAGGCTAGGAAAATTGGTTTCTAGGCTTAGCACTTCATCTCAAAAAGCTCTTTGTCTAAGGACAAAAGCACGGACTTTGGATGACATTGCGACGTGTTGGCGTCTCGAAAGTGCACTATATTCCATACGGCCAGACAATGATAAAGATAAATTCAAACCACCTAAAACTAGCTAATGACCAACAAGCTAACTAAAAGGAAAAAATGATAGAACTAAATAAACCAAGTAATCTCTAAGATTGTAAAGCAGATAGACAAGAGTGATAAAGATGAGGAGAATCTCACCAATGAATTCATTCACCAGCTGATCCTCCAAGAACTCACACACCTACACACAACAAGAGAGATAATTTTGGGGGGTGGATGTATAGGGGTTTGCCTCATTCAGACCCCCTTTTAGGTGTTCCCACTTCCATGAACAGCCACTAGAAAAGAGATAAATAAGTGACAAAAACACAAGCACTACAAACAGTACTATGCTACTTAACCAAATGATAGAGGAGAGGAGAGGGAAGCTCACCCCCTTCACCAAGATCACTCAAGGATACTTGGAGGAGAAATGAGAGGAACTCAACCCTCTGCTACAATGGCGCGGTCCCAAACTTTCTCTATCGACATGATGGAGTGTGATATTGTTGCTATGGAATGCTTGGAAGTGAGTGCAAAATGAGCTTGTGAATGAGAGTATGGGAGCTTGAATTGGTGTAGAGTTCTTCCAATCTTTCATCCAACCTCCAAATGCAAGTTCAAAGACTAATTATGAAGTAATGAGAGAGGAAATGACCATATTCAGGTTAGGTGGCCAAAGGAGGTGTTACAACTTTTTTGCCAATGGGAAGAGTAACGCCTCTGCTATCTTAGCTACAGGAATTTTCCAGGGATGTAAGAGTGTTGTACAGGTGTCCCCAATAGAAATTCCTCCACTGACACACAAAACAGGCACCAAGTGGACTGCCATCAATGGGCTTAAGTGAATTTAAGCCTCTTATGTTTTCTAAAGTGTAAAGAGGCAAAGGGGGAATTGCACCTAGGGTGAAAATTCGCTCTTATACATTTTTCCCCACTTTAGTGAGTACAAGTACTAATGAGTGCTTGGTAAATTAGATCAAGAAGAGAGTAGGGTTAGAAAAGTATACCTGAATCATCAAGGAAGAAAACCATGATCTGGTGAACCTGAAGATGCAGGAAAAACAAAGGACTCCATAGCTGCTTAGAACTATGAAGTTGGAACAACAAAGTGCCTTATAGGCCCACAGACCTACAAGGAGGCAACCCCCAAAATCTCTCGCATGGAGGAAGCCCCAAGAAAGTGAACTCCACAGAGTCAAAAGTGGCGATATGTCTACCAACAGATAGAACATGTTAGAAGTGGTGACATGTTCACCCACAGATAGAGCATGTCTGAAGCATCGATATGTCTACCCATAGATAGAACACATCTAAAAGTTGTGACATGTCTATCTATAGATAGGACATGTCTAAACCATTGATACGTCTACCCACAGATATAATGCATCTAAAAGCGGTGCCATGTCTACCCACAGACAGAACATGTCTAAAGCATCGATACATCTACTCACAGACAGAACATATCTAAAGCATCGATATGTCTACCTATAGATAGAACACATCTAAAAGCAGAAACATGTCTACCCACAGATAGAACATGTCCAAAGTATCGATACATCTACCCATAGATAGAATGCATCTAAAAGCGGCGACATGTCTACCCACAGATAGAACATGTCTAAAGTAGCCGATCACGTAGACCAAAAAACTTTCAAAAGGGTCCCTTGAGAACTCTTCAAAAGGAGAGGGTTCCACTCAAGGGATGCACTATTTGAAAAAGTAAGGTCTAAGTAGGTTGCCCCCAAGCTAGACACAAAAGGATGAATGGAACAAGTCTAGTCGGGCTACCCCCAGGCTAGACGTGAAAAATTTCATTCATTACAAAGGCTTTCAAAGAAAGGGTCCTTGAGGAACCTTCCATGAAGTATAAGGGGGGTCCACTCAAGGGACACACAATTCAAAATTTTCCATCTTAGAGTGATTCGTCATCAAGGGATCCTTTCAAAAGATGTTCACTTCATCAAGGAATTCGAAAGGAAGGTCATGCCCCCATGCGAGGGGAAGTCAAAGCAATTCCCGCTTCGGAGGAAGGTCTTCAAGTCCTTTCTTTATGAACCCATGATGAAGGAAATACATTCCGTTACGATTCCAAGTTGAGAATGTGCTTCCAAGGAAAAGGTGTTGTGAGGACTTTCAAGAAAAGATTCATTGGTGGCAAATTCATTTTCTAGAAGTCGAAGTGTTAAAGAACATTGTCACACATAGGAGGGACAACTCAAGCAAAGAAGAGAGAAAGATAAATAGAAAATTAAAAGTATAAACAAAGGGCACAGGGAGATCTGGTTTAGTGGGGTCAAATCTTTTTGAGCTCATATAATAGTAGGTAACCGCAATACAAGGTGAAAGATCATCAATCCCCAACTAGATTAGGAAGAATGCATAGAAAACAAAGTTAAAATAAAAAATCGGGTCAACATGGAAGGGAAGCCTAAATGTCCCCAATGCTTTGCATCATTCCCAATTTATCAAAAATCAAACACAAACATGGAAGAATGATGGTACAAATAGAAGAAGGTTTATGACACACAAACCATGCTTGTATCCATGCACCAAAAAGGGTGATGAGGGTCATTAAGGTACACATAGCACAAGTATGGGGGAACACATTACAAAACATGCACACACACACAAAAGATCAAGAAAGGGGGACCTCCTCCTAACACTAATCATATAAAAGGTCATCCACTTCCCAATCTAGATCCTCATAAGGGGAAGGAGGATGATTTTACAAGGGTGGAATGTTAAGAGGAGGGGAATCGGGCCCTCCTACAACAAGGTCCAAGGAAGAGGTCCCCTTGAGGTCCTCTCCTTCAAGCTCTTGTGGAGTCAAATTCAACGATTTCGCAAAGATCGTCGACAAGGTCGGGACTTCATCCATAGAGTTAAACATGCACCCCATGGGAGTGCCAATTCTTACCTTAGTAGATGGGATGGGTTGTACCTAAGATCCACCACTAGGCTCATTGAATGATTCAGAAGCGGTAACAAACTCAAGAGAGGTCGAGACTGATTCTATCACAAGGACAAAATAGGTCATCACAAGCCCACCTTGCGAAGGTGCTCTCCTCCTACATCCTTTATCATGACAAGGACTAGCCTCTACCTCTTTCTTTGTGGGAGGGGGTGAACTCCCCATAGACAAAGCTAGAGGTGCAGAGGAGGAGGAGGATAGAACCACAACAGATATGACTGAAGTGTTAAACATATCCATAGGTTTATGGAAGGGATAAATATCCAGAACAATCATCAGCAAAGGCGGTTCCACTGAAGGAGTGATAAACACTTGTACCCATTTAGGGTTAGGTGCATTTGTGCTCGCAATGGAAGCCATGAGTGGATCAAACAAAAGAGACAACATGAGGGGAGGAAGAAGATGCTACAGAGGGCCCTGAAACGAAGGGGCGAGAGTTTCCCCCTCAATCATAGGAGCGTCCACTATGGTTGTTTTGGGCAAAGGAATGGGTTCCTATGAAGGAGCAGGGGGAGCAGGCTGAGGAGTGATGGGAGGAGTCAACTCAAGAGCCTTACTAGTGGGCCTCTTTCCACTCACTGCCTTAGGAGCCAGAGTAGTAGGAGGTCGTAGCAGTCGAGACAAGGAGGACTCTCCTCAAAGGATCTTCTTCCTTTCATACCGAACAAGTCTAGGCTTCATCGGCAGAACAAGAAGCTTGAATGTGGGACGCTTGGGCTTTCACCAAGCAGGCATCTAAGGGTTCTCCTACAAACAAAGAGCATAACCTGAGGGTACCATAGCTAAGCGAGAAGAAGCGTCTAACTGGGTAGCGAAAGAGGAAGAAGGAGGATCACAAGACCACTTCTCTTCTTTCCTCTTTCAGGCCTTGGTGGCCTCATTGTCAGCCTTCAAACAAGCCCTATGTGAAATAGCATAGGATGAGAGAGGATACCTCACCTTTAGCCTCAGAAATCCTTTCTTATAGTTCTAATGTGTCTTATGTAAAAGGTTCCTCCTAGGTGGAAGGGGACTTGCGAACACAAGCCATAGGTGATCCAAGGAGTAGCTACCATGTGCAACCGGTGTTCGATAACCAGTGTCATGGATTACCTGCATAGAACCTCCATGGATAAACTTCAAACATTTATGCATGATGGAGGGTACCACATTCATCCCCACCAACCAAGGGATACCCAACTTTATATGGAAGAGTTCGGACCCAAGGATGATATCAAACAGGACGTTTACGGACTTAGGCCCGACTAAGACCGATAGGACAATGCTACCCAAAGGGGGTACAGAAATCCCATCATCCGTATGAATGAAAATTATAGGAGCATCATATCCATCCTTATGTAAAAAGTTAATTAGCATAATCTCCTCTATTATTATATTTACTTGTGATGTCGGGTCAACACGAACACCCGCTACGATATTCCCATTGATCTATGCAAGAATGTAGAGAGGAGATGGTTCCTTGTTAAAGCCCATCAACAAGTCCTGTGAAGTAAAGGTTATACAAACACTACTATCCATGGGCTATGTAGAGGGGATGGGTTGATGCAAGAAGGAGGCCATTATGCACACTAGACAATGCTTTCACAGAATCCCCAAAAGTTAATGGATGAGATGGTGACCCAATTAAGGTTTCATCGTGCAATACCTTTGGAACCTTCCAACTATGTCAACTAGGGGTTGCAAGTTGGGTTGCAAGGTGATAGACTTACAACACTCCTAGAGTATAAGGAAAGGAACTGTCAGTATCGCAAGAACGGAACCAAAATGGTTCATGTCAGGTTCACCAAAAATGTAAGAGAGGGGGACCACCACATGCAAGACCCCAGGTCATTGAGGGTCAAGACACGAGAGATTTCCCTAACTTACCTCAACTAAATATATTGTTTAGGGTATGTAAGGTGAGGGTAGTGAGGACTGTAGGGCCTCTCAACTACTCAACAGGCCCAAAATGCATAAAGAGGCTAGGCAAGCTGGTTTCTAGGCTTAACACTTCATCTCAAAAAGCTCTTTGTCTAAGGATAGAAGTGAAAACTTTGGACGACAGCGTGGCATGCTGGAATCTCAAAAGTGTGTTGTAGTTCGTATGGCCAGAAAAAAATAAAGATAAGGTCAAGACACCAAAAACTAGCTAACAGCCCATCAAGCTAACTAAAAAGCCAAAATAACAAAACTAAATAAACCAAGTAATCTCTAAGATTGTAAAGCAGATAGAAAAGAGTGATAAAGATGAGGAGAATCTCACCAATGAACTCATTCGCCAACTGATCCTCCAAGAACTCACACACCTACACATAGTCAGACCCCCATTTAGGTGTTCCCACCTCCATAGACAGCTAATGGAAAAGAGATAAAGAAGTGACAAAAACACAAGCACTACAAATAGTACTATGTTACTCAACTAAATGATAGAGGAGAGGAGAGGGAAGCTTACCACCTCCACCAAGAGCACTCAAGGCTGCTTGGAGGAGAAATGAGAGGAACTCAACCCTCTTCTACAATGGCGTGGTCACAAACTTTCTCTACCAATGTGATGGAGTGTGATAATACTGCTATGAAATGCTTGGAAGTGAGTGCAAAATGAGCTTGTGAATAAGAGTATGAGAGCTTGAAGTGGTGTAGAGTTTTTCAAATCTTTCATCCAACCTCCAAATGTAAGTTCAAAGACTGATTATGAAGGAATGAGAGAGGAAATGGCCATATTCAAGTTGGGTGGCCGAAGAATATGCTACAACTTCACTACCAATGGGAAGAGTAATGCCTATGATGGCTCAACCATAGGAATCTGCTAGGGACATAAGCGTATCGTGTGGAAGTCTGAACACCGTGCGGGCGTCCTCAATAGAAATTCCTCCACTGACACACAAAATAGGCACCAAGTAGACTGCCATCAGCGAGCTTAAGTGAATTTAAGCCTCTGACTTAGGTTTTCTAAAGTGTAAAGAGGAAACAAGGGGAATTGCACCTAGGGTGCATATTCACTCTGATACAATCACCTTCAAGTGGAATGGGAGATGTGACCAAGCATTCCAACAAGTCAAGGAATACCTACTTACTCCTCCTATACTCATGCCGCCAATTCCAAACAAGGAAATGATACTCTATGTACCTACCACACAGGCAGCGTTGGGAGCTCTCCTAGCCCAACTGGATGATCATAACAAAGAAAGAGTAGTCTACTGCATTAGTCAAATGCTGGTGTGCTACGATTTGAAATACTCACCCATAGAAAGAGCATGTCTCTCAGTCATATTTGTGACACAAAATTTGATGCTCTATATCTTAAGTAGAAAAGTAAAGTTGATTTCAGCTAAAATACCTACTAGCAAAAGCAGCCTTAACAAGTAGAATTGCTAAATGGGTAATGATTTTGAGTGAGTTCAACATAGAATAAGTGGATAAAAGATCCATCAAGGGACAAATAATAGCAGACCAGATAGTAGAGGCACTAATGGAGGATCATAAGCCTCTCACAGTAGACTTCCCGAATGAGAGTATATTGGTAATAGAACAGACAAGCCATTGGATCTTATATGTTGATGGATCCCACACTCAACATGGCTTTGGAGTAGATATCCTATTTCTCATACCACAAGGAGATAGTAGACATAAGGCATACATAAGTACATTCCCATGCACAAAAAATATCTCAAAGTATGAAGCTCTAATCACAAGGCTAAAGATGGCTATTGAATGGAGGATAAAGGAACTACAGGTCTTCAGAGATTCTCAATTGGTGATTAGACAAGTGAACGACGAGTACCAAACAAAAGATGATAAAATGGTGTCATATAAAAGAATGGTGGATAGATTCAAGGAATATTTTATCACAACAACCTTTGAACAGATTCCTCGGATCAATAACAAAGCGGTCGATGTCATGGAAACAATAGGCTTACTTCTTGATATTTTGTAGAATATTCCAAAGTATGAGTTCCTTGTAGAACGACTGATTATACCAAATTTTGACATCCCAGAATTAGAACTAGTGTGTGTGGTTGTTGGACCTAACTCCCCATGGTACCAAGACACATTTGATTACATCTAGCATGGTATCATACCACTTGACCTAACAACCACCCAAAAGAAGACCACCCGTAAAACTTCTCGATTTATGATCCTAAGAGATACCCTATATCGTCACAATCTAGATGGTATGTTACTCCAATGTCTTAATGTAGAAGAAGCACAAACAGCCTTACAAGAGGTACATGAAGGTGTTTATGGGTCTCACTCTAGTAGACCTAACTTAGTCCAAAAGTTTTTGAGAATGAGGTACTATTGGCTCTCCATGGAACAAGATTATATTTAGTATTCCCGAAAGTGTCAACAATGCTAATAGCATAGTGACCTCATTCATGCACCAACACAGGAGTTGAAACCCATCATAACACCATAGCCATTTTCACAATGGGGATTAGACTTGGTA
>VDFB02086081.1:254256381-254464743 GCA_007258455.2 Sequoia sempervirens | reverse complement strand
CCTTGAGTTAAGTTAACTATTTGGAGAAAGATAACACTTTAGTAATGCATGTAAAGATCCTACAAGTTAGGAATTAATATTTACATGAGTGGAGTTTAGTTCAGTTAAGTATTAGTTGAGTTCATTTCAGTTTAGTTTAGTTATAGTTTAGTTATCTTTAGTTGCATGTAGTTAGTTTGAGTTGCATGTTAGTTGACTTCAGTTGACTTGAGTTGCATGCTAATGACTTGAGTTGCATGATAGATAACAGGTGGCTACATTCAATTAAGTGGGGATGATCAATCATGCATCATGTTTGCATGAATTGATGGAGAGATATGTTTTAGTTAACAAAGATTGACTTGGTCCCACCTTGGGCGCCCAAGTTGGCATCTTGGAGTTAACACCTTTTGCATGAGAGGATATTTACAAGGTTGAGTTAGGTGGTCCCATTCTTGGGTGCCAACTTTGAGGAGAAGCTTGGAAGATATCTTTGTAATCAATGTTGAGTTAAGACTTCAGTTTGGGATGCCCAAATTGATGAAGGACTTGGTTTGACATTGTTTTTCATGGAAGAACTCTACTTGCACAAAAATTGCGTAGATATTTGTGAGGAGCTTTATCCTCTTGTAATTTTCAACTCTTTGGAGTTTATAATGTTCACAATTGTCTATTTATTGCAACAAGTTGAAGAGAGTTCTAGAGAGTACTTTTGTGAAGTATGGCACATGTGTGGATTCATTCTTGGACACATGAGAGTTTATTGTAGGTTGTGAAGAAGAATTATTGAAGACAAAAGAAGCATCTAAATCAAGGATTGATAAAGAATTATTGTAATCTTGTTCTAAGGTTAAATAATTCAAGCACTATTGATTCTGGTGGTGGAGTTTTTTCTTGAAAGGGTTTCTCCATGGTATATGTTGTGTCACTTCTATCTTCTCTTATTCTTCTACAATATTTTGTCTACTTCTACAATTGATAAAATGAATCTAAACAAATAATCATATACAAAGAAATTGTAACAAAGAAAACTTAATTAGATCTACATTCTCATAGTTTTACAAAGTATTAAGCTACATAATTACCTCCATTTTCAGCAATATTGTGGTTAAATTTTGATAATAAATGGAAAGAGAATAAAATATGTAATAATATCATAGTGGCTTGCATTCGAATTAAGGAAATATATTCAAATTTCAGTAGTGGGCAGCCAATTAAAGGTAATTATGAAGCTAAATGGCCCCATAATGCTGTGAACAAGGAAAAGATGTATTTCCATTTTGGTAGCACAAAATACTAGGAAGAGATCAATAGGGGTCTAGCAGTGGTGATGAGAAATCAGGAAAAAGCAAGCCAGTGCATTGACTCATCTGGAAAAGTAGGAAAGAGTCAAGGAAAGCCATGAACAAAGGTAAAAATGATTGTTTGATGCTGATTATGCACGATTTTTTAGTACAAACTATTTGAAAACTTTCATTTCCCTTCCATTATGTCGATTTCATTCAAGTTGATGATAAAACATAAGATGCCCCTTTACTGCAAGCCGTATTTTGCTTAGTACTTGGGCTTTTGATTTAGAATTGATCATTTCTTGATTTATGTTGCAAGGGACTTATCAGCCAACCTATGCATGTGCCATATATTTGCATATTCTTCTATCAACATGATAGCCAAACCTAGTTATGCCTTGTATGATTTATTATTATCACCTCAAATTGATATGTTATGCATGTAAGTTTATTAATAATTTCATGTTAATGCAAACATGGTAAGTGCCTATAGAAAAAACATGATATAATGCCATGAATCTTTTTTCCCACTTATCTCTCCTTCGCCAGCATTTGAACTACCTGCGCACATGGTAGACTCTATGTTGGGGGTACCCCACGGTCCCCCCTTGTCCTCCCTTGACCCGATCCTTGCCCAAACAGATGCAGGCTCGTGTCCCTCAGGGGCCACTCTTGGCTTGTCCATTCCTGGATCCCTTGTGATTTCAGGTCGACCCGGGTCACCAGTGATTCTTGATTTATCTGGTGTGGAAGTGTCGATAGTCACTGTCTCACTGAAAGTTAAAAGTTGGAAGAATGTGTTGACTAATGGTAGTTAGAATGCTAAGGGCCCCTCTCCTCTCCATGAAGAAGAGATTACTGCTAAGGGAACTGATTTCGCTATCCCCAATACAATTAGTGATAGGATTGTCTCCTGAATGGAAAATGTGGTGGTGGGTCATTTCCTCTCCTTTCGCCCCACAGTGGATATGGTTAGAAGACGGGTTGTGGCTAAATGGCACCTCAAAGGTAGTGTGGATATTTGTGCTATGGTGGGTGGGATTTTCCTATTTAAGTTCACAGCTTTAGAAGACTTAATCTTGGTCCTCTCTTTTGGCCCTTAGGTCTATGGAAAGCATACTCTTCCATTGTGTTGATGGAAGCTAGGGTTCGACCTCACAGTGGATCTCAATAAATTAGCATTGGTTTGGATCCCTCTGCCTAGACTACCTCTGGAATACTAGGATGAAACCATATTCGAATGTATTGGGGACACCTTGGGCCAATACATCACCAGGTCCAAATCCAGGTTAGTTTTTTCCTGTTTTTGTGTTAATATTGAAGTGCATAAATCCCCGCCTACCTCAGTGAAGCTCTGTTCTAAGTTTGGTTTCGAGAACCAACAAGTCTGTTATGAGAATGTTTTAGTTTATTTCCATAAATGTGCTAAACCTGGCCACCTAATCTCAGACTGCAAATCTTCTTTAAAACATGTCCCTATCCCTAGTGAGTCTGCTGCTTGATGACCACTACCCTTTTGAAGAGGACATTTTGAAGATTGTTGACTCCCCGACCAAGTCAAGCTCTCCCAAGTTGGTAGACTCCTAGGTTGGCCCTGTTTTCCCCACTACTAGGGAGAATGTCTCCTTCAGGGACTTGATGTTGGCTCCTATGGCTCCTGCTCTAGCTGATGGCTTGGGTTTTCCTGGTTGTGGGGGTTAGTGCTCCTTTCCCTAATTAGGTGCTGTGGGAAGATGGTGAAAATGGTGACTCTTTGAAGGAAGAAGGGATCAACTTAACAACTAGGTCAATATTGACCAGAGGTGAAGAAGGAAAAATCATGGAAGAGATGGATACAAAATTTAAAGATGAGACGACTAAAATGGAGTTTGTGGGTTTGACAAAGGAAAAAATAATGGAGGAGGAATTCTGGTCAAATCCAAAGAAGAAGGGGAAATAGAGGAAAGCAGATGTGGGAGGTGACTCTAAACCTAGAAGGCCCAACTAGTGACAAACCAAGCATAGGGAGATAGTGAAAGAGATAGCCATTGGTAAACAAAGGACATTGTAAGTGTCCTTAAAGAAGGGTTAAAAATGAAGGTCACATCCTGGAATGTGAGAGGGCTAAATAACTCTCACAAACAACTAGCGCTTAAAAACTCTATTTTATAACATAAGGTTGATGTTTTACTTTTACAGGAAACCAAAATGAAGAAAGCTAACTTTGATAATATTGCTAAGTATATATGGTTAGACACCTTTTTCACTTGCAGTGATGCTCAGGGTGTGTCTAGTGGGCTTGCTATGTTATGGAACCCTAATAGGATCACTAGGTCTGAAATTTCCCAATGTTGGAGTAGTGTGGGAGTTTTCTCATCCGGATGGCTCTTGGTCACTCATTAATGTCTATGCCCCTAACTAAAGGAACACTAGGAATTCCCTATGGTAGGATCTTATAGATTGGATAAATAATAAATAGGGGTTGTGTTGGTTGGTGGCTAGGGACTTCAACTCTCCTTTGTATCCTTTGGAGAAATGTGGAGGTCTAGTGGACTACTCTAACAACATGGCTAATCTGGCAAAGTTTCTAAGTGTCACCAACTTGGTTGACATTGAATTGTTGGGTCAATCTTTCATATGGACCAATAGGTGCATTGGGGATGGTTTGATTCAAGTTAGATTTGATAGATTTCTTTATTCCCACAATTGAACAACCATGCTCAGTGCTAATTTTCTTGCTCTGTTCCAAACTATCTCTGACCATAACCCTCTACTACTGGTCATGAATGATCTACCTGCTGTTGGACCTTTTCCTTTCCAGTTTGAGATAATGTGGAACTCCCATCCAGATTTTAGGAATAAAATTGTGGAATGGTGGAACATCCCTATACATTGCTCTCGCATGTTCAGGATCTTTAAAAAACTTAAATATGTCAAAAATATGGTGAAAGGTTGGAATAAGAGAGTTTTGGATGATGTCTTCTAGAAAAAAAGTTCCTTAGGGGATAAGCTAAAGGTCATCCAAAAAAGAATGGAAGAAGGGAATGTTAGTTTGTTGACCTGAAACCAAGAAAGAGAGAGTTGTAGGGAGTGGAAACAAATTTTGAAAAAGAAGGAAATATTCTAGAAACAAAAATCTAGATTTCAATGGTGCAAGAGGGGGACAAAAATACCTACTTTTTCCATGTTTCTACCCTAAAACACAAGAAAAGGAACCATATAACTAAGCTTCAAAATGAGCAGGGGTTCTTGGTCAATATTCCTACCCATATTGGGCTATTAGTGTCAAAATATTTTCAAAGGGCTTATTTATCCCCTACTAAGGCTCCTAATCCAGCTTTGGATAACTTACTGCTGGACCCTCTCCTAGCCACCATATCCCAGGAGGATAATAATAGCATCCTTTGTGTTGTCACTCCCGAGGAAGTCTGTTTGGCTGCTTTCAATATGGGTGTTTATAAGGTGCCTAGCCTAGATGGTTTCCCCCTACTTTCTTCCATATTTTTTGGGATATAGTGGGCGAGGACCTTGTCTTGGCTACTAGGGATTTCTTCAAATCTGGTAAGATTCTCAAACAAATGAACAACACTTTTAATTCCCTAGTTCCCAAGGTTGTTGAACCCTAGTTAATGTCTAATTTTAGGCTCATTAGCCTTTGCAATACCATTTACAAGATCTTCTCTAAATTCTTGGTGAACCACCTTAAACCCCTCCTTGAAAAAATAATTAGCCCTACCCAAAAAGGTTTTGTTCTTGGTCGTCATATATTGGATGCTACCATAACTACACATGAAATTCTCCACTCCATGGACATATGAAAAAATGCCAGTATGGTCCTCAAATTGGATATTTCAAAAGCTTATGATAAGGTGTTATGGGAATTTATCCCCAAAGTCCTAGCCAAGTTTGGTTTTGACCGAGGGGTGGTCAACATCTTGATGGAATGTATTACCATAGTGAGATACTATGTTCTAGTTAATGGGCCCCCCTTAAGTTTCTTCAAAGTTGGGAGAGGTATCAGACAAGGTGATCCCCTCTCTCCCTATTTGTTTATCATGGTCACAAATGTCTTGATCAGGAACATTTCTAAACTATTGTCAGAGGGGTCTATAAAGGGGTCAAACTTGCCTCTTCCTTGGAACCTACTATTATCCAACAGTTCATTGATGATATAATACTCCTTGGGAAGGCCTCTGTGGTTGAAGCCAAAAAATGGAAATTTTTTCTTAATAATTATGCTACTTGCTTTGACCAATGTATAAATTATAATAAAAGCATTATTTACTTCTTCAATAACACTCCTACTCTACAAGATCAGGTGACTGTTGTCCTTGGTTGTGTGAGTGGCTCTCTCCTGTTAGTGTATCTAGGGTTACCTCTTATTGTCAAGGAAGTCACTCCTTCCTTTTGGAACACAGTTCTTGAAAGGATTTTGTTGGTGTTCCAAATCAAAAAATCCACTAAATCCTAGAAGTAAGCCACACTTCATGTTCAGACCTAGTGTAGGATTTGGCCAACAAACATGAAATGATATTGAAACACATTTCACCTGCACTTCAAGCTCTATAGGACCTAGGGGGTGACCCTTTAGCAACACCTAAAGATTTAAACACACACTTAATAGGGTATTGCTTAATAGATTATGCTCTCACAATAATATGCTAAGGAACATAAAATATCACTCAACATTGGGTAAGACATTGGGTGAATTTCATTAATGAACATGGAGAACATGATAGATACAAATACTCATAAAACAAAATTGAAAGGTTTGAATTGATTTTAAGATTTGGGACCAAATTGAAAATAAAAGATGCACAAAGATTGGCCAGTGCCAAGAGAAGGGCTATGAATTCATATAACCTGCATTTCATCCTACAATGTTGAACATGTTTTGAAGATCTTTGACAAATGTTATCACATTATGATAACAAGACTACAAAAGCTTTAGCATATGACCATTCTTAGAAATCCACTTAGAAACATAATACTCCTGTTACATTTGTTGAAGAAATTACTCCATTCTTTGAATAATAGGCAATAAAAAATGCAATTGACTTTCATTAAAGCAATTGCATCATTCTTTGAATAGAAAGCAATAACAATTGCAACTCAAATGCAACAAATGTTCATGAAAAAACCTAGATAATCTTTGATTATTGAATTCAAAAGAGTATTACATCTCATCCATGGAGTCAGTCACATAACAAAATATATTCATGAAGCTCAATTTAGAACATAGCAACATCTCAAATTAATGACTAGTAGTTATAATTCACCCTAGCATTACAATTTACCTAGAGCTTCTGCCTGCCTTGCATAAATTTCAGAAAAAGGAACCCCTTACAATGAGAAGAGAATAAGAAGATCAAGAAGAAGAAACAACCCCAAAACACATCCACAGTTGACAACTAGCAACTTGATCTCCATCTGATCTTTAATAGGAAAAAGCCTCTCTCTTCACTCTTCCCTTGCAGTAACAACTTTGCATCTAAATTTTTCCCTCAACATTCTCTTTGTTTCTTCAACAAAAATTCACCTGCCCGTGAAAAACCCTTTATCTCCATTTACCTTGCAGCAAAAACTCAGTTCCCTTATAAAATCTTTTACTTTGTCCTCTACAGCTGCAAATGATTTTATATTGCCTGTGGAATATCTTTCATTCTCCCCTCATATCTTGCTACAAAATACTACATTTCCCCCAACAAATATAATTATTCCACCTTTATAATGGGGACCTTTACCTTTTTATTTTCATTGGTGCCCATAAGGTTTTAAATATTTCATTTAAAACATTTCGCATAAGTTCCTTGATTTTTACTTCACAAAAAGTGAACCCATTTAAAAAATTTATCGGGCTTACTAAGACTTGTGCTTTTCATATTTTACCTCACATTTAAAACTTTATACTTAAAATGTGAAGACCTTTGAATGACTTGTTGGACTCAAGCAACACTGAGAGGGGGGGTGAATTAATGTTGTGCAATTTTAACTTTATTAATCTATTCCTTTAGTACCTAAAAAAATTCAATCAAATGAAGGATGAATGAACATAGAACAATAAGCCACAACACCATAGCACAAGGATTTTTGCGTGGAAACCCAGTTAAGGGAAAAACCATGGTGGAGGTCAATCCACAATTTGAGTACTCAAAATATATGTGTTTTACAAAATGGGAATGCACTTGCATTCAGTCACACTGCCTAGAGCTCACTGGTCAAAATCAGGAAGGCTCACCACCTTACAAAAGATTTGGATTACAACAAAGAGTTGAACTGAGAAGGTATCATCTAAAAATTCCTGATTATAGTTCTAGTTAGGCTCATAGATCAGATTCTGGACCTTCAGTCTAATTCTGCACTTTGGTCTGCTCTACCTTAATTCGCTTCACAAAATCCTCTTCTGCACAAATGGAAATTGCTTAATTGCCCTTTTGATATTCACACACATCAATACATATCAAACTCTCACACACACACACTTCAAAATGATTTAACCGATCTCATATATATATCTGCTACCAAGAATTCAATCGTTGTATGTCGACTTCAATGAAATAGAAAATATCTTCCATCTGTCAGCTCAAATCATGAACAACATTTAATGCACATCCACCAAAGTTGACCATATCATGGTTAGGACCCAAGACAAAATATTCAACACAAAAATACTTCAAGCAATTCCGCCTTAAACATCCGCAACACCCAATATTCACTTAGTTGGCCTTCATATACTGATGAATTTTTTTTTGAACAACCGAATCTCCTAAGTCATACACCACTTGATGTGATAGCACAAAACTTGAGAATAAGACATTTCAAATACCCAATGACCTTCCCTGAGATCCACAACCAAAACTGATAAGCTGGTAATGCAAACCACTTGATAGATTCAGCTATAGCCGGATACCCTGTTCTTCATTCTGTCTTTCGGTAAAGTCAGATACTACAATGTAGACTAGATCGATGGTTTAGGTTGCCATGAATGACAACACTAGAAGCCATATGCCAACAATCTCTCCCTTTGGAATTGATGGCAACACTTAGTGAAAAATGACTAAGTTTTAGAACCTTCAAAACTTCAAAAAGCTAAAACTCAACAAAACTCCCCCTCAGATTGATAAGGCATTTTTCACTGCTCTCTCTCCCCCTTTGAAATCAATGACAAAGATAATAAAATATTTTCTTTCTCCCCTTATGCCAACAATCTTCCCTTATGAAGATATAACCAAAAACTTACTTATGCAAAAATTGATTCAAAAACTTGAAGAAATACACCAGCTAATTGAAGATTATTTTGTGCTTTTCCTTCATCTTCAGAAGAAATTTATTCCATTCTTCCATTGTAATCCTAGTGATTATGATCATGCTATTGTTTTTAGATATTTGGTTAACAATCTTGATGAGGGATTCTAGAATGGTGAAGGCATCTTCCAATACTTCTCCCTTCTTTAGTATCTCAATTAATTGTTCCAGCCTGGATTCTTTATGTCCTGCACTTTCCAAAAGGTGTCCACAATCCTATTCCTAGTGTTCTGAACATTTGTATGCCTTGTTTGCAATTCCTGAATCCTTTTCCTGATCGCACCATCTTGATCCTTAGACATGTTAAAATTTTGACCAATATTATTCAACTCTATTTCAATTTGTTCTAACTTTTCCTTGTACTTGCTGATTACATGAGGCCATCAAAGACAATAGTTATATATGTTGTTTATTGTGCTTATGCATTGCCTTAGCTCATTCATGTGCTTTTTCAGCTTAGTAAGTGATAATCTATATTGCTTCTTTAGGTGTAGGATCACTTCTCCCTCTTCCTTATTTTGAGACTTAGAGTCCATGATTTCCTTGATACATTCAATCATCTCTTATGGAAACTTATTTTTCAAACTCTCCAATTTGATATGATTGTGCATAAAATGAGCACTTAGTACGCTTAAGATCATGTCCTGCTCATATGAAGGTCTGATGGACCACATGTTCGCAATTTTCTGCATTCCATCTTCCTCATGAACAAGCTGCAATAGCTCTTCTTTGGTTAGATCACCTTCTTCTTCACTACCTTTTTTCATTACCTTTTCTTATTCTGGTTCAGCTGTTTTTAGTTCTTTTCCAAGGGTGTCCTCAATTTCCTTATGATATTCCTCATCTGGTATGTCCAAAATCACTTGTTCTTTTCCTTTCCCTTCAACTTTTGAAGTCTTGTAAGCAAGTGGAGTACTAACAACCATTTCTTTAGCTCTTCTCTTCTTTCTCTCCATCTCACTGAAGGAGGAACCAACTTCAAGTTCCCTTACTAGAATGGAAACACCAATTGATCCAAACTTCCTTAGCAAATCCTTAAAGAAACTTTTATATATTTGATCACAGTTTTCCAAATTGTTAGAGTATATGTAAATCTTCTTGCAAACTGGTTCACTTTCTTCCCACATTACATTGTTAGTCAGGGGAAAGCAATTTAGAAAATACATCATAAGGCATATGACCAAAGTACCAAACCTGAAAGGGTAACCTGTGTCCTTTGTTAATTGCACGTTCTCCATCAATTGATCTTTCAATAATCTGCAAAGATCAAAATCTTGATCTTCCATTATCATCTTGTGTGAAATATAAACAACACCTGTGGAAGTAGCACCTTCTCTGTTTCTGAAAAATATTTTGTAAGATATTCCATGCGTAATGTACCTTTTCACTAAATCCTTAATTGTGGATATTATTAATGCCCTTTGATCTCTAGTTGCTCTAGTTAGGGTTTTGACTTCTCTGTTTTAGATTGACTTCTTCCTCGACACATCCCCAACTTTGCATAACCCCGTTACAACTACAATTACTTCTTTTGAGATATGATAGGGTTTATCTAGAGTCAGAATGCCATCATTTAATCTGTTCAAAATAAACTCAGCAATTTTTGCGTCTTCAAAATAGGGAAATTCACTCCAAATATCCAAGCTTTTGTGTTTCGCCTCTTTCCACCATTTCAATTTATCATGTGACAACAAGTTTCTTTCGACTCTAATCTTCTTGATACTATACTCATCTAATTTTACCATTCCTTTGATTTGTTCCATTTTACCTTCCGTACACATGACCAAAGAAGTTCTTCAATTGCACACCAAATTTCTTAATATAACAGAAGTACCTGATGGATTAGGGTTTCGTCATTGAATTCCCTTCACACATTCAAAATTCTGGTGCAGAGGCTCTCCTTTTCTTCGACACAAAGTGGAAAATGAGGATTTTGAATTTCTTTTTATAACTCGCACACTTAACTTTTGTTGTAATAAATGATGAGTTCAACAGAGGAACTCTTCTTCACCCATGTCTTCTTCATCTGATCTCTTATTTCATCCACAAATACTTTCCCTTTTCCTTTATCATCTTTCTGCATATTTCTGCCTTTGTATACCAGACCTCTTCTATCTACATTCTGGTTTCTGCAGAATCTTGCAATGTGACCATATTTTTTGCAGTTAAAAAACATAAAATTTCCTTGTTCAGGCCAGTTACTCCATTGATTTCTTCTTGATCTACACTGGTTAGCAATATGCCCAAATCTTCCACAGGTATAACATCTAGCACTCCTATTTATAGAGTTGTTTGACACATTTTTACATTCAATTGAATTGTGACCAAACTTATTGTAATTGAAACACTGATTGAAAAATGATAAATCACTAGATTTCATTTTACTTCTACATTGAGCAGCCATATGACCAAATTTTTTGCAAGCAAAACAATATCCATTAAAATTTTGAGCATTAGGTTGTCTTACCAGAAGCCTTTTTTCTTTGTTCATTAGATGTCCTTGCTTAAAATCCTCTATCTAGATCTGAAACTTTCTCCTTTGTCATATCCAAGGCCTCACCTATCATTTACATTCTTCTGCCCTTGAGTTAGCTCATCAAGTTTCATAGAGCTAATCTTGAATTTGTCCTATTCATTTGTAGTAGTAAGTTCATCCCTGAGAATAATAATCCATTTTTCAAGTTTTTCATTGTTTCTAGATTGTTGTAGTTCCATCTCTATCTAAATGAATTCTCCATTAATTTTGTTGCATTCATCAGATCTCTCTGTCAGGGACTGGACAGGATTTTCCTCATTCTTCTTTCTTTCTTCAATTTCCTTAGTCATCTTCATCGCCATAGATTCCATTTCATGCTTTAGGGTAGCATTGTCTCTAGCAAGTTTTTCACATTCTTTAGTTATCTCCTTCAAGGTATAATTCAGATGAACATCATCCATGCTTTTTCTTTCTTTCTACTTAATATGATCACAAAGATCCTTTCTCTTCTCTCTAGAATTAATAATCTGATCCTTCAACTTCTGAATGAATTTATTTGCATCCTTAAGATTTTCTCTCAATTCTTGGACTTCTACTTTAGACTGATCAAGATCATCAAGTGCCACTAAAAGCTGCTACTGAAGACTACCAGAGTCCATTACATTCCAAGATCCACCTCAAGCTACTAAACTTCTTAGCTCTGATACCAATTGTTGGACTCGAGCAACACTAAGGGGGGGGGGGGTGAATCAGTGTTGTGCAATTTTAACTTTATTAATTTGTTCTCTTTAGTACCTAAAAACATTCAATCAAATGAAAGATGCATGAAAATAGAGCAATAATCCACAACACCATAACACAAGGATTTTTACGTGGAAATCTAGTTAAGGGAAAAACCACGGTGGAGGTCAATCCACAATTTGAGTACTCAAAATATAAGTGTTTTACAAAATGGGAATGAACTTGCATTCAGGCACACTACCTAGAGCTCACTGCTCAAAATTGGGAAGGCTCACTACCTTACAAAATATTTGGATTACAAAAAAGAGTTGAGCTAAGAAGATAGCATCTACACATGCCTAATTATAGTTTCGGTTAGGCTTGTAGATCAGATTCTAGACCTTCAGTCTGATTTTGCACTTCGGTCTGCTCTGCCTTAATTCGCTTCACAAAATCCTCTTTTGCACAAATGAAAATCACTCAACTTCCCTTCTAATATTCACACACACATCAATACATATCAAACTCTCACACATACACTTCAAAATTATTGAACCAATCTCATATATATATATCCGCTACCAAGAATTCAATCACTGTATTTCAACTTCAATGAAATAGAAAATATCTTCCATCTGTGGGCTCAAATCATGAACAACATTTAATGTGCATCCACCAAAGTTGGCCATAGCATAGTTAGGACCCAAGACAAAATCTTCAACACAAAAATACTTCAAGCAATTCCGCCATAAACATCCGCAACACCCAATATTCACTTAGTTGGCCTTCATATACTAATGAACAAAAAATAAAACAACTGGATCTCCTAACTCATACGCCACTTCATTTGACAACAAAAAACTTGAGAATAAGACATTTCAGATACCCAACTATCTTCCCTAAGATCCACAACCAAAACTGATAAGCTGGTAATGCAAACCACTTGACAGATTAAACTATAGCTGGATACCCTGTTCTTCATTCCGTCTTCTGGTAAAGTCAAATACTACAATGCAAACCAGATCAATGACTTAGGTTGCATTAATGACAACACTAGAAGCCATATGCCAACGTGACTTATATCGGGCCTTTTAGAAATATTTACTGGGCAATATTAAAACATTAAAAAATTTAATGTTTTGGGGCCCACCAAAGAACTCTCCTCTCATATTGTGCATCGCTTGTTGGAGTGGGAGAATGGAAACACTTCCCACGATGGGCAATCTAATGCACACAGTATCACCCATCGCCAATGTAATGAAGAAAAACATTTTGCAACTTGCGATGAGCGATCAATGGTGGGGATTTGGCTGCATATCTCCATTTTTGTCTGCCATTGATTTGTGTTTTTGTGCCCTAACTTTCATAGTGTTGCACCTCCTTGACAATGGAAGATACAACAATTTTTCCTCAAAAAACTTTGTTACATTTTCACTGCAAACACATATTTCCATGTGCTCAAACTAGATGAAATTGGGGGGTGGTGACAAAATAAATTTTCCTTAAACAATTTTGATACATCTTTAATGCAAGCGCAAACCCACACATTGTGCTTTGATGGATGTCCACACAATAGTCCCTTGCAGCTGATTCATTCCATGCCAATTCAATGGTTCTCCTTGCTGCATTGATGGAACCCTCATTCATTTCACAAGAACTCTAACAAAACTCCTCTATTATCTATGTTATCGTGGCGTGATCTAGATTCTTTCTTTTTGTTGTGCATAACTGCAAGATAATCCCAATTCCTCAAGTGAAAGAGCAACCACAAGAATCTGGTACCTTTGATTCACCTTGGGAATCTTAAATTATTTCTCTTGCTCAAATTTATTTATCTATTTCTTGTTCCAGGCTATGGCGACAACAAATTCTTTAAGCAATTTTGATTCATTTCACTATTGGTGCTTACAAACAATTCCTTGCACACAGATCACGTGTTGTGTTTTCCACCATGTTGAACCATCCAACAATTCATTCATCACCCAAAGTAGGAGGCAATGAAAAGGATATATTTAGTCTTTGTGAATGGAAAGACTAAGAAGGGCTTGGCTCCCAGTGGCAATGAGAAATAAAATATTATGCCAACTATGAAACCTTCATTCTTTGCAAATTTGTCTAGGGGTGCTGACTAGACGAGAGAGGAGATGGTGTTCCCTGTGTAAAAGAATCTCCCTTTGCTATATCAGATTCATCCTCTGAATAGCGGCTAGAAATCACTTGACAGTTTATTTGAATATCCAAATCCTAATGCACTTCAAACTATAATGAAAAATCTTTAAGATTTGTTCCCTGAATAGTTACTATTAGCCATTGGTAGAACGAATTGCTTCATGTTAGTTGAAGGTTCAAATGCATCTTCCTAATAAGTGCCTACTTCAAATGGATACTTCTTCAAAGAAACATCCTCACATTTCTTCTCTTAGTTAAAAATGGCCACTTGCAAGATCGAGGATTTTGATTTTTCACCACCAAAACTCATTCGAAACTGTCTCCAAAATGCTCCTGCTCAATGTCCTATGAAATTCAAGGGAAAAAGAAATTGAGAATAGAAAGGTGCATTATCAATTGAAACATGTGCAAGAAATGAAAAGCCAAATGTAGTACTCCTGCATGGCATTAGTGTTTCTTTCGATGGCTTTCATACTTGCTGCCATTCATCAATTTTACATTCCATTTTTCCAAACATGCACAAAGAGTTTGACAAGCTCTTTATCCTTCTCAAATGCATCCCTAGAGGTTCCAAGCTGAATTGGATCTCATAAAGCCATTGCCTTGGCTGCAAGACAATGATGTACATCCATATGCTCAAAAAACTCAAACACTATTAGCAGTGTATAAAAGATTTTCATTCAGTATCATGTAGATATCCAAACAATTAAGCAAGATTAAATAGTGTTGTGACTTCATCCCATGGGAACTCAAGTGAAACACCATCTTCAACAGATAGATGGAAGAAGCTTGTGATGATGAAAAATGAAAACCAACTGATGGAAAAGTGCTATGGAATTCATTCCTTTCATAACCAAAATGTCCTCCAATAGCTTGCAATGCAACACTTATAACTAGGTAGAGCATGTGGGGTCTCCATGTGGGCCCAACTAATTTTTATTTATTTTAAAATGAGTTTCATCTTGAATTGACTTGAGGTTGCTACTGAATGCATTCAGGGAGAAAATTTGAAGTGGATTGTCATTAAAATATGCTTTCTAGCATGTTTGAATAGTTAGCCAAATAGGTCAAGTGGGCTCTGGAATCACCCCTAAAAACCAGTCAAACAACCTCCTAGAGCCATGAAAATTCATAGACATTCAGAAATTTGAACCAAGAATTAATTGTAATAAATGACTTGGAAAAAAAGATCACAAGGTGAGAGTTATTCAATGTCAAAGTTGCTCAGTTAGACTTTTCTGCAACTGCACTTGTTCAAAACCAATCAAAATTACCCACCCAGTCACCTTGAAAAAATATCAAATCAACTCTTGGGAGGTTTCCAATGGAAACAAAAGGTCATTTAGGTCCAATGAGCATGTACACAAGAGGGATTTCCTTTAGTCATTATTCTTCACAAGATATTAGGGGTTAAAGTGGACCGCCTTGAAACATTTCTGGGAATGCAGATGTAAAAAACAACACAAATTGCATTTGCTTTTGATCTCAAAAAAATAGAAAATCAGATCACAAGGCTCTGAAACTAGATAGGGGAGCATATGAATGTGGGGGGAATGGAGAGAAACAATCCTTTCATCATGAAAATCATCCAGTTGTGAAATACAAGGTCAAATAGGAGGTCACTTCACAGAACTAAGAGTTCACAAACAACAAATTAGTGCCAAAACCCTCCAACTTTGCTTTTCAAAATGTTGTCAAAATTCATCATGGGAAGCTAAAAATTGACATGCACATTTACATATGTCACATGAGTGTGTCCACCAAGGGGTTTAGCATGGAAATCAAATGGCTCTAAATTATGACCCTCCAAAGTAGGCCACTTAGGTAGATTTTTTAGGTGCACTTTTGAGTGTGCAAAGGCAAGATTTTCAATACGAGCACTTCAAATTTGCAAAATTTGAAGGTGCCACTAGTGGATCTGATTAGGGATGTATGCCCCTAGTGGGCATAGCAAGAATCCAGATCTCTGGGGAGTAGACCAAATGTCGAGTCCATTGGGTGCTTTGAAACTGCTCCTTTATTTAACCTCTTTTTTCCACCTCGTTTGATGACCCCAGGCCACCAAATGAAAAAGGGGAGTCAATTCTTACCGCTGTCAAACACCAATATATTAAAGGAGCTGATATCCCTCAACTTATGCTTGCCTTTGTCACACCACAACAACATGAGTGACTTGATACTTGCAATCACTAGTATCAGTCTGCCTTTGTACAAATGGAAGCTGGCTCCCTGTTCACATGGCAACCAAATTATATAGGCCACATCACTACCACTCTCTTCATTTTCTAATTTTGTATCAAGTGACAAGATATGAGGATAATGATCAAGACCACATGAAAACATGGTCTTCTGACATTTACTAACCCCCTCATAATGATCATGCTCAAAGGAGATATCATGGTTGAAAAACAATATGCAATCCTCTTGTGTGTTGAGCAAAAAAACACCCACACATTTGTAGCTCCTTAAACTGGGTTGCATCTGTTAGGTCTCAAAAACATAGGTTTGAACCATGAGAGGTTGCGAAGCTCTCACAACATTTTTGGCTAACGTACAAGGCCAAATGATGAATTTGAACCTTCTTCTCTTCAGGTTTTTCCATAACTAGGTGGGTATACCTATATGGATGAGAAAATTTAGGTTCAATGTGTTTCCTATTATGGCAATCTATCCATGATGGAAATTGGAAGTGGAGAGATGCAGACTTATTTGGTGTAGATTGTATAAGCAATATCAAATTATGAAGTTTATGGATATGTTCAGTTAACAAATGTACAAAATAAAATGGATGAAACTAATTGATGAAATGTATGAGACTAGTGCCTTGTTGGGTAAACAGAGTCCAAGGAAGACCTGGAAAATGTGACATGTAATGGCAATAACTCTAATTGCTTGGAACACTAATATGGGTTTATAACTTGTATAAACATGTAGGTAAATTGTTGACAAACTCTACTGGAGATAGATTGACAAATCTAATTATATGGCTCTTCTTATTGATCCAATTAATACTTCCAAATTAATGTGATTGACTAGAAGGATTTAATCTTTACTTGAAAGAACCAATTAATCATATCACATAAAGACAACAAATGTGCATTGATAATCTGAATATATACTTGATATATCAATTTAAATAACAAACAAGCATTAAAGTGGAGACAACCAAATAATGAAATAATTCCAACAAATAGTTGATACCAAGATTAGGCCACAAAATCAGATATCTTCATTGACTTCCTCAAAATTTATACATGCATCATGGTCTTCACTGTATAAAACATTTTAAAAGAATTTTCTGTATATTTCCTACCTAACCCCCTCATTCTAATATTTTTTATGATACAATTTTATCTCACATATATACATTGCTCTTTTTAGGGTTGCAACTCTTCTCAACATCTGTCTGGTGTAACTCTTCTTTTCGGTGCAACTCTTCGTTTGGTTATTTTTCGGAAAAATAAAATATTTAACTAGTTTCCTTTTGGAAAATTAAATATTTTAATGTTCATCTTTGTGTTTTCTTCGATAGTCTTCATTAATATTAATCCCTTAGTTGGAAAATCTCCCATTTATATCTTGTTTGATTGTAACTTTTCACCAAATTTATTCCCTTCAGTAAAATAATTATTCCTCCTTTTAATCCTGTTGATGAAAAAATTCTATTTTCCATGCAAACACTTTATAATTTTTTACCTTTTATGCCTTTTGTGGGTAAAATAAACATCCACCTTATAACTCCCTATGGTGAAAATAATTCACATCTTGGTTAAAATATTTTACCTCATAAAAAATACTCTACCTCCCTATCTTCACCATTATTCACCTTGTTACTCCAACAATGCAATATTTAAATCTTTTTAATCTAACCCAGATTGTATCGATACCATTTATTTTAATTATTTTTCCCCACCTCCAAATTTTCGGCCAAACATGCATCATCGAAGAGACATGTATTTTTCTTCTGATAGTAATGTGTCTCCCTGATGAAATCTCCATCGACGTGACAAACGCACTCGACATGACTTAAAAATTTCACTCCGATCCTCATTCTCTCGCTGATGCGTTTAGGGATTTTCTCTTATGTTCATTACTGCATATTGAATCCTTTTGTATTCTTCCATGGCATGGAGTTAATGTATTAAACACACCCTTCCTTCATAGCATGGGCAATAGGATGCTGGGAATGGTTGTGGAGTTTTTTTTTACACCTGCCACATACTCGAGGGTTCTTCAGAGCTTTGTTCAAGATCCATTTTACACATATCCTCCATTGATGGAATATAATGTTCCATGAGATGACATCTCTTTTAGATGTTTTCAGATTTAGCTCTTGCACCTGGCGTAATTTCCTTTCACTAAAATCAATTTGTGTTTCTCCCTTGTGCCGTAGAATCACTTAATTTTCTTATGTTAGCTAGACCGAGATTTCATTTTTTCACTCGATGTTGAACCTTTATAGTTTCCAATCGATTTTATTCATCATTTCATCTCATCATCTGCTTCGTGTTCCACACAGAAAGACATTTTTGTGTAGATCAGTGGTGACTTCAACAGTTCCACGAATGAATTCTTCTCCATGGTGAATTATGTACTTCTATAGTATCTCCCATTTCTTCCACATATCATTCTCCATATGTATATTCGGTCTTTGATAAAACCTGCCTTTTTATCTTGTTTTGATAGATGCCCACACCCTATTTCAAAACTTGAACATGGAGAAATTTGGTGTCTGCCAATCCTATTTATTGAATCATTTCATCAAATCTCCTTTTGCGCGCAATCTCATGACTCTCAAATAGTTCTGGATGCTTTGGGAGGTTCAACAACATTTTTATTTCCTTAGTTCACTAGTTAAAACCTCTGATCATAGTCATCCTCAACAACTCATTGAATTGATCTTCTTTAGATTCTTTTAATCGCGTACCTTAATTCTTGGACTTCAACAATGTTGAATAGCTTTTGAAAAGGCATCGAAACTGTGTACTACCTTTTCTAGAGTTATTTTGGAAATGGATTCCTATATCTTGCTAATCTTCATCCCTTTATTCGTTGATCCCGATCACTTTCAAGGATTTTTCACAAGGAGCTATTAGTATTTCTTCAAATGATAATCGTTCTCATTGCTTCTAGTGATCTTAATTCCAAATGAAATGGTCTCTAAAGAATTATGTAGGGTGTCTCTATGTAATTTTTGCATTTAATCCTTTCATATTGTATTGATAGTAGGCTCAGACCATGATGGAATGAGATACCACTATGGTAGAATCCATGAATTTTCATATTATGATTCTTCTTTGTGAAAAAGGTATACTAGTCTCGAATGCTCTTAACCCTACATTTACTTAAATCCTCCTCTACCAGTATTATGTTCTCTTCCACTTCTGAGAGATCTGTAGCAAGAGGCACATGAAAGGGGATTCTTCGATCTATGTCTTGTATTAGTTCCACATTTTGTGCAGAAGACAAATACTTTTCTGTTGAAGCAATCATTGCTTGGAGAAATAGTTCCTCCATTTGATAAAGACTTTGTTTTTGATAGAAAGAAAGGTGCTCCTTCTTATATGATATGTTCCTATGAAAAGTGAAGAGATTACCTGTGACCCAACAGTAATCATAGTCTCCAAAATGAATTTCCTTCTTAAATTGATTATCTTGAGCAGCCTTAAAAGGACATTTGATATTTATGACCTCCATGACTGCAAGTGCACAATTCAAGTTGATGCCATCTTAGTAAAAAGCATTTATTTAAATGATTTCATCTCCCATGATATTTAAAAGACACCTTGAATTGAAGTGGGAACTTGTCAAACTTTGTTTTTTAACATTCTGTACTATGACAAAAACAAATTAAGTAGCCTCCAAAATAATTTTTGGAAACTGATCAAATGATCTTGAAAAACCCCAAAAATGCACCAATGTGTTGAGCTATGGTAGGAGAACATATTTTTTAGATGATTTGGTAGGAAATGATCCAGACTAAAAAAATGTTAACACTCAAAGTTTCCCATTTAACACTTTCTAAAAATTGCACCTGCCTAGCTCAATTGAAAACCAACTTGCCTTTTCGAAAAAATATCAAACTTTATCCTAGGAGGCTATAACTTTGTAGATTAGTTTATTTAGGATCCATGAACATGTGTGTACAATGGTTTTTCACAAAAAATATTCCTTTGCAAAATATGGGGTGTCAAAGTTGAGCCTTTTGTAGCTGTCTTGAAAATGCAGAGTTCAAAACTAGGTAAAATCCATTTGGAATTGAGTTTGAAAAAATATCAAATGATGTCCAAACACCCTAAAAATTAGCATGGATGTAGAATTTGGTGTAAAGAATCGAAGGAACCAATCATTTTGTGATGATCATCATCCATTTTCTTAATATTTACCCTCAAAGTTGACCATTTTAACATAATTTTCACTATACTGATAACAAATTTTCTCAAAAACCCTTCAACTTGTCACTTTGAAACTTTGTCAAATTAGATCGTATGAAACTGAAAACTGGCATGCACACTCATATGTGGTAGACAAACACGTCTAAAAAGTGATTTTTCTTGAAATTGCAATGATTTCATTTTGTGATTTTTCAATGTGAGCCACTTAAGAAAAAGTTTCAACATGGCACCTTCAAATTTTGCCAAAATTTGAAGGTTCCAACAGTGGCTCCATCTGGGGATGTTTTCCCCCTATGGGCATAGTAAGAATTCAAACCTTTGGGAGAGAAACCCACAAGCCTTTTCCCATGATTTGTATGATTTGAAGATCACACCACAACTAATGGCCCTAGGCCACCAAAAAAGAAAATCTATACTTCCCTCTGTCATAAATTTTATTATGATGTGAGCTTAGTGAAATCCCCGTGAAAGTATTCATATAATCTTCCTTGCCATTTTTGCTGTCATAAAGATACCTACAACTCCTTCCACCATTCCGATTTGGGTCATGGATCATGAAATGATATCTTTGCTGATTTGAAAGCTGAAAACATTCATTGTTCATCATATAGTAGATATTTATTTGTACATGAAATTTGCAATCATTATGAGGCCATTTATGCAACCAAGAAATACAACTTTCATGTGCATGGGAAGAGAAACAATCTTGATCATCTATATCACTCATCTCAACATTTGAATGCTTCTCACACAAATCTGAAAGCTCTGTCATATCAACATTGTTTGAGACAAACAAATTTGAAACATTATGCATTTCTTCCATATCACCATTTGGAGATGACATTGAGTTCTGATTCATATTTTCATTATCATGCATATTTGATCAAATCAATGTTAGATTCCTATTATCCATGGTATGCAAATAAATGTATTCTCTACATGAACCCAAAACTTCTAAATCACATATCTCTTCTTGAATAGATACAAATTCTTGATCAACTTCAAAGGTTTCTACATCACTTTGAGAAATGCACATGGAGTCATATGAATCATCGCAAAAAGTACTTTCACTATCAAAGCAAATGTAGACTGGACACAAAACTTTAGAATCATCGTTGTGTGCACATCTTTGGTATTCAAGAGTTAGCAAATGTGAAATTTGCTCACTATTGAGTGAACATGTTTCTTCTTCCATTTCTTCTATTATTTCTCCCTCTTCTTGATCTCCATAAGAGCTGAAAATATCTCCTTGTTTTAAATCAAGATTCACACGATTGTCCTCAAACTCTTCTTCATTGTGGCATGATACACAATCCCCTTCTATTTCAACTTGGCAAGATGTCATTTGAGATCCTTCTATTATTTGATCATACAATAGTTTTGAAAAAATTTCAAAACCATTTTCAAATGTGCAATCTTCTTGTTCATCAATCATGTCCTCATGGTTATCAACTACAGATGAATATGTCATGTGTTCCTTGTCAAATGGATTTGCTTCTTCATTGACCTCTTCTACATTTTCTTCATCTGGGCTCTCATAAAAAGTTATCTTCCATGAACTCTCCATCATCATTAATTGTGTCACCATGGTATTGATCTGAAAAATGAAGGTGCTAGTTGTTCATCTTCACTTGCTTTATCACAAATGTATTCCCCATGAAGTGTATTTTAAAGAACATCCTCATCATTGTAGTCCTCATTCAAAATGTATGATTGATCTTCCATATCATCATCATCTTCCAAATCTGAATAATTGTCATTGGAAATCTTAATTGCACACGTTTCCTTTGTTTGTTGCATTGTTTTATCATCCATGATATCACTATTAGATTCATCGTTGATAGTTTCCATATACCTTGCCCCATGCTTGGCATCAATAAATTTATTCACTTGTCAAAGGCACGCAGTTTCGATGATTCTGGCCAATAAACTAATTCAGGCTTCCAAGCTCTTACAAATTGTGCAACAAACATGGGTCTTGTAGGCCTACAATGAGAAGGTAATTGCATATAGATATTTGTCATCCTATTGTATAGAGAGTTTTTATCTTCTCCTTCATATTTCCTTAAGTCAAGAAATGTATCTAAGGGGGAAATTCCACATTCTAATTCTGTGATGGAGTCTTGGCTTTGAGTATGTACATACTCATCTTCTTCCTCCTCAAGCTGCTGATTTTGACATGTATTTTCAAGAGAGTCCATATTTTTCTGCATTGATTGATCAATTTCTATATATTCATCAATGGTATGATTGGCACCATCCTCATAGCTCTTCTTATATATGATATCAATTAGCACATCTACTTGGTCAAAAGTGACTGTTTTTACTAACTTAGGCCAATGAATTGAATCAAGCCAATATACTTTCACGAAATGCTCAATAAACATGGATGTGTTGGGCCTATAATTAATAGGTATTTGTACACAAATATTCGCCATCTTGTTGAAGAGAGAGTGTCCAGATTCCTTTTTGTGTCTCCTTATGCCATAAAATTCTTTTAAAAGACTGTGGCTTATCTTTTGAATACAAATCATTGGTTCCACATCAGGTGCAAATTGATGATAATGGATATAGGTTGGATTGTGGTGTGTAGGGTATTGAGGTGGGGGGGCTGGGAAAACAAGGCCTTTTACACTTTGAAGATAGCCCATTTTGATTAGAAATTATATTTCTCCAAGTATTCTTCATCAATTTTTTTTCCAGAGTCGCCACCTACTTTTCCAAAAGTAGGAAAATGAAATAGATTTTGAAATTATTCTTGGTTTTACCCCAACGGAATATTCTTACTCAACAATATGGAAGTAATTACCCAAATGTGAAATTTGTATTAAATCTTTAAATGGATAGGCTAGAACCAAATTTTCTAAAGTTTGTTCCTAGTGGAGTCACCAAATTATTAGGTCTCAAAATCACAGGTTTGAACCACGAGAGGTTGCAAAGCTCTCACAACATTTTTGGCTAACGTACAAGGCCAAATGATGAATTTGAACCTTCTTCTCTTTAGGTTCTACCAGACCTAGGTGGGTATACCTATATGGATGAGTAGATTTAGGTGATGTGTTTCCTATTTTGGAAATCTATCCATGATGGCAATTGGAAGTGGAGAGATGTAGACATATTTGGTGTAGATTGTATAAGCAATATCAAATTATGAAGTTTATGGATATGTTTAGTTAACAGATATACAAAATAAAATGGATGAAACTAAATGATGAAATGTATGAGACCAGTGCCTTGTTGGGTAAATGGAGTACAATGAAGACCTAGAAAATGTGACCTATAATGGCAATAACTCTAATTGTTTGGCACACTAATATGGGTTTATAACCTGTATAAACATGTAGGTAAATGGCTGAAAAAATCTATTGGAGACATATTGGCAACCCTAATTATATGGCTCTTCTTATTGATCCAATTAACACTTCCAAATTACTATTATTGACTAGAATGATTTAATGTTTACTTGAAAGAACCAATTAATCATATCACACAAAGACAACAAATGTGCATTCATAAATTGAATATATACTTGATATATCAATTTAAATAACAAACAAGCATTAAAGTGGAGACAACCGAATAATGAAATAATTCCAACAAATAGTTGATACCAAGATTAGGTTGCAAAATCAGATATCTTCATTGACTTCCTCAAAATTTATAAATGCATCATGGTCTTCACTGTATAAAACATTTTAAAAGTATTTTCTGTATATTTCCTACCTAACCCCCTCATTCTAATCTTTTTTATGATACAATTTTATCTCACATATATACATTGCTCTTTTTAGGGTTGCAACTCTTCTCAGCATCCGTCTAGTGTAACTCTTCTTTTCGGTGCAACTCTTCGTTTAGTTATTTTTTGGCAAAATAAAATATTTAATTAGTTGCCTTTTGGAAAATTAAATATTTTAATCTTCATCTTTATGTTTTCTTTGATAGTCTTCATTAATATTAATCCCTTTGCTGGAAAATCTCCTGTTTATATCTTGTTTGATTGAAAATTTTCACCAAATTTATTCCCTCAGGTAAAATAATTATTCATCCTTTTAATCCTGTTGATGAAAAACTTCCATTTTCCATTCAAACACTTTATAATTTTTTACCTTTTATGCCTTTTGTGGGTAAAATAAACATCCACCTTATAACTCCCTTTGGTGACAATAATTCACATCTTGGTTAAAATATTTTACCTCATAAAAAATACTCTACCACCATATCTTCACCCTTATTCACCTTATTACTCCAACAATGTAATATTTAAATCTTTTTAATCTTACCTAGATTGTATCGATACCATTTATTTTAATTATTTTTCCCCACCTCCAAACTTTTGGCTAGACATGCATCATCGAAGAGACATATTTTTTTTCTTTTGATAGTAATGTGTCTCCCTGATGAAATCTCCATCGCTGTGACAAACGCACTCGACATGACTTAAAATTTTCACTCCGATCCTCATTCTCTTGCCGATGCATTTAGGGATTTTCTCTTATGTTCATTGCTACATATTGAATCCTTTCGTATTCTTCCATGGCATGGAGTTAGTGTATTACACACACCATTCCTTCATAACATAGGCAGTAGGATGCTGGGAATGGTTGTGGAATTTGTTTTTACACCTGCCACATACTCGAGGGTTCTTTAGAGCTTTGTTCAAGATCCATTTTACACATATCCTCCATTGATGGAATATAATGTTCCATGAGATGACATCTCTTTTAGATGTTTTCAGATTCAACTCTTGCAGCTGGCATAATTTCCTTTCACTAAAATCAATCTGTGTTTCTCCCTTGTGTTGTAGAATCACTTGATTTTCTCATGTCAGCTAGATCGAGATTTCATTTTTTCACTCGATACTGAAACTTTATAGTTTCCAATCAATTTTCTTCATTACTTATGTTATCAATAGTTTTGCACCCTGCTAAATGCAATATTCAACAAACTACTGAAACATGGAAACCTTCTTCAGATGTGGGTGATCTGAACGAAGAAGGAATCTCCAGAGTGAGCTGGTTCTCTGAATGATGAATTCTATTTTAAGTGACTCTTCGGGAAAAAGGATAGAAAGATAAACTCGACCTAAAATCTAAAACTAAAATTCTATCATCCTAAAATACTGATCAACTGTAAGAAGACCCTGATAATAACCTACTCTCATCAACTCTTTAAAATAAAAATCTCACAACCTCACAACACATGTATTCAACCAGTGATTTATGCAAAGGTTAAATTAACACAAGGAATAACCTGAACTAGCATGTAACTCTTGCAAATCACTTGACAATGGTAAGAAAAGAGAAGGATCCAACAGATTTGAATCACAAATCAAATCAAATTACTATTCCAAGTCATGAAAAGGAAATGAGAAAGGAAAACTCTGCTATTTTATTGAATGATGGAGTGGAACTTCTCAGAATCTGAGCACACATAAGTTTACAAGCTCCCCAGAATGTGTAAGGGCAAGAAAATCTAATCTAAACTGCTGAGAATGGAGAGTTGAAAAGTCTAAGTCTTTGAAAAGAACTCTCAAGAAAACCCTAATCCGAGCTTAGAAAAAAGCTCAAGGAAAAAAGCTTCAAACAATCTCAAAAACTGCTTAAAAAGCAAAAAAAGCATAATGCTTTCATAATGAACCTGTCAAGCCTCTAAAAATAGGCCGAATCTACTTTAAAAGCACAAAAACACCTTATCTCTCCAAGACAAGCCTCAAATCCGACCAAGAGGAAAAGTTAACCAAAGATCTGCTAAAAATAGCAAGAAAACATAAAGCAGTTTATAGAATATCGCTTTTATGATTCTGCTTTACAAGATACAAATTTTTACAATTTGTCTATTTTTTGCAATTAAAGATTGAAAATCTTTTGCAAAAAAGAAAATCTCCTTATTCACCAATTACAATATTTGATTTTCTCAAAAAATCATTAAAATAAAACACATTATTATCTCTCTCTATCCTCAACTCCACAATTGATTTCTTCAAAATCAATCAAAAATAAAAACCCTAAAGAATAAATGACCCTAAATCATAGGGTATTCACAACTCACCCTTAATTGATTTTCAATATTTAAGCCCTTAAAAAATACTAAGGAATGAATAAGTCTAAAAGACTTAATCTTCAACCTAACAAAGAAACTCGGCCCCCACATAAGTATTAAACTTGGATTTTAATAAAGTCACAATGATACATAATGAATTTCGGCCTCCATTGGAAATTCAACATGTGCATTTATCGAACCTTCTGGATGGTGATGATATTCGAATTAGGCATGAGGAAATAGGGTCAAACCCTAATTATCATTTCATTTCACCCGTGACTTTGGAAAGAAGGAAACTCTGTCTGAAAGAAAACTACCGCCATGATGGTGTCGAATTCGAGCTCGTGTGCTTCAGTAATCTTCTCCATGTTTTCAGATAACTAAATCTCCAGTGGGTAAGCCTCCTTTCATGGTATAATAGCTTTTCTACTTCATTATTTCAAATATCAAAAAGCCCTAAGGGCGCGGCCTGTATGAGCCTACTCTTTGATCTTCTCTTACCTTGGCTTCTCCATGCCTTCTGAGCTTGGGTTTTATTTAAAAGCTCCAAGAGAGAGCTCATTCGTGGGTATGTCTTCTGCTTCTGCGCACAAGGTAAGTTAGCTTCCATGGTTTTATTTTTCATTTATGGCCTTGTGGCCGTGGCTATACACAACCTCTGATATATTTCTATATTTCTTTGCGTTTTCTGTGTTCCATTTACTGTTGTGTGAGCTCAACCTTCATTGTGAGCTCGACTCTTGCTTTATGGACACTTGTGAAGCTCTTGGCCACGGATTTAGTGTTCTTCCACAGATATGGACTGGTAAATTTCTATCTTAAGCACGTATCTCCTGTTTTACTCTTCAGAACTTGAAGAATCTCTCTTCTATTCATGAATTTCTGACCATTTCCATGCCGCACCAGATGTGTATTATAAAAAGCACTGTTAGAAGTTTTGGGCTCGACCCACAACAAGAAACTCTCTTCCTTGTATATTTGATAATGAATCCCTTCGTGGGTATTAAAAAAAATGAATGAGATCTGCATTTCCTCCATTTTTGAGCTTGATTCATCACAAAAATTTTCACATTTTGTTGTATATTTTTCTTTTAAATTCAAGATCTCACATGGGTTATTACTGTAACCATTTCTTCTGCACTTTGAAGCTAACCCTGAAAATGGGTACCTGAAATCTTTAAAGAAAACTGCATTTTCTATATTTTGAGAATAAACCCACATGTGGGTATTTGAAATTTCAAAAGAGAACTATATTTTCTTCTTTCCTGAGCTCGATTTATCACAGAAATTTTCACATTTCATTGCTTTTCCCTGCTGTCTCTTTTGTGGTTATTATGAAAATCATATGAAAGCTTTATTCTTTCTACTTTGAGGCTCGAACTAGCACAAAAATTTGCATATTTTGTAAACAAACCCTCACGTGATTCGAGCTAAACAAAAAACAGTGGCTTATTTTCAACTTCTGGAATATAACAATATCATGAGTATTGAGAATTTTCAAAGCCAAAATCACGCACTCTTATTTTCTGACAGAGCTCAACCTCCCATACTTGCTTGAAATGGTAATAAAACTGTACATTTACTTGCATTTATTCTCAAGATTTTGACTCAAATAACCAGTGTTGTTCTGCAAGATTCTGAAAGATTTGTCTTGAATTTAAAATCTCATATGTGTATTAAGCTTGAAATTGAACATTCCACTATAGTCCCCAACTGTTTTATGTTGCTCATCTTGTAGATATGACAGAACCTTTACCTTACTGTTCTGACAAGATCTTAACTGAGTAATCTGAAAATGATCAAAATCCTGTATATTTGTTGTATTCAATTCATGGATCGACCAATTACAAGTGATGTCTTACCTTGACACTTGTAACTCACTGAAAACAAAATGGATGTGCATCACTTTTGATTGCTGTCCTTCACTAATCATTGATACACAATCCCGTTTGAGGCACCATCCCAGCTAGAAAGAACTGGCTGTCCTTTGTACTCTTGAGCAACATGGTACTCTTCATGCATTTTTATATTTCATTGCACAAACTGCTCTTAAAATCTGTTCTCTCTGATGATGAAAATTAAAACAAAACATTAAGGCATAATGTATGCCTGTTCACTATCCGAGAAGGAATTGATGAATTGAAACTCACATGACATATGATTATGATCAACACTAAAAATGAAGTTATTCAACAATTCTGATGTAAATGTGCTCAGTTAAATTTATTAAGTGAACTAAACTCACTGTTCACTTGTAGCCTTCAGAAAAAATCCTGATCATTATGAATGCACAGTTGGTTTTGTTGCTTGATGGATTCTCTGTTTTATTCTTTCAGCTGTATTTCATTTCATTCGATGAATATGATGAAGTATCTTTTAAAATCAGCCCATTTAAAGAATAGGGTAGCATGCCGAGCTCTACCCTTGTGGGAGCCTGTTTTACTCCACATGCTTGGTCTTCGAATAATGTTCAGCTTCATGACTTTACCTATACCTGCACAAGGAAACAAATAGAGTTAGCATAAAAAATAGAACATGTTGATCATGATATTGCTATTTCTTCTTCAGCTCACTTCTTTTATATTGCACTTGATAGGATTTGATTGTTTCAATGCATTGCTAATAGTATGTTGTACTATTGTAGGTGCATCATATAAGTTACATCAAAATTGGAGCCACTGATACCCCTCTTTTCCTCTTACAGGTCGATGGAGCTCAAGAAGGCAAGGTGCACCATTCGGCATCGAACGTCGATAATCAGGCAATGATGGTTATGCTGTTGCTTATGTGTTTTCCTTTCTGCATCTTTAGTAGTGCAATGCATTGTTAGAAATATGTTGTCATAGTTATATCCACGGCTTGTGTGGATCTTTGATTTCAATTCTACTTTTCAATCGAAAAGAAAACACATTTCATGCAAATGTTGTAATTTCATTTTGATTGTGAAATCAAATGAAGCCTTGTAAAATATGAGTTTTTACGAAATAAATGAAAGCATTTCAAATGCTATTTTGCTTATTTGTTCAATTCTATATTTCTGCCATTTTTGGAATATTTGAATGGCACTCTGCAACTCTATTCCTTCTTTAAAAGCAAAACTGTTACTTGATGCAAATGTGATGCAAAACAACATTTGAAATTCAAAATGCAATTCCACTTAAAGTTAAATAACAATCAGCCAGCTCCTCCATTTGAGCTAAGGAAAAAAATATGTAACAACTTCATCTCATCATCTGCTCTATGTTCCACACGTAAAGAAATTTTTGTGTAGATCAGTGGTGACTTCAACAGTTCCACGAATGAATTATTCTCCATGCACAGGTGAATTATGTACTTCTGTAGTATCTTCCCTTTCTTCTGCATATCATGCTCCATATGTATATTCGGTCTTTGATAAAACCTGCCTTTTTATCTTGTTTTGACAAATGCCCATACCCTATTTTGAAACTTGAACATGGAGAAATTTGGTGTCTGCCAATCCTATTTATTGAATCATTTCAATAAATCTCCTTTTGTGCACAATCTCATGACTCTCAAATAGTTCTGGATGCTTTGGGAGGCTCAATAACATTTTTATTTCCTTAGTTCGCTAGTTAAAACCTTTGATCATAGTCATCCTCAACAACTCATTGAATTGATCTTCCTTAGATTCTTTTAATCGTGCACCTTAATTCTTGGACTTCAACAATGTTGAATAGCTTTTGAAAAGGAATTGACATTGTGTACTACCTTTTCTAGAGTTATTTTGGAAATGGATTCCTATATCTTGCTAATCTTCATCCCTTTATTCATTGATCCTAACCACTTTCAAGGATTTTTCACGAGGAGCTATTAGTATTTCTTCAAATGATAATCGTTCTCATTGCTTCTAGTGATATTAATGCCAAATACAATGGTCTCTAACGAATTATGTAGGGTATCTCTATGTAATTTTTGCATTTAATGCTTTCATTTTGTATTGATAGTAGGCTCATACCATGATGGAACGAGATACCACTATGGTAGAATCCACAAATTTTCATATTGTGATTCTTCTCTATGAAAAAGGTATACCAGTCTCAAATGCTCATAACCCTACATTTCCTTAAATCCTCCTCTACCAGTATTCTATTCTCTTCCACTTCTGAGAGATCTGTAATAAGAGACACATGAAAGGGGATTCTCCGATCTATGTCTTGTATTATTTCCATATTTTGTGCAAAAGAAAAATAGTTTTTTGTTGAAGCAATCATTACTCGAAGAAATAGTTCCTCCATTTGATAAAGACTTTGTTTTTGATAGCAAAAATGGTGCCCCTTCTTATATGATATGTTCCTATGAAAAGTGAAGAGATTCCCTGTGACCCAACAATAATCATAGTCTCCAAAATGCATTTCCTTCTTAAATTGATTATCTTGAGCAGCCTTAAAAGGACATTTGATATTTATGACTTCCATGACTGTAAGTGCTTGATTCAAGTTGATGCTATCTCAGTAAAAATAATTTCATTAAATGATTTCATCTCCCATGATATTTAAAAGACACCTTGAATTGAAGTGGGCACTTGTCAAACTTTTTCTTTTTAACACTCTGTAATATTACAAAAACAGATTAAGTAGCCTCCAAAATAATTTTTGGAAACTAATCAAATGATCTCGAAAAACCCCAAAAATGCACAAATATGTTGAGCTATGGTAGGAGAAAATATTTTCCAGATGATTTGGCAGGAAATGATCTAGACTAAAAACTGTTAATGCTCAAAGTTTCCCATTTAACACTTTCTAAAAATTGCACCTGCCTAGCTCAATTGAAAACCACCAACTTGCCTTTTCAAAAAAATACCAAACTTTATCCTAGGAGGCTATAACTTTGTAGATTAGTTTATTTAGGATCCATGAACATGTGTGTACAATGGTTTTTCACCAAACTTCTTCCTTTTCAAAATATGGGGTGTCAAAGTTGAGCCTTTTGCAGCTGTCCTGAAAATGTAGAGTTCAAAACTAGGTAAAATCCATTTGGAATTGATTTTGAAAAAATATCAAATGATGTCCAAACGCCCTAAAAATTGGCATGGATGTAAACTTTGGTGTAAAGAATCAAAGGAACCAACCATTTTGTGATGATCATCATCCATTTTCTTAATATTTACCCTCAAAGTTGACCATTTTAACAAAATTTTCACTATACTGACAATAGATTTTCTCAAACACCATTCAACTTGTCACTTTGGAACTTTGTCAAATCAGATCGTATGAAATAGAAAACTGGCACGCACACTCATATGTGGTAGATAAACATGTCTGCAATGTGATTTTTCTTGAAATTGCACTAATTTCATTTTGTGATTTTTCAATGTGAGCCACTTAAGCAAATTTTTTAACTGAGTTTTTGATTGTTATATCAAAATTTTCAGCATGGCACCTTCAAATTTTTCCAAAATTTGAAGGTTCCAATAGAATCACAAGTTAGTTTATCATCATCCCAACAACACAACCCAAACACATTATCATGTGTTTTAAGACTTTGAAAATCAGATTTATCAACACCCAAAGTATTTTCACCCTCATTCAAATCATGGCATTCTGAAGAAATGTCAGCATCCCAATTACACATAATGTTTGACATTTCAGGTTCAAAAACAAGATTACCAACATTCAATATGTTATCATGAAGGGAAGCTTCAAGTACAGGTTCATGAAAAATTTCATTTGCAACAACTTCATCATAGTGAGTGTTAATGACATATTCATTATTGCAAAGAGTATCAAAATCAACATCATCTCCTACTGCTCTAACATGAAAATCTGAAACATACTGCTCATGAGAAGAACTATAAATTGCAAATCCAGAAAAAAGGTCCTCATATCCATCTATATGATAGACACAATCATGTTCTTCATGTGTAAACTTATCATGAAAACTATCACTAGCCATACCAATGTTTTTGATTCAAGTAAAAATAGGTTTTGAAGGGGCCCAAAACCCTTTACAATAAAAAAAAGGCTATAGAAAGGACAACCTGTAGCCAACCAAAAACCAACTCCCAAACAAGACTCATCAAGATTTACATTTAGAACCACTGTTGATGGAACGAAGATTCATGTCAAAAGAAGGCCTAGAGGATTTAGCTTTCTTTCCCTTAACAGTGATCCATCCTTCTTCCATTTGCATAGCCTTACCATGTCACGATAGCTCACAATTTTCTTGAAGATGAATGCCTACAACCAAATTCTTAGGGGTTTCATCTTTATTCCTTTGTGTAGACAAAGATTTATTTGAAAAGCTGCCAGATATGGAAGTTGAAGCACTATCACCAGAAATGGCAGCCTAAGACCTAGTTGCTTGCTCATTAGGGGTAGCCTTAGCAACCCCACCATTTGAGATGTCTGGAGGGGGCATCCCAAGACCCTATGATTCAAAAGCAACCACCTCAGAAAAAATCCTATTTTGATCAGCTTTCTTCTCAACCGTATAATGTTGTTGAGAAGCACCTTTCCACCAAGTAGCTATCTTTTCTTTTTTCTCAAATCCACATTATGCAGTAGCATGTCCAGTTTTGAAACATCTTCTACACTAGAAGGGAATCCCTTCATAATCCAAAGATTGGACCCAAGAACCTTTAGAAGATTTAAGTAAAGCCTCAACAGGCAACCCTTTTGAAACATCGATTTCAACTCTAGCTATACCAATGTTTACCTCTACATTTTCACTTTCATATACATCTACATCAATTATTTCCTCATGAAAACATTCGGTGATGGATTCAAAGGTAGAAAAAGGAATAGAAGGTAAAACATCAAATAAATCAGGAGTTCCTTGTTCATCATTATCAACTGCTTGAACTGATTCTTTCAGTACATCTCCTGCATGCATATCCTTCTCTTTGTTCATATTGCTGCAAAAATTAGTAGTGTCACACTCCTCATTGTCAAAGTGAAAATCACCATTTGTTTCTTCTTTGTAGCTGCTTATAGATGATGTCTCTAATTGAAAATCATTGCAAACTTTATCATTCACAGCTGATATACTGACATTCTCATAAGTGTTCTTCAAATCTGCAGGCTCTTTTGTCTCGTCATGAAAGCTTTCATCAATGCTACACACACTTAGAAGATTGGTATAACCAAGTGTATCACAATATTGCTGATTACAAATATCCTCTTCAAACAAGGTATTCAGTTCATATCCATCATCATCTTGTCCTCATGAGCCTTCGATACTATTGTCATCATCTTCATTAGAATAATTCTCACTCAAGGGGATTAATTCCACCTCCTCCCCTGGAAAGGAATCATAGTTACTAGGGCTGCAAGTAGAGTTGAAGTCCTCTTGATCACCCATACAAAGATTCTTTTCAACTAGTTGCAAACTCCCATCTACAACACCATTATTCTCGTCAAGAGGACTTGAAACATCAGAATGAACATGATCTTCAACTGTATACTCAAAGTCCATAGAGGAGGAGAAAATACTTTTAGTGTCATTTTCCTCATTGTAGCCTTCATTTGCTACAAACAAATTGCTTTCTATTTTTGTATTTTTAGAGCAAATAGAAGATACTTCACATGTTTCATTTATCTCATCACTTCTTTCATCATTATGGCTGCAATATTCTTCTGGATATATTTCTTCTGTAGGTTGTTCCAAAACAACATCCTTATCTCTACATGATGCACTATCATTCTCCTCAATTACTGAAAGCCATTGATATAAACATTCAAGGTTAGGGGGCTTCAAATCAGCCAGTGTATCACTCAAACTTGGCTCACAATTTACACATAACAAGTTGATGCAAAATGACTCATCAGTCCTTTCTGATTCTAGTATATCAAGCAGAAATGTCATGAATCTATCATGGAATTAATAGAGGGATTCATCTTCAAATCTTTCCATATATCACATAATGCATCAATATATGATATGGATTCAACCTTGTTTTCAGTTTTCTCTTCAAATTCTTCTTGAGTATGTAGATTTATTTCTTCAGATACGCATTCATCATTCACTATTGTTTCTTCTTTAAAATAATCAAGGAAACACATTATGAGCTCATGCCATGAATCTTTGGAATGCATTGGAAAACAAGTAAACCAACCTTCAACCATACCTTCTAAAGTTGTTACAAAAAAATTCATGATAACATCTTCTTCTTCATTCTGAAAATCTTCCATCAAATCAATGAAACACTGTACATGTCTTGATGCTGATTCTTCAAAATCATCTCTAAACTTAGGCAAATATTCATTAATCCTTCTTGGGTAAAAATGTGGGTAACCTTGGATTTTACTGAAATCTTAAGGGTTGTATCTTTCACTAGCAAACACTTTCCTTTGAGGACATGACTGTGTTCTAGGAATGATATTACAACTTGTAGAGGGAGAACTAGGATAACAATACATATTTGCAAGTAAAATCTATTTCCTCCACAACCATTTAATATTCAACATTCCTTGATTGTAGTGCTCAATTTCACTAAATATGGGAACCAAAGTTTTCTAGGAATTCAAATGTGGTTTTCATATACATATTTATCTTTCTTGAAAACTAGAAATTGAGAAATACCTAGATATGTTGCAGTTGTTGCTAATTATTCTTCCCAACTAGAAATATTCATAGATCTGAAACTTTATTCACATCTTCATTAGGTTCTTTTGACAGAGTCACCACCTCTCTTCAAAGAGAACCGAGCTTCAAGAAATATGAAGCTACTTCAAGGATGGATCTCTTTTTGAGTTTTCTCCAATAGAAGAGTCACACATACATTATTTGAAATCTAGTACAACAAAATTTACTTCCAGGTTTGAAAACTTCTCAATATTAACTAGATGTTCAAATTCACCAAATTCTTGACTGTGTGATAAAACAGTCTGCAACTAGAGATTCACAATACTCCCCAGTAGAGTCGCTATTCTGTTGGTGTTCCAAATCGATAGATCCACTAAATCCTAGACGTAAGCCACACTTCATGTTAAGACCTAGTGTAGGATTTTTCCAACTGACAGGAAATGAGATTGAAACACATTTCCCCTGCACTTCAGGCTTTGTAGGACCTAGGGGGGAGACCCTTTAGCAACAACTAAAGATTTAAACACACACTTAATAGGGTATTTCTTAAAAAATGATGCTCTCACAAGAATATGCTAAGGAACATAAAATATCACTCAACATTGGCTAAGACATTGGGTGAATTTCATTAATCAACATGGAGAACATGGTAGATATAAATACTCATAAAACAGAACTGAAAGGTTTGAATTGATTTTAAGATTTAGGACCAAACAAAAAACAAAAGATGCACAAGGATTGACCAGTGCCAAGAGAAGGGCTATGGAGTCATATAACCAAAATTTCATCTTGCAATGTTGAACATGTTTTGAAGATCTTTGAGAAATGCTATCACATTATGATAATAAGACCACTGAAGCTTTATCATATGACCATTCTTAGAAATCCACTTGGAAACATAACACACCTATTACATTTGTTGAAGCAATTACTCCATTCTTTGAACAAAAGGAAATAAAAAATGCAGTTGACCTTCATTAAAGTAATTACATCATTCTCTGAATAGAAAGCAATAACAATTGCAACTCAAATGCAAAAAATGTGCATGAAAAAACCTAGATAATCTTTGATTATTGAATTCAAAAGAGTATTACATCTTAGCCATGGAGACATTCACAAAACAAAATATATTCATGAAGCTCAATTTAGAACATAGCAAGATCTCAAATTAATGACTAATAGTTATAATTCACCCTAGCATTACAATTTACCCAGAGCTTCTTCCTGCCTTGCAGAATTTTTAGAAAAAGGAACCCCTTACAATGAGAAGAGAATAAGAAGATAAAGAAGAAGAAACAACCCCAAAACACATCCACTGTTGGCAACTGGCAACTTGATCTCCATTTGATCTTTAATAGGAAAAATCCTCTCTTCTCTCTTCCCTTGCAGTAACAACGTTGCATTTGAATTTTTTCCTCAACATTCTCTTTATTTCTTCAACAAAAAATTCACCTGCCCGTGAAAAACCCTTTATCTCCATTTACCCTACAACAAAAACTCAGTTCCCTTGTAAAATATTTTACTTTGTCCTCTGCATCTGAAAATGATTTTATATTGCCTGTGAAATATCTTTCATTTTGCCCTTATGTCTTGCTGCAGAATACTACATTTCCTCCTAGCAAATATAATTATTCCACCTTTATAATGGGTATCTTTACCTTTTTATTTTCACTGGTGCCCATAAAGTTTTAAATATTTCATTTAAAACATTTCCCATAAGTTCCTTGATTTTTACTTCAAAAAAAGTGAAAACCCCTTTTAAAAATTTGTCAGGCTTAATAAGGCTTTACCCGTGCTTTTCACATTTTACCTCACATTTAAAACTTTATTCTTAAAAAGTGAAGACCTTTGAATGACTTATATCGGGCCTTTAGAAATATTTACTGGGCAATATTAAAACATTAAAAACTTTAGTGTTTTGGGGCCCACCAAAGCCCTCTCCTCTCATATTGCACATCACTCAGAGTGGGAGAATGGAAACAATTCCCACGATGGGTGATGGGAGGCACATGGTATCACCAATCGCTAATGTAATGAATAATTTTTTTTACAACTCGCGATGAGTGATCAACACTGGGGATTTGGTTGCATCTCTCCATTTTAGTCTGCCGTTGATTTGTGTTTTTGTGACCTAACTTTCATAGTGCTACACCTCCTTGAAAATGGTGACTCCAACAAGTTTTCCTTAAACAAATTGGTTACGTTTTCACTACGGACACATGCTGCCATGTGCTCAAACCAGATGGAATCGGGGGGTGGTGACAAAATAAAATTTCCTCAAACAATTTTGATACATCTTTAATGCAAGCACAAACCCCATGCACTGTGCCTTGATGGATGTCCACACAATAATCCCTTGTAGCCAATTCATTCCATGCTAATTTGATGGTTCTCCTTGTTGCGTTCATGGAACCATCCTTCGTTTCACAAAAACTCTAACAAAGCTCCTCTATTATCTATGCTGTGATGGTGTGATCTGGATTCTTCCTTTCTGTTGTGCATAATTGCAAGATAATCTCGATTCCTCAAGTGAAAGAATAACCACAAGAATCCTGCACCTTTGATTCACCTTGGGAATCTTAAATTATTTCTCTTGCTCAAATTCATTTGTCTATTTCCTGTTCTAGACTATGGCGACACCAAATTCTTCAAGCAATTTTGATTCATTTCACTGTTGGAGCTTACAAAAAATTCCTTGCACACAGATCACGCGGTAGGGTTTCCACTACTTTGAACCATCCAACAATTCATTCATCACCCAAAGCAGGAGGCAATGACAAGGATATCTTTAGTCTTTGTGAATAGAAATACTAAGAAGGGATTTTCTCCCAACGACAGTGAGAAATAAAAGCTTATGCCAACTATGAAACCTTCATTCTTTGCAAATTCATCTAGGGGTGCTAACTAGATGAGAGAGGATATGGTATTTCCTATGTAAAAGAATCTCCCTTTGCTATATCAGATTCATCCTTTGAATAGTGGCCAAAAATCACTTGATAGTTTACCCGAATATCCAAATCCTAACGCACTTCAAACTGTAATGGAAAATCTTTAAGATTTGTTCCCTGAACGGTTACTATTAGTCATTGGTAGAATGAATTGTTTCATGTTAGTTGAAGGTTAAACTACATCTTCCTAATGAGTTCCTACTTCAAATGGAGACTTCTTCAGAGAAACACCCTCATGTTTCTTCTCTTAGTTAAAAATTGCCACTCGCAAGATGGAGGATTTTGGTTTTTCATTGCAAAAACTCATTCCAAACTGTCTCCAAAATGCTCCTGCTCAATGTCCTCTAAAATTCAAGGAAAAAGGAAATTGAGAATACAAAGGTTCATTATCAATATGAACATGTGTAGGAAATGAAAATCCAAATGTAGTATTCCTACATGACATTAGTGTGCTTTCGATGGCTTTCATACTCGTTTCCATTCATCAATTTTACATTCCATTTTTCCAAACATACATAAAGAGTTTGACAAGCTCTTTATCCTTCTCAAATGCACGCCAATAAGTTCCAAGCTGAATTGGATCTCATAAAAATATTTCCCTAACTGCAAGACAATGATGTGCATCCATATGCTCAGAAAACTCAAACAGTATTAGCAATGTATAAAACATTTGCTTTCAGTATCATGTAGATGTTCAAACAACTAAGCAAGATTAAATAGTGTTGTGACTTCATCCCATGGGAACTTAAGTGAAACACCATCTTCAATAGATAGATGGAAGAAGCTTGTGATGAAAAATGAAAACCCACTGATGGAAAAGTGCTTTGAAATTCATGCCTTTCATAACCAAAATGTCCTCCAACAACCTGCAATGCAACACTTATAACTAGGCAAAGCATGACGGCTCCCCATGTGGGCCCAACTATTTTTTTTTTCATTTTCAAACAAGTTTCATCTTGAATTGACTTAAGGATTCCTCTAAATGCATATGGGGAGAAAATTTGACGTGGATTGTCATTAAAATATGCTTTCTGGCATGTTTGAACAATGAGCCAAACAGGTCAATTGGGCTCTGGAATCGTCCCTGAAAACCAGTCAAACAATCTCCCGAAGCCATAAAAATTTATAGAAATGTAAAAATTTGAACCAAGGATTTAGTGCAACAAACGGCTTGACAAAAAATATCACAAGGTGAGAGTTATTCAATGTCAAAGTTGTGCAGTAAAACTTTTCTGCAATTGCACCTATTCAAAACCAATTAAAACCCACCCAATCACCTTCTTGAAAAAATTCCAAATCAACTCCTGGGAGGCTGCCAATGGAAGCAAAAGGTAATTTAGGTCCAATGAGCATGTTCACAAGAGGGATTTACTTCATTCATTATTCTTCACAAGATATTAGGGGTCAAAGTGGAACACCTTGAAACATTTTTGGGAATTCAGATGTAAAAAACAACACACTGCATTTGCTTTTGATCTAAAAAAATGACAAATCAGATCATGAGGCTCTAAAACTGGACATGGGAGTATATGAATGTGGGGAGAATGGAGAGAAACAATCCTTTCGTTATGAAAATCATCCAATTGTGAAATAAAAGCTTGAATAGGAGGTCACTTCGCAAAACTAAGAGTTCACAAACGACAAAACAATGCCAAAATCCTCTAGCTTCGCTTTTCAAACACTGTCAAAACTCATCATGGGAATCTGAAAAATGACATGCACATTCACATATGTCACATGAGTGTGTCCACCAAGGGATTTAGCATGGAAATTAACTGGCTCTAAATTATGACGCTCCAAAGTAGACCACTTAGGCAGATTTTTCAGGTGCACTTCTGAGTGTGCAAAGGAAATTTTTTCAATATGGGCACTTCAAATTTGTGAAATTTGAAGGCGCCACTAGATTCAAAGGAAATTGGTGGGGTGGAAAGGCTCCATTCTGAGTAATGCTGGAAAACTGCAACTCCTGTCTGTTGCCCTTGAAGGGATTCCTATATACTTCCTCTGTATCTTTAAGATCCCCAAATATATTATTGAGAAGTTGGAAAAAATTCAAAGGAAATTTTTATGGTCTAGGATTAAGGAAAATAAAAAGGTTTCTTTGGTTAGCTGGGACAAAGTCTGCAAGCCTAAATCTTGTGGTGGGCTTGGAATCAGGAACATCCTATGCACCAACAAGGCCTTACTTACTAAGGTTGGTTGGGACCATTTGAGTAATAAAAAGGACTGCTACAAGATTATGAATGCTAAGTATCTTCACAATAGACCTATGATTAAGTGCCTCTTTGATTATCACCCCTCAGATCTCTAGCATGGAAGAATATTTGCATAATGTAGGGGCTGCTCATGAATGAGATGAAATGGAAGCTTGGAAATGGTATTAACATAAGGTTATGGGAAGACCCTTGGTTGTTAGACACCCACCTTTCATACTCTGACTCTAGGAATCTTATGAGACCGACACAAATTTTCTTCAGAATGTACATTGGTGACTACCTTCTCGATCAACTGGAGGCTAGGAGGTGGAAAGATCTACTTCTCAACTATCCTTTGTCCCCTGATTTGTTAACTCTAGAAAATTCTCTGCAGGACTTACTCTCCCTTAGTAGATTATCTTTATCCAACATGGAGGATGAATTCTACTGGACTAATGATAGGTAGGGCAATCTCATAGTCAAAATGACTAACAATCTATTATCGTTTTAGGGTATTTAGCACAAACCTTGGAAATAGGTTTGGAATAGGCACATGATTCCAAAAATAAACTTTTTCTGGTGGACAACCTACCATAATAGGATCCTTACTTAGGATAACTTGAGGAAAAGGGGATTTCAGATCCATAATAGGTGTCTGATGTGCAAATGCAATGAAGAATCTATGAATCACTTACTTCTACACTGCCCATTTGTTGCTGGTGTCTAGGAGCTTGCATTGGAGAGATTGGGTACTCACTAGACTATGTGTAAAGGCATCAAATCCTTTATCTTGAGCTAGTCTAGCCCCTTCCATCACCCCTTACCTAGAGAGATTTGGAACCAAGTCCCCCCATCATCTGTTGGTGCTTATGGAAAGAGAGAAACAATCAGATATTCAAGAATACAGAGATGAGTCCTAAGGAGGTTTTTGGTATAGGGCTAAGGCTATTTTTTGAAAATATTTCAATTTTCAATGGGAAAACCTTGGAAAAAGCTCCTATTGGATGGGAGATTAAAATGGCTAAAGCTTGGAACCAAAATCTTGAGGTCAACTCCTTTGATAACTCTCAGTCCTAGGCTACATGGGACAATATTTGGAACCCTTGGATCGTGGATGGAATAAACTCCATTTTGATGGTGCTGCTAAAGGAAACTTGGGCAGGGCAAGCATAGGGGTTATTATCAGGGACTGTAGGGGAAACTTTGTGGTGGGTTACTTGGGGGGTATAGTGATTTAGACCTCCATGACTGTGGAAGCTAGGGCACTCTAAAGGGCGTCTAGTTAGCTGTTACTATGGGGATAAATAAATTACACATAGAAGGGGATTCTAAGTTGGTGGTTGTCTCTATTAATTTGGGCAGATTATTAGGATGGAGTATTGGGGATATCTTGTTATACATAAATAATTTAGTGTCAAAGCTGGATATGAAGATTGTTACTCACATTTATAGGGAGGGTAATCAAAATTACTAATGCCTTGGCTAATCTCGGCTCCCATTGGAAAGATTCTAAGTGCTGGAGGAATATGGGGAACTTACCATTGAGAATACAAGGTATCATCCTCAAGGAGTAGGGCACATTTGTTTATAATGATGATAAATAAATCTATGGTTGTCATGGATTTTTGGGTGGTCCACATATATGCTTTTTGGGTGATGTGGAAAAAGATGAATGCTGAGGTGTTAAATACATGGAAAAATTTGAATAATGGGATGGAGATAGGAGTTACAAACCTAATTATGGGGAGTAATGGGAAGTACAACAGGGTAACGGGTAAGTTGGTTAGGCCTTACACAATCTTTATTGTAGTCTTGTCTCAGCCTTTGCATATCCTTACAGATTTCTAAATTCAAATTTGATGTGACTAATAATTATGATGCGAAGCTCTTGGTTTGTCTTATCAACTCTGCTAAAAAGTTTCTAATGATAAAAGGAAGATATTTAGGGAAGGCTAAATTTGGCCCCACATCCAACCATCATTGGTACTTGTGTAATGGCAACGTGGAAGGTAAACCTTCCTATGTCATCATTTTTCGCAAACTTGGCCGCATGTGTTTAAATATTTTCATTAATGGGCCCACATAGATTTCCTTTTTGGATTTAACTCCTAAAGTGTGTGTCCTGCATACTGTCTTGATTGCTGAGAGCCTTCTTGGTTGGCTTAAAGAAGAGGTGTTTGTGCGACCTACTACTTAAAAAAAATTTCTTATCTTTTTCTCTCACAGGTTTCCTAGTTTTGTAGTGTGCAGAGTCATGAAATGGGTGGTGATAGGGTGAGGATGAAGTTGGACAATTGTGGGGAATTCTGCAAGGACCCACTAGTTTGGCACATTTGTGTCAAAGGAGGGAGCTAGCACCACTAATGGAATGCTTGGTTGGCCATGATTTGAGGATGTCAACACAATTCACGACCTCCTAGAAAGAAAGAAGGGTTACCATCAGTGGTATTTCCTTTGAGGTCAATGAGGAGGTGATTGCTCAGGTGGCAGGGATCTCTTGTACCAGGAAGAAGTACCCTAAGCACACCAAGGCTCAAGACAATGAAAACCTTAATGTCTTCTTTAAAGGAAACAAAAAACCTTTCCGCTCCTAGTCTGGTTTTGAAAGAGAAGCTCTCTTGTAGTTGTGGAACTAGGTCTATCTCACTCTCATGAAGTATGTCACTTTAGAGGGTAGATACAAAAATTTCTATTATTATCATTTGCCTCTTTTAAATCACCTCCACCATAAAATGCTGTTAAGCTTCTCATTTTTCTTACTCACTAATTTAGAAATTTCCATTGAGAAATGCTTAGACACAACTGCACAAAACCCTAAGGATTCTCTTCCCCCGCCACTTCACCAAGGCCTCATCTTGAGGCTTTATCATTTTCACCTCATGCTTTTCCCACCCAAAACCATCTCTGCTATCCATATTGAGGAAGTTGAACCCCTGTTCAGACCAAAATCTCTCTGGTTGAGTCTAAGGGTCCCAAAAGGAAAACCCCTATGGGGAATATTAAAACCCCTAAAGCCTAAACCGTCCACCAAAAAGAAAAAGGGGATTGTGGGGCTTACCCAGTCAAATGCTGCAGTTGGGCTTTGTGAGCTCAATTCTTCCCCTAGCAAGACTTGCAAAAAACCTGTAGCTAAGAAAAAAGTGAAAGAAGAAAGGAAAGGTCTTGTGGAGCCACTAGACACTAACAACAAGGGGAATAATGCAATGGGAAGAGACTCCAAGGGGGATACTATGGTTGCTGCTATGGTGGAGACTGGGGTTGAAAATACTAGAATTAGGAGATTTGGCAGGCTAGCAAAAAATAGCAAGAAAGTGTAGATTAATGAAATTTCTATTAGTGAGGAGTAGTCTACCAGCAAGGGCAATAAGAATGAGGAAGGCACAGAGGGAGAGGAAGAGGAATTTGTTGAAGGTCCTAGCCACTTTTCTGACCTCAAAAAAATGCTAAAGGAGAATTCAACTTCCTAGTCCTCTGAACCTTAGGCTATGGAGCATGAAGACATCATGAAGATTATGGACAAAGGGGAGGATCATCACATGCTACTAGAGTGGGTGGAAAAGCTTGAGAAGAAGTTTGACCCTATCTGGCTTGGTTCACTGTCAAGATGGTTCACCGTGTGGCTGGCACCCTCTGTACTATGCTTAAGGATGAAATGGATAAGAAGGCTATGGAGGAAAGCCCCAACTAGGTTGGGGAGGATGTTGGTTTCCTCCTCTCTCAAAATTGGGAGAATGCTAGCTAGTCTGCTATTGTTGTGTGTTGTCTGTTGGGTCATTTTTTTGTCGGCTGTTTGTTTGCTGTTACTGCATTTTTTTTGGTGGTTTTTGTTATGTTTCAATGGACTTGATATTTTTTGGCCCTTGAGGCTCATTGTGTAAAGGGTACAACAACCTGTAAATATTTCTTATCTTGTCAAAAATAATTTCATGGTTAATTAGATGTTGCTGTTATTTGAGCATGTCGCCTCGTTCACTGCAAACAATGACAGAGCGATTATTTTGTTCCATTTTCTTATGATTGGATCAATCTTTAAGATTAATTTATAGTAAAAAAATTATTCACGAAATTAATCATTCATCAGAATGATCCCCTTTTATTTACAGTATTCCATTTTATGCTCATAGTATACCATTAGTATATCAATTTACAGTATACCATTTTATGCATACATAAGATGCTTGTAATGTTGTTTTCACTAGTTCATGTTGCATGCACATATTTTTCCCTTGAAAGATGCTTGAATTGTTCCATATAACGATCTCTATGAATGAGTCTTATTAGCTAGTTGTTGAATAATACAAGCCATTGATAATCGACATTCTTTAGGGTTCAACTAATGATAATGTTTGTGATAAAACCAAATAATCGTTTGACTATTAGTCATTTTTAAAATTATAGTAGCTTGAACTTACATCCATAATAGACACTAATAGAAACACAGGTCTTTCTTAACTCGAAATAGTAAAATAAATGTTTCAATTTATATGTGATTAGAAATGACAAGCAATTTGTTTGATTCCTTGTTTTGCACAAAAAAGATACTAGTACTGTTTAGATAATTGCATGTCCAGAATGATAGAACATTGATCATTTACATGATAAATTGGATAACTTGAAACTGTTAATGAGACACATTAGCTTAGTAACTTGTAAACTTTTGCAAAAAAACATTGTTATGATACAAACAACACATCAGTATGTGGAAAACGATTAAACAAAAATATTCTTCTTTCTTTGAGAAAGACAATTTACATCTTGTATTACTATCAGACAATGTGACAATGTGTAGCATTATTTTGAATGAAGTAAACTGTTATAATGGTTTTTATTTCAGAATGTATGCACAAATTTAATAACTTAAGTTGGCACATATATGTGGATGCACATAGACCTTCATCTATGCATATACACATACTTGTGACATACCCTCTTTTGTTACTTATTTAATTCATTTTTAATGAATACTTAATTACGTTGAATGCAAACTTGTGATATGTGCATGAATTGAATGGATAATGTATTGAACAACTCCATTTGAATTATCTTTTTGATTTATTTAAGTTGAGGAATTAAGTAGATTGAATTTCTTTTCCATATATATGTGTGTACAAGAATATTCTCTTTTATTAGTAGAATAGTAACACCTAAGTTGAATATAGCACCTTAGGGTAGATTCTTCTAGAGGGTAGATAGTTGCTAAGGAATGAATTATGTTGTTGAAAGTTACCTTCTAGGATGGGTGCCGAAATGGAGTAGAGAGAGTATAGGTTTTTGCTTTATCCAAAACGTATCTTTTGTTGTTGCAACTAAATTTTTATGCTTGGCCAAGAAATTAGCCCATTATGTATGTATAGATTTTGTGATAACACTCTCTACCATTCCTAGCATAGATATTTCATTTTTCTAATCATAGATAGATGCATGTTGATGTTTGGGCACTCAACAGATTCCACATTGTAGATTGTTCTCTTGATAAACTTTCCTTGCAGGGTCAAGTATTCTTCAAGTAGGAAGAATTACGGGGAAGCATAAGCTTTGTGGTTGGGTGGTAAAGCACTTCATCCATGTTCTCGTCCACTAGTGGAGGAAAGTGTCTAAAGGAAAACTTGGATGTGTTCAAGTTATCAAAAGATTATGATGTAACATTAATGTAAAATTTATATATTATATTGACTTTGAGGCCCTATGAGCCAAGTCAACTTGGGTAATGTAATTTACATTTGGAAATGAATATATATTATGGTTCATATTTTAATTAGACATGTGTTGCTATGATTGAAAATAGCTTCTTAGTTATGTTTTTTTAAAATTACATATTCATAATGTCATTTACAATAATATAATTAAGTAATATTTGGAATGGGTTATTACACCTAGTCTAATCTTGGGTGATGAGAAATAACAACGTGAATCCTCCTCTTTTTTCTTTTAAGTAGGAGGTCTACCTTGGGATACATCTTTATTGAGAACCCAAGGGATTGACCTCAAGCAATGTTTTCCATCCCGTGCTGTAGAAATTAGATGAGAGCGACAACTGTAGTTTGATCCACACATTTAGCATACTAGACTTTCACTAGGGAACCAAGGTAATTGTAGATCTCGAGATGTCTATGTAGCTAGCGATGTTCATGAATGTTCCACCCACTAAGAACCAATCTATTTTAGAATCCTATAAGACCTATCAAACATTATTTATTGTGGTGCATCATGAAAACATCATCACGAGAAATTACTCACCAATTTTGATCCTTGGTTGAGGTGATAAGGTGTCTTCTTTGGATCTGATCCTCTCAAGTTGAGGGGTGTTAAGGCGGTCCATGACCCTATCATACCTATTTATGCACTCTTTTGATTTTGATTAACATGCAAGTGTGGTGAGCCTACTATAGTTGTATAATCCTTGTAATGACTACTAAATAGGTTGTACTTCATGACATGTTTTCATGTGAAGACCTTGTGACACTCTTTAGTGTGGCCTTATGGAAGGACATGTGAAAAACATCTAATCACCTAATTGAGCCAGTTCTACATGCTATATACTGTGCTTTTTCAAAATAAAAACATCAAACAACTAGGTCAACTCACATTTTAAAGTTCCTCTAATAGATCAACTCATTTGTCTCAAAAGTGTGGCGCTTTTGTGCAAACTAATATTTCTATTTTCATTAAAGTGGTTCCTTTGTTTATACATCAATGCTTTTTCATATCACAACATGTTTGTTAGAGTAAACAAAAATTGCACAGTGGTGCCTTTGTTTGGACATTTTGACACTTTTGTCAAACATTGATGCCTTTGTAAATATTGGCACCTTTTCAAATACCAATGCCTTTGCAAAAAAAAAAGGAATGATGCTTTTTCCAAAGATTCAAAACATCAAAATTCATAACACTTTGCTAATTTTGTATTCTGGTATACAAACATTACATGGTCTAAAATTCATGAAAATAAAATTGATGAATACCTAAATTATTGAAAAATGTCAACAAAATTGTATCTTTTCACTTCATTTTGGAAACATAAAGATACCACTAGTCCTTATTTTAGATCAAACTTTTTGAAACAAAAAGAAAACCAACAATTTCAATTCATTCAAACAACAACTTGATTTTAGACATTGCCCATTTGAAACTAGATCTTCACATATCATTTCATAATTTGTCATAAAGCTTGAAAAAATCTATTTTTCAAGTATTAGGTCAAATTATTTTCAAATCATGGTGAGTTAGAATACTTTAGAATCTCAAGTCTACTCTTAAAGTTGCAAATTCATTATCATAAAAAATTAAAAAGAATCATAGATCTAGTTCAAAACATTGTCTATATTGAAAGTTCACACCATTTCATCCAACCAAAATCTATTTCAAACAATTGGTCCAAAATTATTTAAGGTGTCACTTTTATCCAAATTTGAGGAAACATTTGAACACAAAAATTTGAGTAAAAAATCATCATCAATATCTCCCAAGGTGGTCACAACTAGGTCACAATGCAAAAAGAACGTGGAGGCTAATAAAAGTGGGTTAGATGTTCCAATGGATACAAATAGTGGAGATTTATCATATGGAATGCCTATTACCACAAATGAAGTTCAACTACCACATCAAACAAAACCTCAAATATCACAAATGGAAACAATTTATATAAAGGACAATATATATGATCCAAACAAACCTAGAGAATTCACCCTTGATGAAATTATTGAAATGTCACAAGATCCAACTCTTCATCATGTCATAGAGACCATGATGAATCTAGATCCCAACTTGTACATGTTGAAACTAGCACAAAGTGGGGCTAAATTTCCATCAAATTTTGATGTCAATACACTCAAAGAACAACCTTTGGAGCAATCCTTTGCATACCTAGCAGCAAGAAATTGACCTCATAATAGTGAATCTTTGTAAAAACATATTACACAACAAATGCCAAAACATTCGTCACTCAATGTATCAAGTCAACCAATAGTTACCTTACAAAGGATAGGTCAAAATAATTCTTTAAATTAATATGTAAGCCCCTTGGACAATACTCAAAGTCTAGGAAACATCAACACAAACCTAGGATATCAAAACACAAATGTACCACCAACCTTCAATGCTCAAGGTTCAAACATTTATGGGTTAAATATACCTTCTCAAAACTTGGGCTTGAATGATCTTAACACTCAAAAACATCAACACCCACCAACCTTCAATGCTTAAGGTTCAAACATGGCAAGTTATGGGGTAAATGTACCTTCTCAAAACTTGGGCTTGAATGGTCTTAATACTCAACAACATCAACAATCTCAAAATCCACCACCCCAACATCAATCATCTCAAAACCAAGCACCTCAATCTAAAAATCAACCACCTCAATCACAAAATCAACCACCTTAATTGTAAAATCAACCACCTCAATTGTAAAATCAACCACTCCAATGTCAACAATCTCAACATATCCAATATCAACATCCACAACAACAACATCATCAAAATCACCCACATCCTCAACATCAACAACATCCACAACAACACAATCAAAAACCTCATCCCCATCAACAATAGTATCAGTATCAAGCATATCCTCAAGAAAATTCCATACGACAAAAAAATAGCATTCCTCCACAACATAAAAAAAAATGTGGTTATATTTTCACTTCAAAAATCACCAATTAAACATTCCTCCACACCATCAACAACAAGGTCATATTTTCACTTCACAAAATTTCTAGTTACAAAACATTCCTCCACAACATCAACAACACATGCCATCACCACAACAAAGTATCATATATCAATAAACACAACAACAATTACAAAAGTTGCAAGCACAAAGACAACTACAAGCATGACAAAAATCTTTGCACAACAAAATATTTGCAATCAAACCTTCAAAAAAATGTTGTGAATCAAAATCAATATGACCAATACAAGTCTTTCACACCACCACCTACCAATTTGAACAATCCTCCATATGATCAATACAACACAAATGTACCACCTTACTAAGATCCATTATTTAACTCATCCACTATTCCACAATACAATAAATATGATTCATCACCAAGAATTGGCCCCTTGGACATAACATCTCAACTACAAAACCTAACACAAAAGATTTAAGATATCCAAGTGAGGAAGACAAAATAATCATATGCAATACAAGATCTATATCCCCACTCGTTTGATAGAAGTATCATGATGGTTCCATTCCCTCCAATCTTTGAGACCTCAAAGTTTGATAAATACAAGGGACGTGGTAATCTAGAGGAACACATAAGAGAATTCTATGTAGCGTACATGGAAGTATCTTACAACAACACGTACCTCATGAGAATCTTTCCACGAAGCTTAGGTGGACAAGAAAGAAAGTGGTTTTCTCACTTATCTCTAGGGACTATAACCTTCCAAGATATAATAGATCAATTTGCAGTGCATTTTTTCCTACAACATTGATGCATAGGTCACATTGGTAAAACTCTATACCTTAAAAAAATAAGGGAGAATCCTTTGTACCTTTCTTGCAATGATGGATACATAGGGCTAGTAAATACAAATGGCCTATTCTTGAGAAACAACAAGTTGAAATCATCACAGTAAATTTAAACACAAATCTGTTGAAATCATCACAGTAAATTTAAACACAAATCTGTTGAAATCATCACAGTAAATTTAAACACAAATCTCACTTTCCAATTAAGGATGCAATGCATATTGAATTTTGAGGAACTCATATCTAAAGGTTTTAACATTGAGCCCTCATTGTAAAAGGAGAAATACAAATCTACAAGGACAAAAACCCATTATCTAGTTTCAATGACAAACTTCGTATATGGGCCAAAAACAAGAATGTTACTAATGATGGGGTTTTAGATGCAAAGGTTATCATCAATGCACCTTCCAATCCAAACATGCAACAAGGAGGCACACAATATGTCAATAGTGTTAACACCCAACAAGGACAACAACCAAGACAAAACAAATATCCTCCAAGATGAAAATACACTCCCTTAGGGAAGCCCATCGAAATAGTCTTGAACAAGTTGGCCTAAGCAAACACCATAAAAATTCCAGAATACAGACAATATGGGGAACCACAAGTTAAACCTTTGTGGTATAAGGATGAAGACTATTACAAATATCATTGTAGAAAGGGACATTAAAAATCTAATTGTATGAAATTGAAAAATGTCATTTAAGACCTCATAGACAATGGTGAGGTAAATATCGATCAACAACCCAAAATTTCTGGAAACAATGATTTAGGCATATATAAGAATCTAATGCTTGACCATGGGAAATGAAACAATGGCGGGAAAGAAAAAACGTACAATCAAGTTAACCATACATATGATAATGCTATAACTAATGTATACATTTTTATGACAAGCATGCCTCCATTATCACAATTTAAGGTCCAAATATTGAGTGTGGAGTCACCACACGGTATTGGAAAGTTACCATACAAGGAGCCCCTCTACCATCGAAAGGACCAATAAGAGACAATCCCAATGATTATAGCTTACTTGGTCAACTTAAGAAGAGTCCAACACAAGTATCTATTTTGGAACTATTAAAAATTTTACCCACTCATAAGGAGGTTGTAGAAAAGGCCCTTTTACCATCAACAGTTCCTACTGAAATTGATAGTGACCAATTTCAAGCCATGGTAGGGAAAATTTCATCTACCCATAGATTACTCTTCACACAAGATGGTCTTCCATCCCAAACATTTCATAATTGTGCACTTCATCTTGAAGTATACATTCACAAAAACAAGGTCAAGAGAGTATTGATAGACAAAGGTACGGGGTTAAATATTTTTACCCTCCAATTAATCAAACAATTGGGTTATTCAAAGGATGTGATCGAGAAGAAAAAAGGAGTCACAATCCATGCCTATGATGACAATGAATGGAGTTCACAAGGAACAATCAAGATGCCTATACAAGTGGGACCTACCATTGCAGAGACAACATGTTAGGTCCTAAATCTAGAATTACCTTATAACATTCTCCTTGGTCGTCCATGGATCCATGCCATGAATGTCATAGCTTCAATGTATCATCAATGTATCAAATTTCCTTATGATGAAAAAGAAATCACAATCCATGGAGATCTAGAACCATTTTATTACTGCAAAAATATGAAGAAGTACTACAAGGTGCTCCAAGTTCCTAAAAATGATGAAGTTCCACTACCTTCCTCCTATGTTGATCCATCATCATTGACATCTACATGTGGTGCTAAGCAGACCCTTCCTAAAATCAAGGCAGAAATCACAAAACTGGGTTGTGGTGAATATGACTTGACAAATTCTTTCTTTATGGGGAAACTACCATTAAATCCAAAATCCTATGGTCAACCACAACACATTGATAAAGTATCCAAAAAATTTAATACCACATTTGAAAAGTGGGGAGATTTAAACAGAGAGATCATAGACGAGGAAAATATATATGAATGGATTTATCAATATGAAAAAGAGAAAAAAGAGGAACCTCCACTTCTAGTGGATAAAAACAGAAAAGGATTCCAATTAATGAAAAAGCATGGGATATATAGTCACTAGAGGCCTTGGCTTGAAAAAAAAGGAATGTGAGAATCAATAGTCCTTGAGAAACATGAAAATGATCTTGGCCTTGGTTATACCTCAGGTAAAAATGTGGTCCCTCTCATCGTGGATATCTTAATTGAGGAAGATGAAGCTTCTTCTTGGTTCAACACATCCCAATACAAGAACATTAACAAATTCCCCTTTTGCATTACATACCTATTTGAGCATGCCTCTATATTCATGATCACCACATCCTTCTCCTCTCCCACCCAAGACAATGAGCTTACACTTATATATCCCCAACTTATTGATTTGGACCAACAACACACACCGATTTTGGATTCATTAAAAAACAATGAGGCAATTTCTGAGTTCATGGGCATTCAAGATCACATTTTGTTCGAAGATCATAAAGTTGGTTTTGAAATAGATCTTGACACACTAGCCTATTTCGGGGATATTATTGAATCTTTTAGTCATAAAATAACAAATCTGAAAATCATGACAATATCACCAAGTGAAAACTACAGTGTGGCACTTTTTGATCATAAAATAGTAAAAATAAAGGACACATCCAATGGTGAAAACCTCTCTGAGGCACCTGTGGATGAAGGATTCAATCTCCTCAATATAGCGTAGGAGAGATCAATAGTCTTGGTAGAAGCATCGTAACTTGTCAACATGGGAACTAATGAGGTACCCCAAGTCACCTTCTATGCCTCCATTAGATGATGAGGAACAAAAAACTTTGGCAACTTTCCTTAGGGAAATAAAGATTTGTTTTGTATGGTCCTATGCAGATATGTCTGGTCTTGACATTTCATTAGTGGTCCATCACTTAATAGTTCATCTAGATGTGAAACTGGTGAAATAGAAACTCATGAAAATGCACCCTCAAATAGCATTGTTGGTCAAATTAGAGCTAAAAAAGTTGTTGGATGTAGGTTTCATAAGACCTATAGATTATCCAGAGTGGGTTTCCAATCTTGTTCTAGTTTCAAAACCCACTAGGGGCATACGTATCTACATAGACTTCAAAGATCTAAACAAATATTTCCCTAATGAATTTCCCCTTCTCAACATAGACATCATTGTGCACCTAAAAAATGGACATGAAATGCTCTCTCTCATGGATGGGTTTTCTAGGTATAATCAGATCATGATAGCTAAAGAAGACCAACACAAAACAAATTTACTTGTCTATGGGGGACATATTGTTGGAATGTAATGCCTTTTAGTTTGAAGAACGTAGGTGCAACATATCAAATGTAAATGAATCTAAGGAAACTTGCAACCATCTAATGACAATTTCCACATAGCCCAAAATAGAAATTTTGCAAATAAGTACTTAGAATCCATATGCAAGAGAATAAAAAACATACCCATCAAAGATGACACAAGATATACCCTAGGAAAATCCTCAAGAGGGAAAAACCAAGCCTCCAAAAGCATCCATACTCCATCATATTAATGAATAATAAAGTTATACAAGAGTTACAATGAAAACCTCTGAAGTATCAAGTCCTCCAATGCATCCTCATGTGTCCAAGCATGAATCCACACATCCCATGCCATGATTCAAAAATGAACTCCTTAGAAAGACTCAATAATGATAGCCAAACCATTTAGCCCAACCTGAAACACTACACATGTGTTTTCTTTTATAGACACAAGCTCACACAAAATACTACTAGTGGTAAGGTAAAACCATGTACCACAAAACTATCTGAATACAAATCACTAACCCCTTATTATATTGGGTACTAAGACTTCACTTTATTTAATATTTCCCCACTATTAAATTATTATCACATTTCTCCCACACATTAAATAATAATACAATGTTACAATACAACATCAAGTGGTACCTCAAATAATTACCTAGTGTGATTATCCACACCACCTAGGTGCATCACAACTAAATAATTATTTAATTACAACAATATAATAAATCATTTTATGCAATGGTGTACAACACCATATCCCAACATTATCCCCCTTGTTGTATACATTGCATAAGGGATCAATACATGAAATACATCATCATAGCCATACATGAAACCACATGAATCTCCAACTTGATCTCATGCTCCATCAAGATACCTAAAATAAGAACAAAGTGACCACCATCTCAAGAAATAACTCCTCTCCTCCTCCAACGTGCCACCTATGGAAGAAAAGGAACATGCCAAGGTGAAAGTACACCAATCCAAGAACACAAGCATCAAATCCAAGTGATAACAAAGGCTCCAAAAAAGTTGTCAACTGAAAAAATCACATGATCAAAAATAGCATCCACAAAACATGCTAATACATCCAACCATCCATAGCTTCAAGGTATCAATACATTAGCAAACTCATGCCAAGAATATATGCAACCCATAAACTGCAATCACAAGCTCCCTATATAAAACCTATCAATGAAGAACATACATATCTAGGTTCTCCCACTGCATAGGTAACTCCAAAGCATATCATGTCTACCAATCAACACTATATCAAGGTGTGATATGTAAATCAAAGCATGAAGAACCAAGAAAAATAACAATGATCGACACATACAACCCAAATAGCTGCATAATCTCTCATAACATGTTGCCACCATCCTCCCAAAAGCACATGCACATGAACATCCAAGAAGGAACCATGAAGAGAGAAGACTTGTAAACCATAATTACCTCCTACCAACACCTCAAAAGTGTAACACTGTTGTGTAATGGGGAAATTCATAAGTATAAATAAGATCAAAACAATGAACATAAATTAATCTAATCCAAAACAATGATCTAGATCTATTCCCATTACTCACAAAATGTAACTATGAAATTAAGAATTCAAGAACAAAATTGACATAAAAGTAATAGCAATGAACTTTAAATGAAATAGCTTTACCATCTTGTGTTGAAGTGTATCCATATTAACGTATGTTGGATTGTTCAATTCAATATGAAGCCTCCATTGTGTGTGTGAGAGCTTTGGAAAACCTGTGTGTGTTGTTGATCGAAGATGTGTTGAAGCTTTTTCAATGTCAATTATGATCTTGGCATTACTTCATTGCATAAACTGTATTGATTTTTTGATCCTTTTTTGTGAGGAAAGAGGCTTGTTATATAGAATTTGTGATTTTGAATGAACGCTCAGGATTGCATGGTAGAATATCTTGATTGATGGTCGAAAGATGCTGAGAGGATTTAGATGGGCATAATCTATAAAAATTGATTACATAATTAGTGTGATTGAAAAAATAGATTGATTAGTTAGGAAATAGATTGATTTGTCAAGAAATAGATCAATCAGTCAAAAAATAGATTGAGCAATCAGTGGTTCATAATTTTCTCAATCAGGAAAGTGGGTGAGGATAATTAATTAATTGATTTAATTAATTAATTATTTTTGGAGTTGAACATGCAAATCAAGTTTGAATTTTCCTAAAAAAGTTACATTTCTTTGATTTGATTTTTGATGATGTTTTGAATAGTTTATTCAAATTATTCAAATTTGGAGGGAAAGTGAGTTAATTAAATTATGATTTAACAATTTAATCGACTTAGGGGAATAAAGTAGATTAGCAACATAATTAAATAATTGGCGTTATTTAATTAATCTGGAGGAATAAAGTTAGATTAGGACTTTATTAAATAAATGATTTATTTAATTTGTAAAAAATGATGAAAAAGTGAATTAATTAAATAATGTCGTATTATTCAATTAATAGTAGAAATTAGGGTTTTAGGACTTTATTAAATAAATGAAATTTATTTAATTCATCAAAAATGGTAAAAAAAGTGAATTAATTAAATAATGTTGTATTATTTAATTAATAGGGGAAATTAGGGTTTTATATGCTTTTAATGTGAAATGCAGTGATATTCGATAATAATGATGTCGATGATGTGAGAATGTCATTTAAGGTGTGTGATAAGTATTAGGTCAATTTTCCATGTCTACATTTTTCCCCTCTTTGAGACAAAGTATTGGTTGGTTTGCTTCAAAGATTCAATGTTAATTTCAAGTTTTGAAAATTTTTATATGCACCACTGTGCCCTTGTAGTCGAAAAAATGATGGTAGGACTTTGGGTTGCCCCCTCGAAAGGTTGGCAAAAAAAATCAATTTTGAGGTCAGGCTCACAACACTGTTCTATTTTAGTTTCGATGTGTAGAGGACAAAAAATTAAGCTTATAGGTATTTTTTTTGCTCATTCAACTATTCCTGGGAGGTCTTAATTTTATCCTAGGAAGGTTTCCTAAGTAAAAATTAGGGTTTTTGGGGGTTACAAAAGGTAATTAAGGGTCCAATTACCTCATTTGCATGTTGATCCTATAATGATTTCTTGCCTTTGGTTTTCTCATTTTGTCAGTTGTCGAGGAGCTATGTCAAGGATTTAGGGAGTCCCACATCGGATGGACTTAGTTCAATAGTTTGGACGACTTGCAGGCGTTGATGCTGCAGTATGTACCCTTTCGATTTTCATTTTCATCTTTCCATTTTTTCGTAATTATTGCACAAAGTCCAACTAGTCAAGTGCACAAGATTTAGGAATCTTGCACCTTTACATCGGTTTTGGTGCTTTTTCCTTTCTAAGATGGCCACTTCTATTTTCCTATGCACTTTCCCTCATTTTTCACTTTTGACTTGATTTTGCACTTTTGAAGTTCGCTTTTGACTTACTTTTTTTCCTTTGATTTTACTACATCATTTTCTGTGCACTTGTAATCAAACTGTGCTTTTTTATTTTCCCGCTCTTGAAATTTTTCTTTGCTTCTACCTAAAAGTCCTTCACTTTTTCCTATTTCTCTCACCTTTGACAAAAACTTCATCACTTTTGACAACATTTTTTTGCTTTTGACTTTTTTTTGGAACCCTTAGTTTATTCATCGTTTTTGGTTCGTTTTTCATTTTTAAAGCAAATCATTAACACTATGGGTTGATCAATTGTAGATGGTCCTTAATGCACTCCAGTCAAGGGAGAGACAACCACGAGATCTGCTTGATTTGATGAGTTGCTTTTTCTTTGCTTGGAGGCTTCACATTTTTAACTATCCCTTTTGTTGTAGCAAATAGATACGATGCACTAGTGTATTAGTAACCAAGGTGAATTTGTATCCATTGTGTGGAATTTGAATCAACATATAAAGAATATTCTTGCTCATACCAGACATATGGAAATTTTGTTTAAAATATATGGTTGGGTTGTGTTTAAAACTTTTTGGACTAGTTACATAGAGAGGCATAGAATACCTAACATGCACTTGCTACACAAATTGTTTCAAAACAAATTCCATACACTTAATAAAGCAAGTATTCGCCATGGTAGTATCAAAAAAACATCTTACAAACAAAAAACCGAAATGATGCTCAATTGCCCCCATTCCTTCTCTAAATCCTTATGGACATCCTCAAGAGATCTTGGGAATGAGTCAATAAAATAAATCATAAAAATAAGACTATAAAAAGATAAAAACAAATTTACAGTATCACTTTACATATATGTTTTGAGGTTTTAGGCTATTATCCATTGTTGATCATGTCTATCGTAGGAATGGATCTGTTAAGGCATATCTCAAGATGTTGGTGAATTGTCAATAAGATAGGTAGTTAACACTTTGTCTTTGTTTTCATCAGTTTTATGATCAAATCTTTGTGATTGTTTGCTTGAAATTTATAGCTTTTGATGTTTTCTCTATTTGTTTGTTTTTTTTTGTGAAGGGTTGAAGATGGCACTTTGTTTATTATGGATGAAAATTTTATTGCGAATTGTGATGATGGAGTAGGAATTTGTTTGATTTTTTTGAGTTTTATGATGCTATTTTTGTTGTTTTCAGGGGACTAACCTAGGGCCTCAGGGGCTCATCAAAGATAATTCTTGCCTACGTTGTACACACAGAGGCTTGTAGTTCGCTTGGTTTGATATGAACATGTTTTTGATATTTATTTTTTTTGAATGTTTTTTGGATTTTATGGTTTGTGAATGTTTTTGGATGTTGTATTTTTTGACTAAGTTGGAAGAAAGCATGATAGAAACCTAAGGGGAATGACCTAGGGCATCGGGGGCTGATTAGAGATAATCCTTGCCCTACATTGTACATGCAGAGACCATGTAGTTCAACTAGTTGACTCAAAACATAATTATTTTTGGGATTCAAACAACATTGATAACTTGGATTGATATTCCACTTCTCTTTCTAGAGGATATGTTGTGGGAAATCTACTTGAACTAGCCATGATGTTCAAGCAAATGTTGATATCTTAGAATTTTGTTGAGTGAAGGAATAATCCAAAGTTGTTTTGATTTTGTTTTGTTGTTTTTCAGATGTTTTTGATTTTGTTGTTTTCTAGATGTTTTGTGATTTTCAATAGTTTTGACCATGTATGATACATAATGATCTAATCCACGACTAGCTTTGGGAAGTTTCCCCCAGTTCAAAACAAGATTACTTTCCTAAATCAGTACCAAGCCATGGTTGGACACATGCTTTATTATGGAATGAATGGTTGATGTTGTGGATAATATTGATAGATAATGATGCAAGTTTTATTCAACATAGAGCCTTTTTTCTAGGTTTTCACTATGGTACCTATTCTAGAAGCACCACAAAGTGGTTTTCACTTACATAACATTTTATTTCTCTTTACTGTTTTTCTTGCTTTTTTTTTATCTTTTTGATTTTTTTTTATTTTTTACCCCTTTCCCTGGGGTATTATGACGTGTTTCATGTTTAGAAATTTTTGAGGTGGCTGTTGTTCAACAGTTCAGCTAAAAATTCTCCTTCAAGAGTAGCCAACTGATAAGCTCCAGATACGTAGCTTGCTATGATAATGAATGGGCTTAACCAATTTGGTTCAAATTTTCCTTTTCCATCTTGATTCAGTTGTACCTTTTGATTCTCTTTGAGGACCAAGTCACCAACCTGAAAGTTTTTTTGTTTTTCTTATCATAGCTTCATTTGAGCCAATTTTGATAAACCTAAAGATGGTTTAACATGCTCAAACACCTTTCATCTAGGAGCTCCAACTCATTTAATCGAGACATCTGATTCCCCACCGGCTGACCCCTTTTAAAGGGCTTTTTTAATTAAATTTTTTCTTATTTTTTTAAAAAAATAAAAAAAATTGTTTATTTTTTTTAAAGTTTAAAAAAACAAAAACTTTTTATGAAATTTTTATTAAGTTTTTAAAAAAAATAAAACATTTATTGTTTTTTCTTTAGTAATTTTATTAAAGTTTTTTTAATAATAATAAAAAATATATGTATTTTTTCTTTTATATTTAATAAAGTTTTTTTCAAAATTAAAAAATAAATTTTATTAGTTTTTTTAATAAAGTTTTTTCAAAATAAAACCAATGTGTTTTTCTTTTTATTTTTAATAAAGTTTTTTCATCAAAAAATTATTTTTCCTTATTATTTTAATAATAAAGTTTTTTGAATAAATAAAGTTTTTAAATTAAACTTTTTAAGTTTTTTTTTAAAACAAATCATGCAATAACATGCAAACCTGGGAAAATTATTTTGCCTCCCGATCGAGCCTTGTTGTTGGACCATTTGTTCCTCTAATCGACAGTCAAATGGGGGTCAGTTGCTCCTACCGACATCCATCTGGAGGGATTTCTTCACATTCTTTAGCTTTGGGTTCTTTTGGTTGGCTTCTTCATCAGTATTTCCAAATTTTCATCATGATCATTGTAGTTCTCCTCTTTGTAATGTTGTAATCGCACTAAAATAAAGTGCCACAATCTTCATTTCAACCTTGTTCTATGTCCCCTATCTTGATGGGAAACAATACATACATGAGTGTAACAGGGAAGGGATCTATTAGCATTGGGGAGAACACTTTTCAGGATGTCTTGTGTGTTCCTCATTTGACAAACAATCTACTTTCCATTTATTAGATTACACATGGTGGAGATGGGAGAACTGTGGAGTTCACTCCTGATTCGGTTATCATTCGGGACTTGGAGACTAGAGAGATCATTGCTACTTGGGTGGTTGATCATTCATCTTGATTGTATTCCTTTGCACAATTTGCTTCTGATGGTGACAATGTTCCTTTGGCTGTTGATCATATGAACCATGATTCAGAGGAGACATTTGGCTTTTTGAACTTGGGCATACTCACATCAGATCCAGTACTTGAGCCATGTACTCTATCTCCTCCATCTACTGTTGTACTTGATGATACTTGTGTTGCTACAGTTTTGGCTCCTAGTGATTCAGTGTAGCAAGACATACATTGTCTTCCAGATATGGCTACTTTGGATGGCTTCTTGATAGGTATTTCAGACTTGTTCATGGAGTTTCATCTTGCAGATTTGGAGGACACCATCGATAGCATTCATCTTCTCTTTGATGAAGATGAACCTTCTTCAGTTGTTGTGAGGGAACACTTTGATCCTCTTGTTCATTCTCTACATGATCATTCTTCTTAGTTTGGCGTGAGTGTGGATACTTTTGGACAACATTTGGAGGAGGCTTCTTTGTCTTCAGAGGGGATATCTTTGTCTTTGGATCATGTTCTACATTCTTCTCTACTAGCTATTGGATTGTCCTCTTCAGCAGTGTGGCCTAGAATGCTTGATTGGAGTGTGTTAGCTTTCGAGATCGACATGGAGACACTTGTGCATGCTTTAGAGACATCATCATCCATCATCCATCTTCATGATATCCTGCATACATCCTTGGTTTTGTTTCTTCCTAAGGGGAGGAACACTGTTCAACGAGATTGGATCATCTTCAGCATTCAATGTCAAGCTTCTACCATCATTGCAGGAGAATCAACATTGAGGGGGGGCTACCTTGTCTCTCTTCTACTTCTCTCTTATGAGGGGGTCTTTTTCCTCACATGGGGTTTTTACCTTCTCATTCATCATTGAGAGTATTTCTATTTTTTTATTTCATCTCTCTTTTGAGGGGGAGTTTTTCCCATGAGGTTTTCTCCCTTTCCTCGCTTGTGAGAGATTGCATTGTTTGTACATGGGTACCTAACATGGCCTAGTAGCCAGGACCCATCTTGCATTGTTTGCATTTGTGTACATTCTCCCTAAGTTGCACTTAAGAGGGGGTGTTGGTGTAATTAAATGTGTTGTACCTTGTCCTAGGTCATAATTACACCTTAGTTAAGTTTACTTAGGGACCAAATAGGAGGTTGTTGGAGATTTTCCACTTTTGGTGGACTTGACATATCATTACCTCATCACTTCCACCTTTTGTGGACACATCATGTGATTATCTCTCCACCTTAAGTGGAGTGATAGGTTTTCCTAGTTGTCTCATGTCATAAGATTACGACACTTGTCATAATCTTATGCCCTTCTATGTTCTCACCTTGGCTATATAACCAAGGGGTCTCTCTCATTTGTAATCAATCAAAATCATCTCATATCAATGACATTGAATATAGTCTATTCTTGTCATATTCTCTCTCTCTTTTTGTGCTTTCCATTTGGTCCATAGATCTTGGGTGGAAGCCATAGCCAATTCTAACAATGCCTTTTAGTGAGATTCACAATGAGGGGACTTCAACTTCAATAGGTAAGACTGCTTCCAATCCATAGACCAAGGAAAATGGTGTGACACCAATAGGTGTTCAGATGTTGGTTCGATAAGCCCATAGACTTGGGTTCAATTGTAAATGCCAATCACAACCGACGTCATTAATAATCTTCTTTAGTATTTTTAGGATGGTTTTATTAGATGCTTCAACTTGACCATTTCCTTGGGGGTAATAGGAAATGGAAAATATTTGTTGGATAGAGAATTGGGAGCAAAGTTATTAGATGTCTTGATTCTTGAATTGGGTTTCATTGTCCATGATTATTTTTTGGGGGATTCCATACCTACAAATTAGATAATTCAGAATGAATTTTGATATCTATTTTCTAGTGATGTAGGCCAATGGAATTGCTTCTATTCATTTAGTGAAGTATTTAGTCACGGTAATAATAAACTTATGCCCGTTAGAGGAAGCAGGAGAGATATTTCTTACCAAGTCTAATCCCCATTGTGAAAATGGCCATGGTGTTATGATGGGTTTCAACTCTTGTGTTGGTGCATGAATGAGGTCACTATGCTATTAGCATTGTTGACACTTTCAGGAATACTAAATATAATCTTGTTCCATGGAGAGCCAATAGTACCTCGTTCTCAAAAAATTTTGGACTAAGTTAGGTCTACTAGAGTGAGACCCATAAACACCTTCATGTACCTCTTGTAAGGCTATTTGTGCTTCTTCTACATTAAGACATTGGAGTAACATACCATCTAGATTGTGACGATATAGGGTATCTCTTAGGATCATAAATCGAGAAGTTTTACGGGTGAAGGTCTTCTTTTGGGTGGTTGTTAGGTCAAGTGGTATGATACCATGCTAGATGTAATCAAATGTGTCTTGGTACCATGGGGAGTTAGGTCCAACAACCACACACACTAGTTCTAATTCTGGGATGTCAAAATTTGGTATAATCAGTCATTCTACAAGGAACTCATACTTTGGAATATTCTATAAAATATCAAGAAGTAAGCCTATTGTTTCCATGACATCGACTGCTTTGTTATTGATCTGAGGAATCTGTTCAAAGGTTGTTGTGATAAAATATTCCTTGAAGCTATCCACCATTCTTTTATATGACACCATTTTGTCATCTTTTGTTTGGTACTCGTCGTTCACTTGTCTGATCACCAATTGAGAATCTCTGAAGACCTGTAGTTCCTTTATCCTCCATTCAATAGCCATCTTTAGCCTTGTGATTAGAGCTTCATACTTTGAGATATTTTTTGTGCATGGGAATGTACTTATGTATGCCTTATGTCTACTATCTCCTTGTGGTATGAGAAATAGGATATCTACTCCAAAGCCATGTTGAGTGTGGGATCCATCAACATATAAGATCCAATGGCTTGTCTGTTCTATTACCAATATACTCTCATTTGGGAAGTCTACTGTGAGAGGCTTATGATCCTCCATTAGTGCCTCTACTATCTGGTCTGCTATTATTTGTCCCTTGATGGATCTTTTATCCACTTATTCTATGTCGAACTCACTCAAAATCATTACCCATTTAGCAATTCTACTTGTTAAGGCTGCTTTTGCTAGTAGGTATTTTAGCTGAAATCAACTTTACTTTTCTACTTAAGATATAGAGTATCAAATTTTGTGTCACAAATATGACTGAGAGACATGCTCTTTCTATGGGTGAGTATTTCAAATCGTAGCACACCAGCATTTGACTAATGCAGTAGACTACTCTTTCTTTGTTATGATCATCCAGTTGGGCTAGGAGAGCTCCCAACGCTGCCTGTGTGGTAGGTACATAGAGTATCATTTCCTTGTTTGGAATTGGCGGCATGAGTATAGGAGGAGTAAGTAGGTATTCCTTGACTTGTTGGAATGCTTGGTCACATCTCCCATTCCACTTGAAGGTGATTGTATCAGAGTGAATATGCAACCTAGGTGCAATTCCCCTTTTTTCCTCTTTACAATTTAGAAAACCTAAGTCAGAGGCTTAAATTCACTTAAGCTCGCTGATGGCAGTCTACTTGGTGCCTGTTTTGTGTGTCAGTGGAGGAATTTCTATTGAGGACGCCCGCACGGTGTTCAGACGTCCACATGATACGCTTATGTCCCTAGCAGATTCCTATGGTTGAGCCAGCATAGGCATTACTCTTCCCATTGGTAGTGAAATTGTAGCATATTCTTCGGCCACCCGAATTGAATATGGCCATTTCCTCTCTCATTCCTTCATAATCAGTCTTTTAACTTACATTTGGAGGTTGGATGAAAGATTTGAAAAACTCTACACCACTTCAAGCTCTCATACTCTTATTCACAAGCTCATTTTGCACTCACTTCCAAGCATTTCATAGCAGTAATATCACACTCCATCACATTGGTAGAGAAAGTTTGTGACCACGCTATTGCAGAAGAGGGTTGAGTTCCTCTCATTTCTCCTCCAAGCAGCCTTGAGTGCTCTTGGTGGAGGTGGTAAGCTTCCCTCTCCTCTCCTCTATCATTTGGTTGAGTAACATAGTACTATTTGTAGTGCTTGTGTTTTTGTCACTTCTTTATCTCTTTTCCATTAGCTGTCTGTGGAGGTGGGAACACCTAAATGGGGGTCTGACTGTGTGTAGGTGTGTGAGTTCTTGGAAGATCAGTTGGCGAATGAGTTCATTGGTGAGATTCTCCTCATCTTTATCACTCTTTTCTATCTGCTTTACAATCTTAGAGATTACTTGGTTTATTTAGTTTTGTTATTTTGGCTTTTTAGTTAGCTTGATGGGCTATTAGCTAGTTTTTGGTGTCTTGACCTTATCTTTATTGTTTTCTGGCCATACGAAGTACAACACACTTTCAAGATTCCAGCGTGGCACGCTGTCGTCCAAAGTTTTCACTTCTATCCTTAGACAAAGAGCTTTTTGAGATGAAGTGTTAAGCCTAGAAACCAGCTTGCCTAGCCTCTTTCTGCATTTTGGGCCTGCTGAGTAGTTGAGAGGCCCTACGGTCCTCACTACCCTCACCTTACATACCCTAAACAATATATTTAGTTGAGGTAAGTAAGGGAAATATCTCGTGTCTTGACCCTCAATGACCTGGGGTCTTGCATGTGGTGGTCCCCCTCTCACATTTTTGGTGAACCTGACATGAACCATTTTGGTTCCGTTCTTGCGATACTGACAGTTCCTTTCCTTGTACTCTAGGAGTGTTGTAAGGCTATCACCTTGCAACCCAACTTGCAACCCCTAGTTGACATAGTTGGAAGGTTCCAAAGGTATTGCACGATGAAACCTTAATTGGGTCACCATCTCATCCATTAACTTTTGGGGATTCTGTGAAAGCATTGTCTAGTGTGCATAATGGCCTCCTTCCTGCATCAACCCATCCCCTCTACATAGCCCATGGATAGTAGTGTTTGCATAACCTTTACTTCATAGGACTTGTTGATGGGCTTTAACAAGGAACCATCTCCTCTCTACATTCTTGCATAGATCAATGGGAATATCGTAGTGGGTGTTCGCGTTGACCCGACATCACAAGTAAATATAATAATAGAGGAGATTATGCTAATTAAATTTTTACATAAGGATGGCTATGATGCTCCCATAATTTTCATTCATACGCATGATGGGATTTCTGTACCCCCTTTGGGTAGCATTGTCCTATCGGTCTTAGTCGGGCCTAAGTCCGTAAATGTCCTGTTTGATATCATCCTTGGGTCTGAACTCTTCCATATAAAGTTGGGTATCCATTGGTTGGTGGGGATGAATGTGGTACCCTCCATCATGCATAAATGTTTGAAGTTTATCCATGGAGGTTCTATGCAGGTAATCCATGACACTGGTTATCGAACACCGGTTGCACATGGTAGCTACTCCTTGGATCACCTATGGCTTGTGTTCGCGGGTCCCCTTCCACCTAGGAGGAACCTTTTACATAAGACATATTAGAACTATAAGAAAGGATTTCTGAGGCTAAAGGTGAGGTATCCTCTCTCACCCTATGCTATTTCACATAGGGCTTGTTTGAAGGCTGACAATGAGGCCACCAAGGCCTAAAAGAGGAAAGAAGAGAAGTGGTCTTGTGATCCTCCTTCTTCCTCTTTCACTACCCAGTTAGACGCTTCTTCTCGCTTAGCTATGGTACCCTCAGGTTATGCTCTTTGTTTGTAGGAGAACCCTTAGATGCCTGCTTGGTGAAAGCCCAAGTGTCCCACATTCAAGCTTCTTGTTCTGCCGATGAAGCCTAGACTTGTTCAGTATGAAAGGAAGAAGATCCTTTGAGGAGAGTCCTCCTTGTCTCGACTGCTACGACCTCCTACTACTCTGGCTCCTAAGGCAGTGAGTGGAAAGAGGCCCACTAGTAAGGCTCTTGAGTTGACTCCTCCCATCACTCCTCAGCCTGCTCCCCCTGCTCCTTCATAGGAACCCATTCCTTTGCCCAAAACAACCATAGTGGACGCTCCTATGATTGAGGGGGAAACTCTCGCCCCTTCGTTTTAGGGCCCTCTGTAGCATCTTCTTCCTCCCCTCATGTTGTCTCTTTTGCTTGATCCACTCCTGGCTTCCATTGCGAGCACAAATGCACCTAACCCTAAATGGGTACAAGTGTTTATCACTCCTTCAGTGGAACCGCCTTTGCTGATGATTGTTTTGGATATTTATCCCTTCCATAAACCTATGGATATGTTTAACACTTCGGTCATATCTGTTGTGGTTCTATCCTCCTCCTCCTTTACACCTCTAGCTTTGTCTATGGGGAGTTCACCCCCTCCCACAAAGAAAGAGGTAGAGGCTAGTCCTTGTCATGATAAAGGATGTAGGAGGAGAGCACCTTCGCAAGGTGGGCTTGTGATGACCTATTTTGTCCTTGTGATAGAATCAGTCTCGACCTCTCTTGAGTTTGTTACCGCTTCTGAATCATTCAATGAGCCTAGTGGTGGATCTTAGGTACAACCCATCCCATCTACTAAGGTAAGAATTGGCACTCCCATGGGGTGCATGTTTAACTCTGTGGATGAAGTCCCGACCTTGTCGACGATCTTTGTGAAATCGTTGAATTTGACTCCACAAGAGCTTGAAGGGAGGACCTCAAGGGGACCTCTTCCTTGGACCTTGTTGTAGGAGGGCCCGATTCCCCTCCTCTTAACATTCCACCCTTGTAAAATCATCCTCCTTCCCCTTATGAGGATCTAGATTGGGAAGTGGATGACCTTTTATATGATTAGTGTTAGGAGGAGGTCCCCCTTTCTTGATCTTTTGTGTGTGTGTGCATGTTTTGTAATGTGTTCCCCCATACTTGTGCTATGTGTACCTTAATGACCCTCATCACCCTTTTTGGTGCATGGATACAAGCATGGTTTGTGTGTCATAAACCTTCTTCTATTTGTACCATCATTCTTCCATGTTTTTGTTTGATTTTTGATAAATTGGGGATGATGCAAAGCATTGGGGACATTTAGGCTTCCCTTCCATGTTGACCCAATTTTTTATTTTAACTTTGTTTTCTATGCATTCTTCCTAATCTAGTTGGGGATTGATGATCTTTCACCTTGTATTGCAGTTACCTACTATTATATGAGCTCAAACAGATTTGACCCCACTAAACTAGATCTCCCTGTGCCCTTTGTTTGTACTTTTCATTTTCTATTTATCTTTCTCTCTTCTTTGCTTGAGTTGTCCCTCCTATGTGTGACAATGTTCTTTAACACTTCGACTTCTAGAAAATGAATTTGCCACCAATGAATCTTTTCTTGAAAGTCCTCACAACACCTTTTCCTTGGAATAACATTCTCAACTTGGAATCGTAACGGAATGTGTTTCCTTCATCATGGGTTCATAAAGAAAGGACTTGAAGACCTTCCTCCGAAGTGGGAATTGCTTTGACTTCCCCTCGCATGGGGGCATGACCTTCCTTTCGAATTCCTTGATGAAGTGAACATCTTCTGAAAGGATCCCTTGATGACGAATCACTCTAAGATGGAAAATTTTGAATTGTGTGTCCCTTGAGTGGACCCCCCTTATACTTCATGGAAGGTTCCTCAAGGACCCTTTCTTTGAAAGCCTTTGTAATGAATGAAATTTTTCACGTCTAGCCTGGGGGTAGCCCGACTAGACTTGTTCCATTCATCCTTTTGTGTCTAGCTTGGGGGCAGCCTACTTAGACCTTACTTTTTCAAATAGTGCATCCCTTGAGTGGAACCCTCTCCTTTTGAAGAGTTCTCAAGGGACCCTTTTGAAAGTTTTTTGGTCTACGTGATCGGCTACTTTAGACATGTTCTATCTATGGGTAGACATGTCACCGCTTTTAGATGCATTCTATCTATGGGTAGATGTATCGATGCTTTGGACATGTTCTATCTGTGGGTAGACATGTTTCCGCTTTTAGATGCGTTCTATCTATAGGTAGACATATCGATGCTTTAGATATGTTCTGTCTGTGAGTAGATGTATTGATGCTTTAGACATGTTTTGTCTATGGGTAGACATGGCACCGCTTTTAGATGCATTATATCTGTGGGTAGACGTATCAATGGTTTAGACATGTCCTATCTATAGATAGACATGTCACAACTTTTAGATGTGTTCTATCTATGGGTAGACATATCGATGCTTTAGACATGCTCTATCTGTGGGTGAACGTGTCACCACTTCTAACATGTTCTATCTGTTGGTAGACATATCGCCACTTTTGACTCTGTGGAGTTCACTTTCTTGGGGCTTCCTCCATGCGAGAGATTTTGGGGGTTGCCTCCTTGAAGGTCTGTGGGCCTATAAGGCACTTTGTTGTTCCAACTTCATAGTTCTAAGTAGCTATGGAGTCCTTTGTTTTTCCTGCATCTTCAGGTTCACCAGATCATGGTTTTCTTCCTTGATGATTCAGGTATAATTTTCTAACCCTACTCTCTTCTTGATCTAATTTACCAAGAACTCATTAGTACTTGTGCTCACTAAAGTGGGGAAAAATGTATAAGAGAAAATTTTCACCCTAGGTGCAATTCCCCTTTTTGCCTCTTTACACTTTAGAAAACATAAGAGGCTTAAATTCACTTAAGCCCATTGATGGCAGTCCACTTGGTGCCTGTTTTGTGTGTCAGTGGAGGAATTTCTATTGGGGACACCTGCACAACACTCTTACATCCTTGGAAAATTCCTGTAGCTAAGATAGCAGAGGCGTTACTCTTCCCATTGGCAAAAAAGTTGTAACACCTCCTTTGGCCACCTAACCTGAATATGGTCATTTCCTCTCTCATTACTTCATAATTAGTCTTTGAACTTGCATTTGGAGGTTGGATGAAAGATTGGAAGAACTCTACACCAATTCAAGCTCCCATACTCTCATTCACAAGCTCATTTTGCACTCACTTCCAAGCATTCCATAGCAACAATATCACACTCCATCACGTCGATAGAGAAAGTTTGGGACCACGCCATTGTAGCAGAGGGTTGAGTTCCTCTCATTTCTCCTCCAAGTATCCTTGAGTGATCTTGGTGAAGGGGGTGAGCTTCCCTCTCCTCTCCTCTATCATTTGGTTAAGTAGCATAGTACTGTTTGTAGTGCTTGTGTTTTTGTCACTTATTTATCTCTTTTCTAGTGGCTGTTCATGGAAGTGGGAACACCTAAAAGGGGGTCTGAATGAGGAAAACCCCTATACATCCACCCCCCAAAATTATCTCTCTTGTTGTGTGTAGGTGTGAGTTCTTGGAGGATCAGCTGGTGAATGAGTTCATTGGTGAGATTCTCCTCATCTTTATCACTCTTGTCTATCTGCTTTACAATCTTAGAGATTACTTGGTTTATTTAGTTCTATCATTTTTTCCTTTTAGTTAGCTTGTTGGCCATTAGCTAGTTTTAGGTGGTTTGAATTTATCTTTATCATTGTCTGGCCGTATGGAATATAGTGCACTTTCGAGACACCAACACGTCGCAATGTCATCCAAAGTCCGTGCTTTTGTCCTTAGACAAAGAGTTTTTTGAGATGAAGTGTTAAGCCTAGAAACCAATTTTCCTAGCCTCTTTATGCATTTTAGTCCTATTGAGTAGTTGAGAGGCCCTACGGTCCTCACTACCCTTGCCTTACATACCCTAAACAATATATTTAGTTGAGGTAAGTTAGGGAAACCTCTCACATCTTGACCCTCCGTGACCTAGGGTCTTGCATGCGGTGGTCCCCTTCTCTTATAGTGATGTCTTTGTGTAGGAGATGAGTACAAAGGTAACATTTATTTGCCAGTTGTGCCATAAATTGCTTGATAGATTGTAGCTTTCCCTATAAACTTCTTAGTTTCTTTAATGTATTTGGTGGAGGAATATCTTTCATTGGTTTTACTTTCATAGGATCTACTTCAATGCCCCTTCTTGACACTATATACCCTAGTAGCTTTCGGGATGTTACTTCAAACACACATTTTTTTTGGGTTGTCTCAAGTTATATTATTCCAACCTATTAAACACCTTTTCAAGATTGTTCAAGTGATCTTACCTTTTGATGGAATTTTCTATAATATCATCCACATAGTCTTCCATGATTGTATGTATCATATCATGGAAGATCATTGTCATTTCTCTTTGATAGGGCACTCCTACATTCTTTAGACCAAATGGCATTACATTCCAGCAAAAGGTCCCCTAAGCACAAGTAAATGTTGTTTTGTGCCGATCATGAGGGGATATTTTTATTTGATTATACCCAGAGAAGCCATGCATTAATGATAGCATCTCATGCCCTACTGTTAGATCCACTATCGTGTCAATACTTGGAAGCAGGAAGTCATCCTTTGGGAAAGATTTGTTCAGGTCTCGAAAGTCTATGTAGATCCTTATGCCCCAAGTGGGCTTTGACATTGGTACTAGGTTTGATATCCATTCTAGATAATCGATAGGTCTGATGAAACCTACATCTAGTAATATCTTTAGTTCTACCTTTACCAACAACTCTATTTGAGGATGCATTTTCCTTAGTTTATATTTGATACGTTTTTCCCCTGGGACTATGACCAAATGATGTACCACTAATTCCAGATCTAGTCTAGGCATGTCAGCATAGGTCCAAGAAAAGTTTATCTTTTTGTCATTGATGAATGTTGTGAAGTTTTCTTTCTCTTTAAGATCAAGTGATGCCGTATGGTATGTGATCTTTGGGTTCTTTGTGGTGCCAACATTTATGGATTCTAATTCTTCCACTAGGAGTGTTGACCTTTCTTGATATTAACCTTGATGAGGTTTTGTTGCACTAGCTTATGCATGACTATCTCAAGTGACTCTCCTAATATAGTGAAATTCCTTCTTGGTTGATCATATTGCCTCTGTTTCCCTCCCTGATTTGTTTGTTGATTGATTGTTTGATTGTTTTGAGGATAGGTAAGTTGGCTGTTTTGTGCATTATTAGAAGTATAGTTTGTTTGTGCTGCTTGAGGTTTGTTTTGAGGTACATTAGGATTCTGTATATTCCATATTGCTCTAACATCTACTACCCCATCATTTGTAACATTCTTGTTCTTGGCCCAAATTTTAGGTTTCTCATTTGAACTAGAGGAACTATCTCTTGGGTTGTTTAGCTTGATTACTCCTCTTGCTACGAGGGCCCTTTCTATGTGCAGTCCCTTCTCAATGGTATCTTCAAATTTTTTGGGACATAGCATGGTAAGTTGGTAGTTGAATTCTGCTTAGACATTTGAAACGAATATGTCGGTCAGTTCCTTGTCGATAATAGGTGGTTTGCATCGACTAACCTTATGTCACCATCGTTGAAGGTAGGAGGTGAATGATTCTCCTTAACTCTACTTAATTTTGTATAGATCTGTGATGGTGATGTCTTGTTCTATATTGAACGAGAAGTGGGTTATGAATTTGGTTGATAGTTCATCAAAGCTTTTAACTCCTAGTTGTAGATGGGTGAACCACTCCATGGCATGACCAGTAAGACTTCGTGGAAAGAGCCTCATGAGGTAAGAGTTTTTGTTTTGCATTTCCATGCATGCTATCCAAAAGTCTCGTACATGTTCTACTAGGCCCCCTTTTCCTTTGTATTTGTCAAATTTGAGTATTTTGAAATTCTTTGGAAAGGGAAGCATAGTAACAAAATGATCAAAAGGAAATGGCCATATATTTAGAAGGTTATAAGTCTTCTTTGGTTTCCCTATCTGCATATCTGCTATCTTTTGATTTATTACTTGTAGTTCCATTTCCATCTCTATTTTTGGTACGCCTGTTTGGGGATCTTGCACGTAATAAGCTTGTTGTCCTACCATGTTTTGGTCATAGATTGGGTATTGTGAAGGTAAGGGACCTTGGTAACCATGTTGGGTGGAAAGAGGGTTAACTCCTTATTGGATGTAAGGAGGATTGACTCCTTGTTGAATGTAAGGAGGGTTAGCTCCTTGTTGGAGGTAAGGAGGGTTAGCTCCTCAAGGAGGGCTAGCTCCTTGTTTTTGGGGTGAACTATATTGAAGGTTTCCCTAATGGTGTGTTAGCAGGTTACCTTCTTGGTAAGACGAATTGGGAAGGGTACCCAGTGGTACACTTTGTTGTTGGTGTGAACTATGCTGAAGGTTTCCTTGATGGTGCATTGGTGGGTTATCTTGTTGATGGGATGATGGGGGAAGGATGCTTTGTGGTACACCTTGTTGTTGGGACGAACTATGTTGAAGGTTTCCTTGATGGTGCGTTAGTGGGTTACCTTGTTGGTGAGATGAATTATATTGAAGGTTTCCTTGATGGTGCATTGGCCTTGTTGATGGGATGAATTGAGAAGGGTACCATGTGGCACATCTTGTTGATGGTACTATTGACTAGGAAGGGGACCATGTGGCTCACCTTGTTGATTGTACTATTGATTTGGAAGGGGATCATGTGGCCCAACTTGTTCATGGTACTATTGACTAGGAAGGGGACCACATGGCTCACCTTGTTGATTAGAGAGGGTACACTATGGTACACTTGGTGGTTGGAACTATTGATTAGGGAGGGGACCATATGACCCCCTTGCTGATGATACTATTGTGGAAATTTCCCTTGTTGATTTGATACATTTTGGGAAGGGTCAATATATGCCGTGTTTTGAGTCATGTATTGTCCTCGTAGTAGGTTGTTTCCTTGTGGCATGTATTGGGATGAACCTCCTTGATACTATTGGGCCACTGCATTTGAGTTGGTTTTTTGTACAACAGGTTTTCCATTGGTTGTCCATTGTTTTGTGAGAATATAGGTGACATATTTGGAATCTCCTAGGGTTTGGATTTCTATCTCACAACTAAGTTATGCCCTAAGGGAATAAGGTTAGGATCTTTGAGAGCTTCCACATTAAATTCTATTGGAAATTTAGCACCACTCTGTGCTAATTTGAAGAATTAAGTATTTGAGTCCTTTTTCAACAATTTGTCCATTAATTTGAGCACCTTAGGATTGTTGGAATTTTGAAATAGTTCTTCATCATTTATTTCCTCCTCAATATCCACCTCTTCTATGACCACTACTTTTGGGTCTTGGTTTGATTGTTCCGTCACTTCTCATCATTTGTGGTTTATCTCTTCCTCACTAAATGTTTCTTTGTAAGTGGGTCTCTTTGAGGTGTTTAATGGTCACTTTTCCTATAGCCCCATGGACCACCTTCATCGTTCATGGCATTTTTTAGTGGTATGCTGACATTGATTTTGTTTGCTTCCATGTTCTTTCTATGTTGTGACCTTTTAGTTGTCATAAACAATTGCCAAGCTTTTGTGAATGTTTTGTGACTCCTAACTATGGAAAATAATGTGTTTGTTTTTGGATTTTCTATTTTAAGGAAAAAGGAAATTGCATTTATTTTTGGGGATTTTCTATTGAGTATTCAAGTCTGATTCTCCCATTGAAAAATGTATATAAAAGTTTCTTAGCAAGAGTTCCTGGTTACGGTAAGATTTCATGATGTGTCCCTTGGTAAACTTTACACTAGGAAACTTATTTGAAAGGAAGAATATGGACTTTCATTTAAGGATTTTTCTCTTTCCAAAGATCATGAAGGATGGACACCTATTGCCACGCAAGAGGTGGTAACATGGGTCTTCCAGTTATGAGGTATGCTTTCTCTTCCTCTTTATCTAATATGTTTGTTGTGTTTCTCCACTCATTGGGTGTTTCTTTTGTATTGAATATAAAGCTCCTCAAACCAGTAATTATATCTATTTTTTTCTCCTTCAATCAGCTCAAAGTTTGGTTGTATGACAACTAGTGTAAGGTTCGACTGTTGAACTAGAGCAACTAGTCTCCAAATGGTCATAAGGTGAAAATGTTGGTGTTTTGATGTGGTTGTTGTGATTCTCAATACCCTAAGGTTTGAAAGATGTTTTGGGATGACACTTTTCTTGGAACTCAAAATGTTGAAAGGCTTGGATCGATATATCACTTCTTCTTCTAGAGGATATGTTGTGAAAAAGCTTACTTGAACTAGCCTTGAGGTTCATGTAACTGTTGATATCTTAGAAATGTGGGTTAGGGAATAATCCAAGTTTGTTTGTTTCAATTTTGATTTCCAAAAGTAGGATGGAGTTTGAAGATGGATGAAGGAATATATGACCTATCTTGAGTTTCTAATTGTTTTGTTTTAACAAGGATCCTATAACCAGCTTTGTACCATTTTTCTAATTTTCAACAAGATAGGAAAAGAGCGATAGTTTTGAGGCAAAAGTGGCCAGTTTTGAGTAGAAGCGACCAATTTTTTCAATTGCGACTAGGATTTTGTCAAGAGCACTAAATTTTGAAAAGCAATTATGACCAAGAATTTCAAGTGTGTCCTCTATATGCAATTTTCTCAATGTGATGATTCACATGGTCAAAAGCTAGTTGTTTAGGCAAGTGTGGCCAACTTTTTTCACAAGTGTGTTGAAAAATATTTGGAAAGTGCAACATAAAAAGATCAAGTGTAGCCAGTTTTGTAGCAATTGTGCTCGATTTGTCAAATGCAACATATTTTCATTAGTGGTTGTTATGGGATAGAGAGAAAAAGTAAGATTGTTTTGGCAAGTGCAACACAAATAGTAGAAGTAGCCTTTGTTCAAATTTGTTTTCTAGTTTCAATATTTAGTAGCAGCGTTGATGATTTTTATAGTTTTGGATGATTTTGTTTAATATGTTTTGAGATTTGGCAAGTGATACCATGCAACTCAACAATCAAAACTTGTGAGACCCTAGATGTCTATACTTTAAGCATGCTTTCCTCCACGAAAGCTCGAAGTTCATAGAGGTAGAAATGCTAAAAGTTATAGTTTCCAATGTTTACCTTTCCTTAATGTGACTTGAAATGTGAGCCTAGATATTGAGAAACCTTCAAAGATATTATTTTATGATATATTTTAGGAGTGCAAATAGATGGCTCTTTTCAAAGGATTCACACTAAGTTAAAGGGGTTTTCCTTTTCAAAACCATGTTAAGTGCTTGTTTGGATATGTTCATTATTAATTTAAGCACAAAGTTTGATGTTTTTCCAAGTAACCAAATAGATTTGACAATTTTTCATGAAGACAAAGCATTCCCTAGGGATAGACACTTCTTCCTAGGTAGGCTTACCTCATGCCCCGAAGGGATGATTTTACATGTAACGAATGGAGAGGCTTTTTACGCTCAACCATAAGTAAAATTTAGTAACTTCTTAGAAGTAAATTATGATGTGCCACTTCAGAGTGTGTTTTGGATAAAAGGGGTAGCTCCTACAGACATTTGGTTCTTAGTCATGTTTTAGGATAACTGGTGTCTATACATGCAGTGATTCACTCAATTAAGAGGCCTCCCAACCCTTGCAGGTTTTTACATATCACATGACTACTGAGAGAGGAATTTGTCGATATAGAGCATCTGTACCAAGTGGGTGATGAACTTTCATCACACCCACAATAATTTATATAGCGGATCAAAACAAAGTACCACTTGGGTTGATTTTGAGTTCTCTAGTGCAAGATGTGTCTCAAAAGGAAGGCCCTCTAAAAAGGTATTCTTTGAAGTAAAATGTGTGAAAATCAAGATGATTTTTGTCACCCAAGATTTCCAAAAAGGTGTGAGGGGAGAGGATAGTGACCTATTTTTCCAAACATGGAATACACTTCATCACAATTGTTCTTTTTAAGTCCCTTGAGTGGCGCTATCCAAAACAAAAAAAAAAGTGAAATACTGGTGTGTACAAGATAGCAGTGGTTGTTTCTAAAGCACCCAATAGAAGTGTTCTGGATCAATCAATGAGATAGCAAAGGTGCAAGACAAAAATTGATTTGTTAATTTTAAGCCCAAAACTAAGTGTTTTATAGATCCTTCTCTTATTTGGTCAACAAAATGAAATCAAGCATTTGTCAACAAAAATGAAATTGCTTTGGTCAACAAAAATCAAACATCCTTTTTTAGAGAACTAAATTGAAGGCATTTGTTAGTAGGATTCTTTTTGTAGCACTAATTTGAAAAACAAAATTTAATCTAAAAAGATTTGAGAGTGTTCATTTTTAGAGCACCAAAACCAAAATGTTCATTTGTGGGGTTCTTTTTAAGCACCAAATGAAATTTTCTAACTTAGAAAGCTTGGAAAAGATTCATTTTAGAGCACCAAAACTGAAATATTCATTCGTGGGGTTCTTTCTAAGAACTAAATGAAAGCATTTTCTAACTTAGGAAAGCTTTAAAAGATTTATTTTAGAGTACTAAATCAAAATGTGTTGTTTGTGGGGTTATTTTTAAGCACCAAATTAAAATTTCCTAACTTAAGAAAACTTTGAAAATTAAAATTTCTTCGATTGTTCGTCTTCCCTGTAGAAAAAGAATTAATGATTTTTTTTTGGATAAACACCCACCATACCTCTGCAAATCCTGCATACACAAACATTAGTACCTATTACACATTCAAATTGGGCACTTGTTAGCATTAGATATCAAAATTTAACTTGCAAATCTCAAACATAGATTAACAAGGAAAAAGCACAAGAAAAATAGTCAATAGCAACCTCTGTCAGAAGTCAAAGGTGCCAAAAAAGTCAAAAGAACCCTCTTTCAAAAAATAGGAGCATAGGAAAAAGTCAAAAGCACTAGAAAATAGGTCAAGTGCACTAGAAAACAAGTCAAATGCACCAAAACCGTGAAAAAAAATGCATTTTTTTTTGGAACCTGTGGGTGAAGATTTTTCCAGAGCACTTTTGGGACCTACAACTTCAAATGTAGCTCATAAAATTTTTAGTGTTAAGGACTGAGGTCCCACTGGGCGTTGCAAAATGTGTAAGGGGGAAATTCATAAGTATAAATAAGATCAAAGCAATGAACTTAAATTAATCTATTCCAAAATAATGATCTAGATCTATGCCCATTACTCACAAAATGTAACAATGAAATTAAGAATTCAAGAACGAAATTGACATAAAAGCAATAGAAATGAACTTGAAATGATATAGTTTTACCATCATGTGTCAAAATGTATTTGTATTGACATATGTTGGATTTTTCAATTCAATACAAAGCCTACATTGTGCATGCGAGAGCTTTGGAAAACCTGTGTGTGTTGTTGATCAAAGATGTGCTGAAGCTTTTTCAATGTTGATTATGATCTTGGTATTACTTCGTTGCATAAACTGTATTGATTCTCCAATCCTTTTTTGTGAGGAAAGAGGTTTGTTATATAGAATTTTTGATTTCGAATGAATGTTGAGGATCACGTAGTATAATATCTTGATGGATGATCGAAAGATGTTGAGAGGATTTAGCTGGGAATAATCTATGTAAATTGATTACATATTTAGCGTGATTGAAGAAATAGATTGATCAGCCAGGAAATAGATCAATCAGTCAGAAAATAGATTGAGCAATTAGTGGTTCGTAATTTGCTCAATCAGGAAAGTGGGTGAGGATAATTAATTGATTGATTTAATTAATTAATTCTTTTTGGAGTTGAATGTGCAAATCAAGTTTGACTTTTGTTAACAAAGTTGCATTTGTTTGATTTGATTTTTGATAATGTTTTGAATAGTCTATCTAAATTATTCAAATTTGGAGGGAAAGTGAGTTAATTAAATTATTATGATTTAACAATTTAATTGACTTAGGGGAATAAAGTGGATTACTAACATAATTAAATAATTGGCATTATTTAGTTAATCTGGAGGAATAAAGTTAGATTAGGACTTTATTAAATAAATGATTTATTTAATTGGTCAAAAATGATGAAAAATTGAATTAATTAAATAATGTTCTATTATTCAATCAATAATTGAAATTAAGGTTTTAGGACTTTATTAAATAAATAAAATTTATTTAATTCATAAAAAATGGTAAAAAGGTGAATTGATTAAATAATGTTGTATTATTCAATTAATAGGGGAAATTAGGGTTTTATGTGCTTTTGATGTGAAATACAATGATATTCGATAATAATGATGCCGATGATGCAAGAATGTCATTTAAGGTGTGTGATAAGTGTTAGGTCAATTTTACATGTGTACAACTGTGTCAAGTATGATCTCCTAAACAACCCCAAATGAAAAGCCTCAATAACATCCATAACACCCAATCTCATAGATCAAGTACAACATATGAATCATATAACAATGCCAATATGGATGTAAGCCTCTCTAATCAAGAAGATTAAACTCAAAGTAAGCATCCCAAAAATTGGAAATCAACCCATAAACCATCTCATGAACAATCCTCATCAAAGAATGATATCATAAAATCAAATGCACAAGGAGATAACCATGCCATAACATCCCTCAAAATGAATCCTCCAAAACTAATGATCCATAGCTCAAGATCCATATCTATGAAATATAAAGCATATAAACTCATGCTAAACAATCCTCAAAAGAGTCTCCATAATCAATCAACGTGAATCAAATCAACTCATGAGAAATAAAAGCACAAAACATAACACATCTGAAAGATATAATGGGAAAATACCTCTCAAATAATAAACTATTGAGTACACCAAGAGTATGGAATGAGAATGCTCCTCTAGGATAACCAAGTCATCATGAATCTTTCTAAGAAAAAACTCCTATATCGGTCCATAATGAATTCACGTCCATATCTAAGTGAAAGCTCCTCGGTCTTCCCGCTGAAACTTCCAAAGAGTATCTGTCTCAAGCAAGTGTCTCTAATCACAAGAGAACTCTAACCATCACCTATGTCTCCAAGTATCCATGAGCACTTGTAGCCTATTAATCCATGCCAAACTCCAAATGCAACATAGCACCATCATGAAGTAATCAAGCAAATGATCTGTTGTTTTTTTTTTCTAGATGAACCTTGAGAATCCTCTAAAGGATAGCTAGTCCTTATGCTTAAGAACTTAAAGATTAGTGGCTAGTGAATGGGAGATGGATTTTACACTTTTCTCCCCTGCACTCTAGGCTTTGCAAAACATAGGAGGTTGATCCTATGTGACATTGGATGCATATATTAAACCTATGATGCAAAACAATGTAAAGTAGATAAACTTCTTACAATACAACAAGGATGTGTATGGATTCCTCAAATAATGGTACACTCCTTGTTCTCATTTAATTACAGGAATGAAGTTGAGACACAAAATAACCATAAAACTAAAGCATTAAAATGTTGTATGTATTTGAATATTGTTTTTGAGGATGGGGAAAGATAATTGTGCAAGACCATTGCCTACCTTGGGCTATAGAGTCACATATCATGCACATCATTTCATAATACTATAACATAATCTTGATGACCTAAAAGCTTCTACCACATTATGAAAAAAAGGTTTACTTAACCCTATCATGAGATCTTACTTGGTAATCCATCTAAAAATACAATACCCTCATTGCCTACTTGCACGCATTTACACCACTCCTTGAATGGAAAGAAAAGAAATAAACAACTCAAACAACAAATGTGTTTGAAGAACCTCAATAACCTTGTTATTTCAATTCAAAAGGTATTACATCCCAGACATGGAGATAATCACATAACAATATGTATTTCAATTCAAAAGGTATTACATCCTAGACATGGAGACAATCACATAATAGTATGCATTCAAGCTACAAGAGCATTACAATATATGGACTTACAACATATGGACCTTTACCCTTAGCTTTCAAAAATTACATTACATAGCCTCTTTCATGGTCAAAACATAAAGCTAAGAACCTTCCCAAAAATCAAAACCCTGTACATTTGGTTGTGAATTCCTTCTTATAGAAATGAAGGAGAAAAAAAGCATCAAGCCCAATTGTGCAAATGTCCAAATCCTATTTGATCACTATAGTTACATTTTTCATTCAAGGGAGGGAGAAAAATGTGGGAAAAAATTAATATTTGTCAATAAATATTTTTTCCCATCTTCCAAAAGGCATCATTTTTGTTGTAACAACTCATTCGCATTTTACCCCCTATTTGCTTTTTCAGTGATTCCTTTTAATGTTTCCATGTTTCCCTTTTTTCCTTTATCACCTTTTACTTCAAAACCATCGCTCATTGCTATTTCATCCTCAACTTCTCTGAATGGATCTACGATGCTTTAGTGCCTAGCAATGAGAGGAATATTCCATTGGATATCCCTTAACCCCTCCATCGATCATCGCCAATACATTCCCCATGCCTCCATTTGTAACAATGATACTTTGAGGTAACATGATGGGTGTAAGTATTAATCTTCACATTGCCCATCACTGATACTCCTTTTTGTTTGTGTATTCCATCAATGATATGAACAACATATGCAATGAGATCCTAGCTGTTAGATTAGGTCGTCCTCCCTTGAATTTATGCTTCCTCCATTGCTCATCACTAATAGAAAAACCCTTCAAAAAAGAACTCTATCAATGCTTTGGACCCAAGCAATGAGAACATGTGTTATTACCATCCATTTCTCATCACTTATTTACTTCTTAACAACTAAATCACACTGGTGATAGAAGAAACTTAGTGAATGTTCAAGATATGGCCACATGCCATAGTCATAAGATCAATGGTTATGCAGGCATCTCTCTCGGAAATCACTAGAGTGAAGATGGATTAGTGATGTAATATTAGAACCAAAAACTTCATTGCTTATCACCAATATGAAACTAGAGAGTAAGTAGCAATGCACAATGTGTGATGAGCTAGTAATGTAAAGGATAATAGTGTCATCATGTATTGCTGATTCGAAACTTGAAGCATTAAGGTTATCAATGATACAATGGAAGAGCTGCATATCACACATCGCTAATATGAAAATTGAGGCCCTATGCCTATCCACAATGCAAAGCACAACAATGATACATAGAAGCAAGGGCCCATCGCTCATCGCTGATTCAATGCTAGTAGTCACAAGGCTATGTGTGATGGGAAATATTCCAAGTGGTAGGAACAAAATTAAGTGGGAAAATATTGCACATGCTCATAAGTTATTTTAAAAGGGGGACCGACTAGCACCATGAGGTGAATAGACATAAGATCTGACCCTATGATAAATACATAGGACAATGGATGAATAAATGGCAACACAACCATAGGAAAATAATACTATGGGGAAATTTTTTCAATATGAACATGAGATAGTAACCCTAGACATAAGGGACTAATCAAAACATGGGTACCAAAGACTCAAGTTATTTTTAAATGATCGAGAACCGACCAAAAAAGGTCAACAAGAAATTAGACCAAAAGAATAAGGATCAAGATGGAGGAAAATATGCTAAGGAAGACCAAACCCACATAACATAAAACCCTAAACCCTTGTGATATAAATCCCAACCAACAGAAAAGAACAAGGCCTAATGAGATAACCAAAAAACTTCACATGTTAGTGGAACATAAAATTTTGAAGGTTCCACCAGTGGCTCTGATTGGGGATGCATGCCCCTTGTAGGTATGGTGAGATTCTAGATCTCTAGGGAGTAGACCAATTGCCAAGTCTATTGGGTGCTTTGCAACTTCTCCTCCATGCTGCATTGAAACCATTCATCGAACTTCATTTGGTGGCCCCTAGCCTCAAAAAATAAAGAACCAGTATTTACCCCTATCAAACATGATGTTCTTTGTTGTCTACACTAAGCCAAGTCTAAAAACACTGCCACTGTATAACTGAAAGCCAACATCACCATTGGCATGCTTAACCACATCACTATGCTTTCCAATGCCACCATTAACCCAATCAAGCTAATATTTGCAATCAAACATTAACTAAAATCCATAATTATTGTGGCATTTTACCTTATCCAACTCACTACCACGTTCCATTAAATGCTCATCCAATTGAACTACAAATTGAAAAAATTCATAGTCCATTTGATAGTTGGCATCATAGAGCTTGACATCATATTTAGTTTTCATATCAAATTGAGAACATTCATAAACACTTTTTTGTGCACTATGCAAACAACCCTCAGGTGTATCAAAAAGAAAAAAATCCATATTTAGGAACCTCATTGAATTGGACACCATAACACGAGCACGCATCTTGACATTTTGATTTAGCTACATTAGAACACTCCTTGGTGTCATGGAAATGAAGATCATATAGATCACCAACATCCCAAAACTAGGTAAATTAACTCATCTCAAGTTCAGTAACATAGTCTGACTCATTTTTCAAATCATCATCCAACTCAATGCAAAATGTTTCAAAGGCTTAAATAATTTAGAACTAATAGGGTCAGCAAAAAGACACTCATGTGCACTGGTGACTTCATGTGCATCATCAATTGATAGGTATGCTGACCCAAATGTGGGAGATTCATTATAATTCAAATGTTGTTCATTAGAAATTGAACAAGCATCTTCATTATCTTTCACATTAATGCATTCCTCATTGAATGAGAACATGTCCATTTCTACAAAGAAACAAGCATATTCCATCTCGCCATTAATTTCATGAGCTTGTGGCTTCACAAATAGATATGAATAAACACATTTCCAAATTTTTTGCACATCAACATCCTCTTCATGTGTCACATATGTTTCCACCTCCATTTCACATGAGTCATCAGTAGCAGAGACATAATCATGTTCATTAGCATCATACTAAACCTCACCAACATATTCATCATATTTGGAATTGTTCTTAAGATCCAGATATTGAACACACATAGTTTTATCTTCAAAGTCATCATCATTCATAGAGCTAGTATGATCCATTGATGGAAAACCCAAACTAAATTCCATGTATTCATCAAATAAAATTTGTTCATTCACTTGTTAACAAGCAAATTCATCCATTCATATCATTGCATCCTATTTATGAAGAGAATGACTCTAGATCATCATCATAGAATATTTCATAATCCTCAAAAAAGTAATCAGGAACTTCATCGTCATCATGATCTTCATCACTAGAAAACTCATCATTGCATAAGCTATGCTAAATTTTTTTAGAATGAATGCATAAATTTTCATCTTCAATCTCTTGACCACTAATTTGCAATGAGATCTCTTTAACACTCGCAAGTGTATCTTTATCTTCATCACTGATATATTGATTTGCATATATGCTACTTGTGAGCTGATTACAATCATTATCCTCATCTATACAACAAGATGGATGTTCATTTTCTAATATACCTTTTTCACTTGTGTGCATTGTGTTTTGATTTTTCTCACATTTAACAATATGACAATTGCTACCAACATTTTGAGACGTCATATTTTGTGCATAATCACATTGGGATTCTTCCACAGTCTCTATCCAATCAAGCATCTAATCAAAACCATGAGGCTTCAACTCCTTTGGTAAGGTACTCATCCCTAACTCATAGATTTCAGAAAAAAAACAATGCACGTTGAATCCTTACATTTGAAAATTTTGGTGACTTCTAACAAGGCATCCAAAAACCTTGCAAAAAAATCATATGGTACTTCTTCCTTGTGTCTCTTCATGTCATACAATTCTTGAATAAAAGACATTTGATCAACATTGTTCAAAATTTGTTGATGTTCAACTTGAAGTTCACTATGACTTGTGTGTTGTAATGATGGAAAAATCGGAACATCAAAAGAATCATCACCTTGAAAATCATTTCTATTATCTGATCTATGGATTCTATTTGCATGAGGTGTGCTAGGATAACCAACACTTTCTAACATGTATCCTCTCATCATAATATTTTGAGTTGTTTTTAATATCCATGACAATTTGATATGCCACATGAAGTGTTGTAGGATCTTTATCTCTTAGTAGATAGCTCATTTATTCATCAAATGCGCCTAAGTAAACAAACAAGCACAATGCATCATTTGGTCTTAGATTTTCTAGAATATCCATTATTTCCTTTGCAAATCTAAGATTGAAAGTAGGAACCAACTCATCTTCTTCCTTTTGGATGTTCATAAATTTTTGTCTCACTGAACTTGGATCAATTCTCTCACCAAGCTATTCTATGAATGCTACCATGAATTCATTCCATGAAGAGATAAAACACATTGGAAAATGTTAAAACCAATCTTAGGCATCGAACTTCATGAAAGAAAGAATTTCACGACAACATATTCATGACTTATCTCATAATCTCTCATCAAATTAGAATTTTTTTGAAGATGTTGAGATGTTGATTATGATATTTTCCCTTCGAAATTTGATAAATGTTCCTTGACCTCAATAGGAACAGTGTTTGGGAAACCTTGAATACTATTAAAGTTTAATGGTCCATATCTTCCCATAGATAAATTCCTTCTCTGAGGACATAGCTAGAAACACCATTGTTGTTACATTATAGGATTTAAAAATGTAGAAATAAAGTCATACTAACAATCCTTATACAAATATTTATGTGATTCATTCCTTTCTTACTTACAACCATTAACTCTCAACCTTCTCAACTCCCTTTCTATTGGTGTTAATACCCATTGAATAAGGGAACATAAGATTTTTTAGGACTTTCAAACATGGTTTTCATACATAAGATTATCCTTCTTGAAAACCAAAATATGAAAAATACCTGGATATGTTACAACTGTTGCAAATTTTCTTTCCTGCCTAGAAATATTTGTTGATTTGAAATATTCTTCACATCTTCATCATGTTATTTTCATAGAGTCACCACCTCTCTTCATAGAGGACTAAACTTCAAACAATGTGATGCTCTTTCAAAGATGAATCTCATTCTGGGTCTCGTCCAAAAGTAGTCACAAATAAATTCTTTTAAATCTGCTACAACAAAACCTCTTCCAGCTATAAAAACTTTAATATCTAAATTAGATGTTCAAATTCAACATATTCTTCTCTTTCCAAATGGATACTTCCCTGATCTCCCTAGTAGAGTTGCCAATCTGTTGGTGACTTGGATGGACAATTACGATTCCACAATTTTCAATCTCTGGTTACAAATAATATTTTGAGATTTGAATGACTCTTTGATAGGACAGTTTGCAACCAAATTTCAAACTTCATCCCCAGTGGAGTCACCAATCTGTTGGTGTTTTTTCTAGCTAAATCTTGAGAATCCTCTAAAGGATAGCTAGTCCTTATGCTTAAGAACTTCAAGATTAGTAGCCAACGAACATGAGATGGATTTTACACTTTTCTCCCCTATACTTCAAGCTTTTCAAAACCTAGGAGGGTGATCCTATGTGACATTAGATGCATATATTCAACCTATAATGCAAAACAATGTAAAGTAGATAAATTTCATACAATACAACAAGGATGTGCATGGATGCCTCAAATAATGGTACACTCCTTGTTCTCATTTCATTACAGGCATGAAGTTGAGACACAAAATAACCGTAAAACTAAAGCATTAAAGGGTTGTATGTATTTGCAGATTGTTTCTGAGGATGGGGAAAGACAACTGTGCAAGACCATTGCCTACCTTGGGCTATAGAGCCACATATCATTCATGTCATATCATAATACTATAACATAATCTTGACGACCTAAAAAATTATACCACATTATGAAAAAAGGGTCTACTTAATCCTGTCATGAGATCGTACTTAGTAATCCATGTAAAATTACAATACCCTCACTTCCTACTTGCAAGAATTTACACCACTCGTTGAATGGAAAGCAAAAAAAAAGACAACTCAAACAACAAATGTGTTTGAAGAACCTCAATAACCTTGTTATTTCAATTCAAAAGGTATTACATCCCAGACATGGAGAAAATCACATAATAGTATACATTCATATATGTGCATTCAAGATATAGTAGCATTACAATATATGGACATACAACATATGGACCTTTACCCTTAACATTCAAAAATTACATTACATAGCCTCTTTCATGGTCAAAACATAAAGCGAAGAACCTTCCCAGAAATTAGAAATCCATACATTTGGCCGTGAATTCCTTCTTATAGAAATGAAGGAGAAAAACAAGCATCAAGCCCAAATGTACATATGTCCAAATCCTATTTGGCTGCTGTAGTTATATTTTTCATTCAATGGAGGGAGAAAAATGCGGGAAAAAAAAATCTGTATTTGTTGATGAAAATTTTTCTTGCCTTCCAAAAGGTATCATTGTCATTGTAATAGCTCATTCACACTTTACCCACTGTTTTCTTTCAACAATTTATTTTAATGCTTCCACGTTGCCCTTTTTTCCTTTATCACCTTTTACTTCAAAACCATCACTCATTGCTATTTCATCCTCAACTTCTCTAAATGGATCCGTGATGCTTTAGTGCCTAGTGATGAGAGGAATATTCCATCGAATATCCCTTAACCCCTCCATCGCTACATTCCCCATGCCTCCATTTGTAACCATGATTATTTGAGGTAATGCGATGGGAATAAGTCTTAATCCTCACATAATCCATCGTTGATACTCCTTTTCCTTTGTGTATACCATTAACAATATGAACAACATATGTGATGAGATCCTGGTTGTTAGATGAGGTCATCCTCCCTTGACTTTATGCTTCCTCCATCACTCATTACTAATAGATAAACCCTTCAGAAAAGACCTCTAGTGATGCTATTGACCCCAATGATAGGAGCATGTGTTAGCACTGTCCATCGCTCATCGTTGATTCACTTATTAATAGTTGAATCACACTAGTGATGGAAGAAACTTAGTGAAGGTTCAAGATTTGGCCACATTCCATAGCTACAAGATCAATGGTTATGCAGGTGTCTCTCTTAGTAGCAACTAGAGTGAAGATGGATCAACGATGTAACATTAGAACCACAAACTTCATCACTAATCACCGATATGAAACTAGAGAGGAAGCAACAATGCACATTGTGTGGTGAGCTAGTAATGCAAAAGACTATAGTGTCATTGTGTATTGCTAATTCAGAACTTGAAGCATTTAGGCAATCAACAATACATAGGTTACCAGTGATACAAGGGAAGAACTTCATATCGCGCATCACTAATATGAAAATTGAGGCCCTTTTCCTATCCATGATGCAAAGCACAATAGGGATACATAGAAGCAAGAGTCCATTGCTCATTGTTGATTCAATGCTAGCGGTCACAAGGCTATGTGCAATGGGCAATACATCGAGTGGTAGGAACAAACTTAAGTGGGAAAATATTGCACATACTCATAAGTTGTTTTAAAAGGGGGACTGACTAGGACCATGAGGTGGATAGACATAAGATCCAACCCTATAATAAAGAGTTAGGATAATGGATGAATAAATGGCAACACAACCATAGGAAAATAATACTGTGGGGAAATTTTTTCAATACAGGTGTAAGATGACAACCCTAGACATAAGGGACCAGTCGAAACATGGGTACCAAAGACTCAAGTTATTTTTAAATGATTGGGAACCAACCACAATAGGTCAACAAGAAATTAGACCAAAAGAACAAGGATCAAGATGAAGGAAAATATGCTAAGAAAGACCAAACCCACATAGCACAAAACCTTAAACCATTGTGATATAAAACCCAACCAACAAACAAGAACAAGGCCTAATAAGATAACCAAACAACTTCTCAGGTTAGTGGAACATAAAATTTTGAAGGTTCCACCATGATCAATGTACTCAAAACAAAGAGAACTACTCACGATCAATATCAAAGCTCCAATTATGAATCAAGAACATAAACATGACAACATGATCTAACCATCCCTCCTAGGAGATCATATGCACCAATGCAAACATCCTAGTCTCAAGAGAACATGTAATATGCAAAACTCTAAATTGGTATCAAGAGTAAACCATGAGATATTAGTAAAACACTCTAAACCAACAAAACATATCTCCAATCACATGAAGATAACCATAACCAATGATGCATTCACATCACTACCAACAAGTCCCATTGAAATGTGATACAAGCTACACATGGCACCATGAATACCATCCTCTCTTGAAGATCATCCAATATCAGTAACATACAAGTGAAACCAAGATCTCCAAGCCAAGAAGATACATACAACCGCCAAACCATCATAAACATATCCATCACCACCAATCCATCACTGTCAAGAGATCACACTAAAAAGTATAATAAAGCTGTCCATGACATCATGATAACAATATCCCTAATAAAGATCAACCAAAAGCCCTCACACAATCAAAGATATCAAATGCAACAGGAGCTCCCCAAAAAGAAGGCAAAGTAAAACCATGATCCTCATACAAAGAAGATACACTGCCACAACCTAAATTAGGATCCAATCCAACACCACCAAAAATGCACTTGCATAAGCCATCATGATATGCCAAAGTCCCTAAAGCACAAGAAACATCCATGACACCATGATCACCACCAAATGTACCAACAACACAACTCAACTGTGTCCCACATGCCTACATAACATAGTCAACTACATAGGTCTCACATCATGACTGTACCTGGTAATACCTTCTCACCTCCTCAACATGACATCAAAACCAACAAACCAAGTGACTAAACCAAGCCACCAAATTGAAGATGCGTCAACACTAAAATATCTATGGGCATAGACAATCCATATCCAAGTCTGTAATAACCCATTGTAATTATTAGCTAATTACATTATTGCAATTGACATTATGAATGTTAAATTCAATTACAATATCCAAGTTGACTTGGCTCATAGGCCACAAAGTCAATACAATATACAAGTTTTACATCAAGGTTACATCATAGACCAAGATAGTCTTGAAAATATCCAAGGTTTCCTCTTGACAGTCATCTCCACTAGTGGATAAGAACATGGTTGAAGCACTTTACTGCCCAACCATGAAGCTTACGCTTCCCCAAAATTCTTCCAACTTGAAGAATACCTATCCCTGCACAAAAATTTTAGTAAGAGAACAATCTACAAGGTGGAATCTGGTGTGTGCCCAAACATCAAAATGCATCTCTATCTATGAGTTAGAAAAATGCAAGATCTATGCTAGGAATGGAAGAGAGTGTTATCATAAAGTCCATACATACATAATGGGCTAATTGCTTGGCCAAGCATAAGAATAATGTTGCAACAAAAAACAATATGTTTTGGATAAAGAAAAAACCTATACTCTTTGAACTTCATTTTAACACCCATTCAGGAAGGTAACTTTCAACAATAAGTTATCACATAGCAACTATCTGCCCTCTAGCAACATCTACCCTGAGGTGCTCTAATCTACTTAGGTGTTGCTATTCTATTCAAACAAGAGAATATTCTTTATTCACGTATCTACAAAAAAGTAATTTAGTCTAATTATTTCCTTATCTTGATAAAAATTAGAAAAACGATTCAATGAAATTGTTCATAACATTATCCATTCATTTCTATCATATGTCACATGATTACATTCAATTTTGTATTCATTTAAGAATAAATATATAAGAAACAAAAGAAGGCATGTCACAAGTATGTGTATGTATGTAGATGAAGGTCTATGAGCATATACATATATGTGCCAACTTAAGTTATAAATTTGTGCATACATTCTAAAATAAAAACCATTAAATTCGATTTCTATCATTCAAATAATGTTATAATTTAACGTATCATTTGTCAAAAATACAAGAAATAGAACAAATTTGTTTTAATAGTTTCCCACATACTGTTGTGCCATTTATATCAATATCAAGCTATGATAATCAAAATGATGTTGTTTGTAGCTAAACAAATACTGCTTATATTAGAATGATGTTATTTACAACTAAACAATTAAAATTTATAACAAACGACGTTTACAGATAAACACATACTATTTATAATAGAATGATGTTGTTTACAACTAAAACATTATAGTTTATAACAAAACAATTTCGTTTACACATAAACACATACTATTTATGATAGAACTATAGACATTTGAATTTGACCATTCCCATATGGTCAAATTCATCCTCATATTCCTCTATCCTGCATCCCTTAGCCATATTAATTAAATAATTTTTAATTCATTTTCTTCTCCCTCATGTCACATCCTCCATAATCGTCTTTAATTTAGATTGATCTAATTAATTTGTGATTAGGATGTGCACACCCCTAATCGTCATTAAGGTCACATCCTCCATAATCTCCCACTTGCTCTTAATTTGTCATTAGCCCACCTAATCCCACATTTGCACAACCTTAATCACCCAATTAAGCTAACCTAATCTTCATGCCATTTATGGCATGTGTCCTTAGTCAAATTACATTAAATACTTTCTCTATTTGGAGAAGGAATCTCCTTCCCTATATGAATTTTTAATTCACATTTATTCCTCCAATGCATTTTAAGGAATTTTAAATTCCTTCTCCCATCCCCATGAGGATTTGTGAGGAATTTTTAATTCCTCACATGTCCTCTTGAGGAACATGTGGACAAGGACATCCTTTATGAGGAGATCTTGTCCATTCCCAAGGTGCATCAAGGTACCTCCATGTCATATCCACATCATCCCCTCCCTTCCATGTCATTCACCACATTTGAACTTATGAGGACTTATGAGTTCTCAACTCACCCTAGCCCTTGATCTCATCCACCATGGCTTAACCCTGGCCCTCCATTGCTTTAGAGGCACTTCCCCTAAAAATGGTGGAAATGTCTCCATTTTGACCATCACTCTCTAGCATTCAAGCCAACACTTATCCATTTTAAATACCACCATTATTGCAAAATTTTGAGGTACAATATTCCATCCATTTCAATACCCATATCCACCATTGCATTCACCATCCTCATAGCTTCATTTTGCACTAGGTTACATGTCATTTTGTCCAAGAAGGAGCACACAATCGAACATTAACAAGGGAAACCCACACCATCAATTCGAACAAGGTACGAAGTTCCATTTTCTTGTGCTTTGTTTGAATTTAACTAGGCCTAATCTTGAGTGGTTGTTTTGTGTTTTTCCTTGTTGCATTTCATTTAGTTTTGCATCTTGGAGTAAGGTAAAACACTTAGCACACATTTCTAGCACACCCGATGGGACCCATGTCATGGGTTTGTTTTATGTTTGCATGTTGTTTGAATTTTTGTAGGTTCGGGTTTCACACACATGGGTGAATCCGCTCACAATAGGAAAATCTTCCTGATGCATGGGTGATACTACTTTTAAGACAGGTGAATGCACATACGCCTTTCTACTAGAAGGGAGAACTTGCTTCTAACCATCCAAATCATCAATTGTAGAGGAAAATCTATGTAAGATAACTTGAACGAGTGAACTTGATTAAGATAGAGGCGAACTTGTACGTGTTACAGAGGCGAAGGCGCATATGTCCCTCCATTTGAAAGGTGAATGTGTTCCAACCTCTTCAGAAGAAAGGAAACCCTGAATCATAGACTAACGTGGATTTTCTCTACGAAGGGGTGAATTTGAGGTACTCCAAAACCTTTAATTTTTTGATTTGAGCTTCAATTTGATTTTGGTTTTGGATACTAATTAGCTAACTTGTTCGTCAATGATTGTGCAATTTAACTAACAATTTTCATAGCTTGTCTCTCATGTTTGACGAAGACTGATGGTGAAAACTACTAATTCATTTTTTGTAGGACAATCGATTGAAGACCCCTAGTTTAGCTTTGTTTGTGTGTCTTTTTTTCACACTAATTTAGGCACACGTAGATTAATTAAAGGGTCAATTAATTTGTCTTTCGTGTTTGGGAGAAAGTTGTTGATGCATCCACTCCCCTTGCACCTTTCGGTGATCTTGGGTGATGAGAAATCATAACTTGTTCCAATCTAGTCTAGTTTACCCAAGAAGTGCTAGTGTGTGTAAGCTCTCCCCTTGCACTATGTGCAAGCCTGGGGACCAACCGAAACATCTAGTATTTCCTTCCCTTAGTGATACTTTCTTGGGATTTCATCACTCAAGGGATGATCTTGACCACGTGTTACCGATGGGGTATATAAAAGGGGAGAGCCAAAGTTGTGCCTCAATCTAGTCACGTTGTGTCTAACAAAGCGTCAAAGCTAGGGTGATACCTAGATAAGACGTGCAGGGTTGATCAAAGTTTCTTGTACCTCACTAGGGCTCTTGATCCATGCTTGTGATGGGATGGTGTTCATAGTTGTACCTCACACACCCTCCTGGTGTATCAAGGATGCACAAGATAGCCTTGTTCAGCCTAGATAGAGACTCATGTTTCAGTCGCGACTTGGTGTAGTGTAGGGGATACACACCCTACCATGAAGTTACTCACCATATACTCCCTTGGGTTGAGATAGAAATCCTTGTGATGGAATACGATAGTCTTTGAGAGAGCATGGAGGTGAGCCCGTGGCATCTATTGATGACCCTGTGCCACTAAATTGCTAGCTATCCACCTTCACAAGAAAGGGTGATCTAGAGAACCACCCCGATATCATAGAGTATTAACCTTGGGTGTCCCCTCAAGGTGGTGGGCCTACATCGAGTTAGCAAACCCATAATACTAATTTTAGGATTATGCTACCTGGAGTGTCTTCTTGTGCGATACCAGTGCTTGTCATCAATCTAAGTTAGTCCAACCCTTTGCTTGTTGTTTGCCATGTTTTTTTCCTTTTCCATAGTCTACCCTTGCCCTCAGTGGTGAGTTTGCTTCTCACAAGGGTGAACTTGCATTGTGGACAGACGATCCTACCATGGAAAGGGGTGATTTTGTGTCTTGATTCCAGTCTAGTCATCCTTTGGGTGAATTTTTCCTTGTTAGGGGAAAATTTTCTTACAAGTCTCTTAGTTAGGCGACCCCACATCTACCTATTCCCTGAATAGGTAATCCTACCCTATCCATAGGTGAGTTTGTGTTTGATTTGTGTCATTTGACTTTGCCTGTTCTCTTATAACATGCAATCTTGTCATCCTTTTAGGCGAATCTGAGTTTGGTTTGTGTGATCCTCATCTACCTGTTCCTAGAATAGGCAATCTTACTATTTTTAGGGGTGATCTTGTGTCTCATCTATATCTTCCTCATCCATACATCCCTTAGGATAGGCGAACCTATTGTCTGTAGGGGTGATCTTGTGTCCTATCCATACCATCCCTATCTATATAGTCCAAGACATAGGCAATTCTATTCAACCCATAGGTGATCCAGTTAGAGGTGTTTCCATTCCTCATCCATATAATAGACATGTGAAATATACCGATTCACATTGTGCACCTGATCCTGACCACTAACATCATTTCATCCTTAATCATCCCTTGGTCTAATCGTTTAATCAAATCCCCTTATTTGATTAAATTCACCATTAATTCCTCTCTTAATTAAATAAATCAGTTATCTAATTAAGTCACCTCTTCTCGATAATTAAATTAATCATCTTGATCTAATTATCCTATTTAATTAAATAATTTATTTTATTTGATTAAATCTATAAAGTCTATCTATTAAATTAAATAAATCAAAACCTTATTTAATTTAAATCTAACATAATCTCTTTTAATTAAATAAATCAAAATCTTTATTTAATTAATCTCTTATCACATTCTTCCCATTATTTGATTTAAATAAATCCATAAATCTAAGTCAAATAGGTCACACCAACTAATCCCTTCATTAAATTAATTAGCCTTGATTAATTTAATCTCATATCATGTCCCATCCTCTAGCTTTTCCCACTTGCACATGAAAATAGATTGAATTGATTTATTAAATCTCTATTTTCCTCAACAAGGAATCTTTTAAGGAATATTCTCCAAGTTTGAATTCAAAAATCCAAGTTGACATGTACATCCAACAAGGCATTTACTCCATCTTACATGCCCTTTTCCTTGAGCCAAGTGGACTTCAATGCATTCTTTCTTCCCTCTTGCATGTCATTTCAACAATTTCAAAATTCAAAAATATGCATTTATTGGCACAATTATGAAAGCTTGCAAATCCTCCATCCATTCATAGATTGACAAGTGGCATCTTGCTATTGGATGAATGTTAGTCCCACATTGCTCTATTTTGGACATTCATCCATCTTGGCATTCTATAAATAAGAGGCTTCATTCCTCATTTCATCATCCACAATTTGAGTAAAGTTATTATGCTCAAATATTTAGCCATTTCCGTCCATCATCATTGAATCGTAGCTAGGTTATGCAAGTTTTTCCATTGGAGCACTCATCAAGCATCAAAAAAGTGGATCACTCATCAACATTCATCAACATACATCAATCTTGCATCATAGGAATTGGGAAAGGGCCAATTTTCACATCAAATTGGCACCAATTCCCCCATGGGATCATGAGTTTGCTAGTTTAATTAGGATTTTATCTCTATTTTGTTGTTTTCATTGTGTTCTTCATCTATTTTCCTAATTTAAGCTTTTGTGAATGGATTTCATGGGGAATCCTTGTTCTTTCTTGCATTCTCTAATCTAATGTGTTTTTTCTTATTGATTTACAAGTATTAGGATTGGGGTTTGCACATTTGGCGTTAGGAGGGCGATCTCAACATTCAATCACATTTTTTGTCAAATTCATGCATTTTTCTTTGTTTACAAGTTCAACGTTGCTATTCAGCACTGTTGGTTCTCCAACGTCACCATATAGCACTGTTGGAAATTCAAACTGCGACGCCGAAGTCTTCCCGCCCAAGATTGTGAATTTCAAACTGCACTGCTTGACCAATTTGACCCATGGGAATTTTCAAAAAAATCAAACTACGACGCTGAGAAAAAGGGCAACAAATTTGAGCTCATTGGTCCAGACATAGAGCACCGCTGATTGGTAAGAAGCACTGTACAACATCGTTGGAGAAATCAAACTGCGACACAGTCACAGGTTGTGCTGTTGGTATGGAGTAAAAAGTTGAAATTTCATTTTAGAACATGCATTTTGACAAATGATAAGTTTATCTTCTATTTTATGCTTTTTAACCTCTATGTTTTGCATAATCTGACTATTTTTTTTTCTTCTTGTAGCTTGGATCAATTGAAAACAAAAGAAGGAGAAGCATGATGATGGTATTCCACAAAATCAGAGTGTTTTTAAACACTTTAGTGTTTGTTTAACACTCTTAGGAAACTGTTATTCCTTTTTTCTTAGGATACTAATTTCGTTTGGGCTTTAAAAAGAATCTTTTCATTTTTTTGCAAAGGCTTAAAACGAACATTAGGAATACAACTTACTAGAGTTTGTTTTTTGGTTAACAATTGAACAAAACAACTCTCATTTGTCCTTTGGTGCTTTAAAAATAATTCACAATTGCTTTGTGGCTTTAAAACAAACATGTGAAACTTTGTCTTCGTGATGCCTTACTTAGACTAACTTCATTGAAAAAGGATGTATGTGCTTCTCTCGCGCTTTATAGTGATATTGAGAATCAAAAGGAATTTTTTGTGATTTTAGGTTGAGATAAAGTAATCACCTCCACACTTCATTTTGGGTTTAAAATTGAAAAAAATCTTGTGTGAGTGTGAATGAACTTATTTCATGTGTTCTCCCTTTGTTTCTAAACAAGGGTCAATCAAACTATGAATAAGTTTATTCACTTTTGTTTATCTTAGAGGGCCTGCCTTGGGGAAAAAGTACTCACCCAAGGGAATAACTCAACCGGTAACACTCTAAAGCCAAGAGTATTTCCAACTAGGATATAAATGTGGGTATTGGAGTAAATTCCAATATCACACGGTTGGCTCCGATGAGATGGATCTGGAAAGGGACTCTCCCCGTATGGGTCAATCTCCATGAACGGAAAGTCCTAATTAAAACCCATGTTTTAGAATTGCCAAAATCCTTGATCTATTTGTTGGTGCAAGAATAGTCGTTCTGAAGCCGCCCCACACTTTTATTGTCTTTAGTAGAAATGGAAAGCATGCTATGGGAGTTTCATGGGTGTTGATGCTTGGCTGCCCCATATAATTGAGTGTCATGGAGGGGAGCCAGTGGGGTCAAGCATCTAACCATTCACTAAAGATAAGCATAGCTGGACTTGTCCAAGTGGGGACTCAACAAATATTGTCTTCCATATCCATAGGGTTGTACTTATTCTTGGTTAAAAAATGCTTTGCTTGTTCGAAAAAATCTTGGAAACAAACACTTAAACATCATCATCAAAAATTTCAAACCCTTTAGGAGACAAATACAATTGACCCAATTCATGCGTTATTGCTTGCCCTTGGGATTTATCCTTAGAGGTTTCTAAACACTTGGATTGCATCTCAATTTGTCTACTAAAGTAAAACAATAGATAACCTTTTCCTTGACTTCATCAAAATTCCACCTAACATACTTTGTGGGATTCAAAGAAATGAAGACATTGGACAACTAGTTTGGAAACTTAATCAAAGAAAGTGTTTGTGGTAAAATAAATTCACTAAGCAAAGAGAACAAAATGAAATCTCATATGAGTTGAAACCTCATGATTTTCAAGAAGTAAAAACCCAAAATGAAAGTCCTTGGTTCAAAATCCAGAAATGAATGCTCAAATTGAATCACTTCTTAGTTATAAAGTTCTATAGAAGCATTGCATGTTCTTCAATACCCAGGTCTAGGAAAACAAACTGTCTTTTTTAGGTACATCTTAGAATCAAAAGAATATTTTTCATCCATCCTTCAAACATCAAACCAAAGATCATCTCACCATCATCTTTTAAGAAATCTTGAAAATTATCCTTCATGCTAGGCTTTTTGGCAAAAATCAAAATCATCAAATCTTTGAGACAAAATCCTTGAAATCTTTATCAAATCATCTTTGGCTAGGTATGTGTAGATGGATCCTTTTGCATATGCTTAGTCAAAGTTATCAAACCATCTTGTTTTGCTAGGTATATGTAGATGCATCCTTCTTCATATGCTTGGCTAAATTATCATCTTGTTTGAATATGTGTGGGTAGATGCATCCTTCTCCCTACACATATTCAAATTATCATCCTTTGAGTAAATCTACTCCTTAAGATAATCATCCAACATCTTAGGATCTTTTTGTTCAAATCAAAGCAAACCAAAATCAGTCAATTCAAGGAAAATCCCAAAATAAAAGATAAAAATCCAAAAACATATCCAAAGGTCCTAAAATTATAGCATTCCCCTCAAGATTTATCAAAAGATCTAAAACATCTACATCATCCATCTCTTGCATCATCATCATATCACTCCTTTTGATCCTCAAGATATCATAAAATTTTCTTCTTTGGGCATAAAGTAAAGATCAATCCAAAGAATTAAGAGGCTCATCTCCCATATTCTTGAAAATTGATCCTTGTTTTATGGTTCAAACTAGATCTCAATACAAGAAGAACATGGAAGCTGACAAAGAAACACCCACTTCAAGTGACCTAAGCCAAACAGACACTGAAATGAATCCAGTGGAATCAAGCAATCCTTTGACTATCTCATCATCACAAAATCAATAAGAAGAAATTCAAGGAGAAGATCTTACCTTTGGGATATCACATGAAGAAATAACCGAAATGCTCCAAAATCCAGAAAACCATAAGATCATTAACATCATGATGAGGCTTAACCCTTCACTATACATGCTTGAACTAGCAAAACAAGGGGCTAAATTACCCTCTGATTTCGATGTAAGTACTATAGTGGAGACATATTTACCCCCAATATCATCCACCATTCCCATCTCATCTACACCCCCATCCCAAAGCATCACTCAAAACATTCCACAAATCACATCTTTTGCTCCAACTCAACCTAATGTTAATAAGGGAAATGCATTTCTTAATGTTATTCAAACACACCCCTTTGTTAATAATCAAGAATTGGATGCAAATACCATTTTGGAACAAAACATACCCAAAAATCCATTACATAAGCATGTTCCTCTCACTTTCCATAATGATCCATCATCATCATCCTTTCACGCAACACGTCAAACTTCTCTCCTCACAAATTCACAAGAGGAAGGAGACATGTTCAGACCTGGGGGAATTTTTGACACCACATCATTTTCTCAAGAACTCACACCCCTCACATTTTCACCCCTCCCACCATTACCACTATTATCCACACCTCTACTTGGCTTGGTACTCCCACCTTTACCAAATATCAATCAAAATCAAACCAACATTCCAAACACTAATCAAAGCATCATGTTGAACTCTCAAAACTTTTCATTCATATTGCAACAACAATTGACAACTACACAAGCAATCACGACATCATCAACCACCCCCCTAACATCTCAAAGCATGGTCTCTCAAGGATAAACCACATCAATCACACCATCCACAACTCAAACCACCAACACGACATCACCATCCACCACTCAAATCACCAACACGACATCACCGCTCACCACCACCACAAACGCCATTCCAAATCCACCACCACCCCCACCACCACCTAACTTCAATTCATCAAGCCAATATAGCATGACATTACTAACCACTCACCAAGATGCTTATCAAAATGCATTACTACAAGTGCAAAAGAAAAAATCCACACAAGCAACGCAAAATACTCAAGCCACCCAAGCCGCATTACAAGTGTAGCAGGCTGTACAAGCCCAAGCCTTATTGCAACAACAAAAACAACAAGCCGCTCAAGCTGTGCAAGCTGCACAATTTGCTCAAGCATCCCAAGCTACATTACAAACACAAAAGGCTGCTCAAGCCCAAATTCTATTGCAACAACAAGTGACACAAGCACAAGCCCAAGCACAAGTAGCACAAGCACAAGCTCAAGCTCAAGCTCAGGTGGATGCCTAATATCAAGCACAATAAGCACAAGCACAAGCAAAAATTCTTGCACAAAAACAAGAAGCACAATTGCAAGCATATTAGCAAGCAATAAAGAAATATCAAGAGAAACAAGAAGTAGCCCAATTGGTATCCCAACAACAAGCATTGTTGGATCAACAACAAGCAACCCTAGCACAACAACAACAAGCACAAAAACAAGCAATCCTAGCATAACAACAAGATCAACAACAAGCATTGTTCATACAACAACACGTGCAAGCATACCTAGCTCGACAAAATGTGCAAATACCATCAAACAATACACCAACCAACCCAACCATCCAACCAACAATCGAAACACCCTAGAACACCTTCATCCCACTCCCTTATCTGCAAAATGATGTAACAATACAAATTAGGTTGCTCTCACAACAAGTGCTTGATCTTCAATCAGGGTGAACCAGAAAACACCAAGCAACTTGTGTCCCTATCCATTTGACAGGAGCCTTGTGATGAAACCATTCCCCAAGGGATTTGAGATCCCCAAGTTTGACAAATATCATGGGATGGGAAACCCTGAAGATCATATCAGAGAATTCCAGGTTCATTGCATGGAAATCACATATGATGATACTTATCTAATGCGGCTATTTCCTAGGAGTTTGGCTGGCCATGCAATGGAATGGTTTTCTCGCCTACCTACAGGAATTAGAACATTCCAAGAAATTATAGATGCATTCATTAAAAATTATGCATGCAACATTTCCATGGATGTTAATCTAGAAGAACTCTCAGCTCTGAAACAAGGAAAGAATGAATCATTAACTTCATTCTTACAACAATGTCGATCCAAGGCTAATTGGAGCAAGTGGACCATGCCTGAGGAGCAATAAGTTTGCACCATTATATCCAACCTTGATGGCCTCTTGGAATTCCATCTCAAGGTCCAAGGGATTACCACATATGATCAGTTGATCTTCAAGGAACTCAGCATCGAACGGGCCCTTATGACACAACCCATAGGATCAACTTCATACCCCAAACAACAACATAATTTCCCATGTGCCAATTACAATGATAAACCTCACACATGGGCAAAGAATAAAAATATTACCAATGATGGTGTTGTCGATTCCATAGTTGTCATTAGTGCTCCCCGCCAAAACACACCCATACCACAAATCCAAATCCAACACAAAAACAATCATTAGACAACACAACAACCAAATAATAATCTGACAATCAATAATCTCAATGATCAAAGGGGACCACCCGAACGGAACAAAAATTACCCCAAATGAAAATAAACTGCTTTAGGGGAACCACTTGAAGTCATAATGAAGAAGTTGATAAACGAAAAACTCATCAAGGCTCCTACCTTTGAGAATTACCAAGAACTGAATGTGAAACCTCCTTGGTATAATGAGAATCAACTCTTTGAATTCCATAAAATCAAAGGCCATACCATGAACAGTTGCATGAGATAAAAAAACATAGTTCAAGATCTCATCAATCAAAGGATTATAAATGTGGAATAGCCAATAGGAAACCAAGATCTTAAGATATACACGAATCCGATGCCTAACCATGGCAACAAAGGGAATAATAATAACACTGATAAGGGGAAAAGCACCCACACAAACGTGAATCATGTGTATGAAACTATCGTCGCCTCCCTAGATGAATACTACATAGTCATCACCATCAAAGGAACCCATGCTGATTGTAGAGTCACCATAAGTGGCAACAAAGTTACCATCATAGGATCATCCCAGCCAAATAGAGTCCCTGCATCTAGATCCGTCCCTAATGGATACAATGTCCTAGATCAACTCAAAAGAATGTCAATGCAAATATCCATCATGGAGTTGCTAAAAATATCATTTTCCCATAGGAAAATCCTTGAGGAAGTGCTGGCTTCATCCATTGTTCCCGCAGATCTTGATGCGGAACAATTCCAAGCTATGGTCGGTAATATCATTACCCCAAATCTCCTCACATTCTCTGACCAAGATTTCCCTGCTCAACCATCTCACAACCGTGCGCTCCACTTAGAAGTCATAGTACATAAGAGAAAAGTCAAAAGGGTCTTGGTGGATGGAGGTGCGGGTTTGAATATATGTTCTCTCAAGCTCATCAAACAATTAAAAATCTCAGAGGATTCTATTGACAAAGGAAAGGGTATCACAATAAGAGCATATGATGATCAAGAAAGAGTGTCCCAAGGCATGATCAAAATCCCTATTCAAGTAGGACCAACTATCATGGAAACCACTTGTTAGGTTTTGGACCTCGACTTGCCATATAACATCCTCCTAGGATGCCCATGGATTCATGCAATGAAGGCAATAGCATCAAATTTTCATCAATGTGTGAAATTCACACACGAGGGACAAGAAGTCACTGTCCATGGAGATCTTGAACCTTTCTCCTATTGCAAAAGCCTTGAAGAAAAGTACTATAAAATCCCCCAAGTATCGAAAAATGATGAGGGTCCATCTACACCATACATTGATCTAGCCACTCTTGCATCCACTTTTGCGACAAAGACACCTATTACTCCCACCATTCCCACCATCTCTAACATTAAGGTCATCATCCAAGATAACGGTTGTGGAAACTACATGATCCCTAAAAATGATTTTGTGATAGGAGAGTTACCACAATCTCCTAGATCACGGGGACGTCCACAAGAAAATGAAGCCTCCATATCCCAAACATCTCCAGAGGACTATCCCAACTTCACAAGGTGGGGAGATCTTGGCCAAGAAGTTATTGAGGCAGATCCATCTCATATGCTATATCAAGATGAGAGACTAGTAGCTAATTTACCAATGGATAACAAAAGCAAGGGTTTGCAAATGATGCTCGCAATGGGCTATGACAGAAATCAAAGACTTGGAAAAAATGACAATGGGCTAATAATACCTATAATTCTGGAGACACGAACAATAAAAAATATTGGCCTGGGATGTACCCCTCCAAGTATAATCATACATGGCCGAATTCCTCCAGTTAGAAGGGTTAATAATCCTCCTCAGCCAACTACAACTGAACTACGCTTACCAGTATCCACAGGTCATGTCTTAGATAACTATACATTTGATATAACTAACATTTGTAGTAGTAGTGATGACGAGGATCCCACATCCAATCTACCTAGGATATTCGAGGATACCACTCTTTGCATGATTAACACCCTATCTTTTGAATCAGACCACCAAAATCATGAAATCCGCTTAGTATACCCCCAACTCATTGACTATGACCAATGAGGAGCCCCAATTCTTGATACGTTAAAAAATAATGAGGTGCTCTCAAAATTCATGGGACTACGAGATAACATTCCATGTGGGGATCACAAAGCAGGTTTCATAATGGAGCTAGATACACATTCCTATTATGGGGAAATGATTGAATCCCTCAGTCACAAAAGTGAAAAATTAAGAATCATATCTAAGTCCTTGAGTGACAACCACACTATGGCACTCTCTAACCAAAAAAAAGTAAAAAGAAAGGATGCATCCAATAGTGAAAACCTCTCTGAGACACCCGAGGATGGGGGATTCAATCTTCCTTCTAGAGCTATTCATCAAGAAAAATCAGCAGTCCTGGTAGAAAGGTGTAATCCGGTCAATCTAGGAACAAAGGAAACCCTACACATCACATGCTATGCAGAATCATTACTATTAGAAGAACAAGAGCTCCTAGTAGCCTTCCTAAGAGAAAGACAGATAAAATTCGCATGGAGCTATGTTGACATGGCAGGCCTTGATCTAGAAATCATGGTCCACCACTTAGCAGTATATCCAGAAGCAAAGCCTATTAAACAAAAGCTCTAAAAAATGCACTTGCAGATCGCCTTATTAGTCAAAATGGAGCTAAAAAAGCTACAAGATACGAGATTCATCTGACCAATAGATTATCCAGAATGGGTGTCAAACTTGTTACCTATTTCAAAACTTGATGGGGGCATAAGAATCTGCACGGACTTTAGATACTTGAATAAGGCATGTCCAAAAGATGCCTTCCCACTTCCAAACATTGACATGATAGTAGACATGACAGCCAGACATGAAATGTTATCACTAATGGATGAATTCTCAAGGTACAATCAGATCATTATAGCTAAAGAGGACCAACATAAGATGGCTTTCACTTGTCCATGGGGGACTTACTGCTTGAACATGATGCCATTCGACTTAAAGAATGCAAGAGCAACATACCAAAGGGCCATGACATTGATATTCCATGATATGATCCATAAAATGGTTAAAGATTATGTTGATGACATTCTAGCCAAGTCTAGAAAGAGAAAAGATCACATAGCAACCCTAAGTGCCATTTTTGACAGGCTTGAGGAGTACAAGGTCAAATTAAACCCAAAGAAGTGTGTCTTCGACGTACAATCAAGTAAACTGCTAGGATACATAGTATCAATGAGGGGTATCGAGGTAGATCCAACAAAGGTAAGAGCAATTGTCGAGATGGAGGCACCAAAAACATTAAAGAAATTGAGAGGTCTCCAAGGAAGGATTCAATCCATTCGAGGATTCATAGTACAACTCACTGACAAACATAACCCATACTCTCACCCACTCCATAAGGGAGTAGCGTACAAATGGGATAACAAGTGTGAAGAAGCATTCAATAAAATCAAAGAATATTTACTTACACCACCAGTCTTAATGCCACCAATCCCAAGAAAACCATTGATCCTCTACGTATCAACAACAACAATAGCCCTTGGAGCTCTCTTAGCTCAGCATGATGAAAATGGAATAGAAAGGGCTATCTATTACATCAGCAGAACAATGGTTGGGCATGAGCTAAATTATTCAGTCATAGAGAAAGCATGTCTAGCGGTAGTGTTTGCATCACAAAAATTCAGACATTACATGTTGGCACATAAAATAAAATTCATTGCCAAAATTGACCCCCTCAAGTACTTATTGTCAAAGGAAATAGTCACAGGAAGAATTGCCAAATGGGTGATGATATTGTCAAAATATGAAATTGAATATGTTGAGCAGAAAGCAATCAAAGACCAAGTCATCACAGATCAACTTGCAAAAGCACCAATCTATTCAGAGAATCCTCTCGTCTTAGAGTTTCCAAATGAATCTATTTTCAATCTCAACATAGCTGACCATTGGAAACTGTACTTTGATGGTTCATACACACAACATGGATCAAGAGTTGGCATCTTCTTTATCACCCCACAAGGGGATTACATACCAAGGTCCTACAAATTAGCATTTCCCTGCACCAATAACATTGCAAAATATGATGCCTTAACCATAGGTCTCAAAATAACAGTACAGTGGAACATTATAGCTCTTAAAGTATACAAAGAATCCCAATTGATAATAAATCAAGTGAATGATGAATACAAAACCAAGGATGACAATCTCACTCCATACAAGAAATTGGTGGAGAATCTCAAAGAATCCTTCATCGAAATTACATTTGAGCAGATATTTAGAGCCAATAACAGAGCAATAAATGCCATGGAAACAATTGGATCCTTACTGGATATCCCCCACAACGTTCCAAAATATGAATTCCTAATAGAGCAGCTTCTTGTGCCCACATTTGAGGTACCAAAATCAGAATTCATGTGCAAAATCATTGGTCTTGCTGATCCTTGGTACCAAGAAATTTACACATACCTTCAAATAGGAGTCATACCCACCGACTTACTCTCAAACCTAAAATGAACATTTGTAAAAAAGTCATCCAGATTTGTCATTGTAGGAGATAGCCTATACTGTAGGAGCATAGAAGGAACCCTACTATGCTGCTTAAATGCTAAGGAGGCATTGACCACTCTAACTAAAGTACACAACAGTATCTATGGTTCACACTCGAGTGGAATGGCTATAGCCAAGAAATTGCTGAGGATGGGGTATTATTGGCCCAGTATGGAAAAGAAGCACATATGCCAAAAAGTGTCTACAATGTCGGTAGCATGGAGACCTCATCCATGCTCCAACTCAAGAGCTTCATCCTATTGTCACACCATGGCCCTTTTCATAGTGGGGACTTGATCTCATTGGAAAAATCACCCCCACTTCATCTAACGGCCACAAATTCATCATAACCACAATGGAGTACTTTACTAAGTGGGTGGAAGCCATACCCATGATGCATATAACTAGGACGTAGATTTCAAAGTTCATCCTAAACTATCTCATTTGTCGTTACGGTGTCCCACATGCCATTATCTTAGATAATGGGACACCATTCAAGAATTAGGATGTTCACGACTTATGCGAGAAATTCAAAATCCAACATCGCTTCTCCACCCCATACTATCCCCAAGGAAATAGCCAAGTGGAAGCTACAAACAAAACCATTTTGAAAATCCTCAAGAAAAAAAGTCAATGACGCAGGTCGTGACTAGCATTTGTAGCTTAATCCTGCCCTCTGGGCCTATCAAACCAATATTTGTACACCCACCGGTGCCACCCCCTTCTCCCTGGTTTATGGATTAGAAGCAATACTCCCCATTGAGATCAAGCTCCCATCACTCAGGATATCACTGCAAAACCTCATCACAGATGAAGAGTACCAGGTATCAAGATTAAATGAGCTAGAGCTACTAGATGAGCAATGTATGGATGCTTTGAATCATTTGAAAGTCTATCAAAACAGACTCAAAATGAGCTATAATAAGAAAATCAAAAGTAGGAATTTCCAAGTTGGATAACTAGTGCTAAAGGAGAATCAGAAGAATGTCCCAAACCCAAGCAACAAAGGCAAGTTTGAACCCAATTGGTTGGGACCATTCATCATCACAACAAGTTACAAATTAGAGGCATACCAGTTATCAACACCCAAAGGGGAACCTTTGCAAGAGCCCATGAATAGCTCCCATCTCAAAAAGTTCTATGCCTAAATCTTTCAAGGTATAGAAACAAAAAATCCAAAAAATCCAAAAAAGTCCTAAAAAAATGGTTACTTCGATGAAAACCTAGAAAATAGGCACCTTGCGTAAAATAAGCACTTTCCATCCACCACGATCTCTACGACTTGTTGTGCATCATCCATCACATTCAGATCTCCATCCATCATTCATCCACCCGCATTTGCATCATAGCTTGGTCCTGTTTTCATATCATGATCCCTCCTAGTACTACTCGACCCATCCTCAAGGTCAACATGTCCTACCTTTATCGAAGTAGTCTATTGCATCACACTGGAGGCATGTTCTCATTGGATCGAATTCATGTATGTTCTTAAAGTCCTAAACATCAGAAAATCCAAAAACATCAAAACATATCAAAAAATCCAAAAATAGGTCAAAAATCAGTCAAAAAATCAAAAACAAAGTCATCTTGTCGAACTAACTTTGAGCCTTGAATGTAGGCAAGGTTGATCTTTGATCATCCCCCGAGACACTTAGGTTAGTCCTCTAAACGCTTGTCATAATAAACTAACATTTCATCATGTATATCATCATCTGTAAATCAGTCAAGTTGTCAGTCGAACTACATGGTCTTTGTGTGTATAACATAGGCAAGGCTAATCTGTTGATCAACCCTTGAGGCCCCTAGGATAGGTCTTTAGGTTAGTCTCTTGGTCAAAATTTTAGAAAACTCCAAAACATCAAAAAATCAAAAATCAAAACATTTGTAAAAATCTTGAAAATACCAAAAACAGCCTCAAAATAGCCTCAAAACATAAAAAACATCCAAATATTTAAAAAAAAAATCCATCTATCTCATCTCACTTGCACCCACAATAATCAATCATCAATAATAAATGATCGTCATCCGCAACCTTTGGTGAAACAATTAGAAACAAGCCTAGCAGGTTAAAAGTGAAAACTCAAAGTGTCAAGTCTCGGGTCTAAGTCAGTACGTAAGCAAGTTGATCAATTCTTTGTGTTGATAACCCATCATCGAATTGGTCCCATATCAAACATTTGAAAGAAAATTTAGGATAAATGAAATGACATGCCACCATCCACTAACATGTCCTAGGATGTATCCTTCCTACAATGGGCATTATCTTTTGGAAATAGTTTCGATTCTTATCCTTAAAAACACATTCTCTTTTGGTTAGCGGAATTGAAGAACAATAGCTTGTTTGTGTACTTTGTCTTTATCTTTTGACTTATCTTATTGCACTCATTCCAAGGACTTCTCAATGATATCCGAATAGAGGATTTAGAGAAATAGGAATGTGGCAACGATCAATATCTTTCGTTTATTGTGCTTGTTGGACATTCTTGTAATATAACCTTGGTGAATACTTGCTTTGTTAGGTATGTATGGAGGAAGTTTTGGGAAACTTGTTGACTATTGCATTGATAGGTTATAGCTTTCCGTGTTTTGGTCTGAGTTGTTTGAAACTTCTAAAGTGCATCCTAGCAAGGTTTCCGTATGTTAGGTGTGAACAAGGATACCCCTATCTTTCTGTCAAGTCAAAGTCCATCACACTAGGTACAACGCCATCCTAGTTTTTTATACCTTGATGCATCATACCACATGTGTTATCAAACATAAGGTAATTGGCCCTTTGAAAATACCAATTCCTCGGCAAGTAATCATCATCATTTGCATATTCAACATTTGGTATCTAGTTGAATTGACTTCTCTTTCATTCCTTCTTGCTCATCACACTAACAAGGTACTATGATAGTTGATCAACATTATCATCATCATCGTCATCAATCCTGCATCCACAAATCATTAGCATATTGCATAAACATATCATATAGGAAACAATATGCATTGCATGTCCATCATCATATAAATATGGTATTATATGCATTCTTCATAGATTAGCACATCTCTTTCTCATTACATTGCATCCATTTTTTGCATCATATTGCATTCATCACATAAATCAGTGCATAACATTCACATTTGCATAAACATTACCACCTATTGCATAATCATACATAATAGGTACATAAGCATTATAGATAATCCATTGCATACATACTCGCATAACATGATAAGGTCATCTCACACATTACCATATCATTGCATATAGTACACCATAGTAAATGCATCACATACATTACACTATCATTTAACATGTTTAGGATAAAATCTCAATACATATCATATAAAGAACAACCATTGCATTTGCATGGCATTATATCATCCATTAATCATCCATATCATCTCATAAATAGCATCACACTCATTTTTTGCATTTTATTACATAAATCATTCCACATCATTATAGACATAAATAGAAACACAAAATCCATCACATGCAAAGCATATATCCATCCATAATCATTTCATATATAAGCATGATTCACATATCATTTCGCATATACATCATAGATCATTTCCATATCATTTTGCATATTGCATATTACAGATCATATCATTTCAAATCATCATTACTCATCACATAAATACATTTGCATAAGCCAAAAAACATAATATAGATTTTTTAGTCATAACCATTACATAAGGCATCCATCATCAAAAGGAAAAGCATCCATAATTATATCATACATCACCAAACAATATATAGAAGTAGAATCATGCATAAATAAATGATACACATCACATCATAATCAAAATCATCATCGGGTAACTGTCATAGTACAAAATAATCAGATCACTATACATATGTGTCAATTAGTAAAAAAAGGCCCAACGGGCTATCAAAAAGGAGCCCATAAGGCACAAAAAATGATATCATCTCAATCAAAAGGAGGTCTAACCCTCCTGTCTGCTGCCCTTGCCCCTATCACTGTGACCCTCTGCTGGTCTGAAACTGGTTTGCTGCAAGTACTCTGAGACCTATGCTACTCTGGGTATGGCCTCGTGATAATGCATACGGTAATACTCAACCTCTCAGACGACCTCCCTGTAGGACCGAATGGACACTATACCCTGAGAGGAGGAGGCTACCATGCTCTCCAACTGCTATCTTCAGCCTAGCTCTATGGCCACTTGTAACTCTGTGGCCTGTCTCTGCTAGATGGCCTGATCCCTCTCAGCCCTGATCTGGTCCCTCTCGTCACGTGCCTGATCTCTCTCCCCTGTCAAAGTCTACACCTAAGCCTACAAATGTGCAATCAATGTATCTTAGGGATCCACTTGCCCTGCTACCTCTGCTCGTGGAGGTTGTACCTGAGGCTAATCCTCACCCCTAGCCCATGTTGGTACACCTACTAGCGTCTGCTGCTGTTCCTTCCTGACCGGTGGTCCTGTCATGCACCATCCCTCCATCCTCATCCTCCCCCTCTGCCTCTCACCCTCTGTTGATTGGGGATTGCACCTAGAACTGTCAATCAAAGGGGAGGCCAAAACCAATCCCTGTATTCCTGTGTCGTGCCTGGATCTACAGGCCCCTGATCATAAGCCCATGGCCAAGCCACCAAATGTTTGAAGCTGTTGATGGCCTTCAAGGCAGGAATGTATCACCCCCATGAAACCTATGACATGGTACGGGAAAAGATGACCACATAATCATCATCTGGCCGATCTTGAGGCTCACCCAACTGATGCTGCATGCGCTTGAGTAGATATCTCTTTATCATAGTATGCTCTCACCCCTACATGAAGTGGTCTTGGAGGGCATAAAAGAGCTGATGTACATCATCGGCCCATCCAGACTGACCAAGGTACAGGTGCCATTTAAACACCTGCATCTCATCTAGGACCCTCCTCCAATAGGGAATCTCGTGCTTTCCTGTGTGTGTGAAGGACACACCACCTCTATAGCACCATATGAGGGGATCATCAAGCACCATCGGTACTAGAAAAAATTGCGACTGAAGGACAACAATGTGCTTCCATGCCCATACGTGTAGGAGTGTCACACCTGCTCTGAGTTCTTTGCCATCGAGGTAGATGTACTCATGAAGATCTTTGTACAATGATGTAAGAAGAACCGGCCCCCAAGCAAAGCAAGTAGGCATGTCACGCATAACCATGCACTCTCAGCAAAGTCCCCAACTAGGATTGAAATACTAGCCTCGTCGGTCTGGGGCAATGAGACCTGAGATAATCACTGTAACAACCAAGTGGAAGGGAGGTGCCAGGGCCCTATGACACTCGAGCTTGATCTTCCACTCACAATTAATAATGTCCTCTATGGCGAGGACCTTGTGGTAGGCATTCCGCCCCTCATCTATATCAAAAATGACATGCCGACCATGAATCGACAATCATAAGATGCGCCAATGTCCTCCAAGGTGATGGTGGCCTCACCGGTGGGAAGGTGGAAAGAAGACGTCTCGCTGTGCTATCTCTTGACAAGCACTGACATCATCCCAAGGTGGGTGCAAATGGGCGCTACGTAGGTGATGTACCACAACCCCATGTCCTGTAGTCGGTCCTGATCTCTGTCGGTCAAGTCCCAAAAGCAACCTAATAGATCCTATGACCTGTGCTCTCAAGAGTAGAGCTCCCTTTCCACGTCCTGCATTAGGAAAGGTCATCATGCTAAAAAATTTGAAATCTTTTTTGCCAGGCATCCAAGAAAGCACTCCAGTGTTGTAATCTGCGAAGGCCTCACAGTTTGATTTTTATCAAACTATGACTCTAGGGCACAAAAAGGCTGAAAGCGCACCGCCACAGTGCAATTTCCTTCCAAGCGATGTACTTTGAAAATATAAAGAACCGCCATGTCGCACTTTACAAATGACCCCGCAAGCCATGACCTCAGCGTTGGATTTTTCAAACTCCAAACTTTGCCACCACGTCGCAATCTCACACCGAGTGACATAATTTGATTTTTGAGCTATGCTATATAATGCCGCTATAGAAGGACTAACTTTGAAAGCAATAAATAAGCACGAGAAATGGGAAATAAAGCTCAAGTAAGGATCAATTATCGGTGCCCCAATGCTAGGTTGCTACTGGTACGTCTGGAATCGATCAGAAATGTGCATCAAAAGCTGTCATTGCGCCATATTGTCAGGAGGTTAGAGCTCAAATCTCAAGGTTGCTAGATGGTTGTGTGTGAAAATGAATTGAGAGTGACCCCTCAGAGCCTTTTTAAGCTTAAAAATTAGGGTTTTTTCACCCTAATTGGCTATCCTGCTAGGGTTTTGGATCCTCAAACCTGTTTTTATCTAGTTGAGGCCTGTTTTACATCATTTTATTGCATTTAGACATGTTTTTGGCCTCTTGGAGCCTTTTTGGACTTGTTGGGCATCTTATCCTCTTTTTTCGCGAGATCACTCAAAAATTGAAATTTTCATCCAATTTGTTGAGGGGGCAATATATTGGCATGTTTTATCTCGCTAGGAAGTAATGGAGCAAGATTTTAAATAACAATTTTTTTTGACTTTGATTAAGATCGTTTATTCCTTGAACCAATGCAACAAGTGCATTGCTTCAAAGAGGGGCAAAATGTAGACACGTAAAATATACCGATTGACATTGTGCACCTGATCCTGACCACTAACATCATTTCATCCTTAATCATCCCTTGGTCTAACTGTTTAATCAAATCCCCTTATCTGATTAAATTCATCATTAATTCCTCTCTTAATTAAATAAATCAGTTATCTAATTAAGTCACCTCTTCTCAATAATTAAATTAATCATCTTGATCTAATTATCCTATTTAATTAAATAATTTATTTTATTTGATTAAATCTCTAAAGTCTATCTATTAAATTAAATAAATCAAAACCTTATTTAATTTAAATCTAACATCATCTCTTTTAATTAAATAAATCAAAATCTTTATTTAATTAATCTCTTATCACATTCTTCTCATTATTTGATTTAAATAAATCCATAAATCTAAGTCAAATAGGTCACACCAACTAATCCCTTCATTAAATTAATTAGCCTTGATTAATTTAATCTCATATCATGTCCCATCCTCTAGCTTTTCCCACTTGCACATGAAAATAGATTGAATTGATTTATTAAATCTCTATTTTCCTCAACAAGGAATCTTTTAAGGAATATTCTCCAAGTTTGAATTCAAAAATCCAAGTTGACATGTACATCCAACAAGGCATTTACTCCATCTTACATGTCCTTTTCCTTGAGCCAAGTGGCCTTCAATGCATTCTTTCTTCCCTCTTGCATGTCATTTCAACAATTTCAAAATTCAAAAATATGCATTTATTGGCACAATCATCAAAACTTGCACATCCTCCATCCATTCATAGGTTGACAAGTGGCATCTTTCTTTTAGATGAATGTTAGTCCCAAATTACTCTATTTTGGACATTCATCCATCTTGGAATTCTATAAATAAGAGGCTTCATTCCTTATTTCATCATCCAAAATTTGAGTAAAGTTATTATGCTCAAATATTTAGCCATTTCCATCCATCATCATTGAATCATATTTAGGTTATGCAGGTTTTTCCATTGGAGCACTCATCAAGCATCAACAAAGTGGATCACTCATCAACATTCATCAACATACATCAATCTTGCATTGTAGGAATTGGGAAAGGGCCAATTTTCACATCAAATTGGCACCAATTCCCCCATGGGATCATGAGTTTGCTAGTTTAATTAGGATTTTATCTATATTTTGTTGTTTTCATTGTGTTCTTCATCTATTTTCCTAATTTAAGCTTTTGTGAATGGATTTCATGGGGAATACTTGTTCTTTCTTGCATTCTCTAATCTAATGTGTTTGTTCTTATTGATTTGTAGGTATTAGGATTGGGTTTCACACACATACATCTGAGGAAATAGGTGAACTTGTTACCTCGATAGGAATTTTTGTTCATGTCCATACATCTCAAGATAGGGGTGATCTTGAACCATAGAGAGGCGATATTGTGTCCTGTGCTCACTTATTTCTTTTTATAGGGGATCCCATCACCTGGAGGGGAAATCTTGTCACACATAGAGGAGTATGCGTGTCCCATATAAAAATCTTGAGAGTTAATCCTTTGGACCACTGAAATCTTGTTGTTTTTTGAGTCTGTTCCTGCGATCAAATTTTTTTATCACCATCCATCTTCTCATAATTATCATTTTAGTTCACCTACATTTTAAAAAAATCACCAAATCCTCAATCAAATCATATAGGTGCATCTTGGAACATCCCTAGACTTCATATCCATCATTGATTAGTTAATCTAAATCTTTTGAAATTTTTTTTAGGGGATTTTTATCCAATTGGGTTAGGTAAATCAACATCACTTACACTCACTTAGGATTGTCATCCATCTTGAGTTAGTAATCCTCCATGGCCTAATCAATCTCCTCTCATTTTGAGGCAAATTCTATGCTGTGATCATCCTTTTATAATCTAAATCAAATCATCGGTATCATACACCATCCAATTAATCCCCTGAACTTAGTTTATAGTTAATCTCATCTAATCCAATCCAATCAATCAACCAATCCTATCAATCATCTAATCTAATCAATCAACCCAATTGAATCTAATTTAATCAATTATCCAAATCATCTCATCATTTATCCAATCAATTAATCTATCATCTTAGAGATCCTTTAGTATTCATCTAGATCATCATTTAAGTGTATCTTAGGTCTTAGTGTCATCTTAATCACTTGGTCATTTTGCATTTTCATGCCCATTACCTGATCACAAGTAAAGAAGCTCATGTAACAACAGTCCCAAGGTGTTCAACCTCAGGATCAACCCACCAATGGTGGCTCATCACAATCTAACACTAAGGTCCATAATCAATCCCCTCCCAATGAAAGTATGGTTATCCAACCTGAGCTCACAATCGATGAATACCTTAGCAACCCCACTAATGTGCAAATGATAGATCATCTCCTTGATGAGCGTGGAGATAAAATCCTCACCACATTACTCCTAAAGGGTATCAAGCCACCTTTGGGGCTTGATTTATCAAAATGTGTCAACATTACACCCCCTGCATCACTTGCTCTTCCACAAGGTCTGAATCCCAGTTCATTAGTTCCACAAATCCCCAAAGTCACACCACAAGATACATGGTGCCAACTGGGATTTAGCAATGCTATGCTTTATCAACTTTCCCCCACCCACATCTCGATTTCAATGATGGGTGCAACACCTAATCCTAACATTCCTTAAGGACTTGATCCTAACAATCCTCTTGGTCTTGGCATGCTGCAAGGTCCTCCCAATCCGCAAAGCATGAATATCCTACAAGGATCAACTCCTATACCATCTACATCACCTCTTCCACCAAACCAACTAGGCAAGCTTCTAAGGCATGTGGGGGGCAATGTTCCTAATCCATTTTTTGTGCCATCTCCACCTCCTAGTCCCACACACACATCAAGCTTACTGCCATCTTTGTTCACATCCCAAAAAACACCTCAAGGAAATACCATGTCCTTGCATCAACCTCAGGGTAACCCACAACAACCCCCATCACAACCTCCACAACATACCCAAATTCCATCACAACCTCAACAACCAACACCATAACCTTAGCAGCATACCTAAATTCCCTCACAACGTTTGCATCACACACAAATTCTGTCACAACACCAACAACAACCTCCACACAAACCACAAGGTAATTCGTCACAACCCCCTCACCAATTGCAGGTCCCTCCTCATCAACAAACACCATCCTATCAACAACCTCTACACCAATCGCAAGGCCCTCAACAACCCCAAATCCCATCTCGACCTCCTCAACAACAACCACCATCCTATCAACAACCCCTCAACATTCACATATCTTGACACAATCACAACAATCCTTTCAAAAAATGCCAGGAAACCCTACTGCCCAATACCTATACCACCCACATAGCATGTATTATGCATAAGCCACCATGTCCAACCCCAATCCCAATTACTCTTATTACAATCCCAACAACAACCGTCTTACACAAATCCCAAACAATGGCAACAAAATACCTACTATCAACAAGCCAATCCACAACAACTACCATACATTTTCCCAATAGAAAACTGCTTACAATTACTAATCCAACCCATATTACTCCCAACAACAACCATCATATTAGTAGGGTGCCTCCTCCTCATCTTACCAATCCCCACCATCATATCAACAATCTTATACCAATCCTCAACCCATGTATCCCAATCAATATCAACAAACCCCATATCCATCTCCATCGCATCAACAATATAGCCATTATGACCATTCCAATCTAGCAATTCCTTCCTCCTTAGCATTAATCAATAAAGAGTGGGAAGAAATAAAAGCCATGCTAAAAGACCTGCAAGTAGGGACATCAAAGAAGTCCTTCAAATTTGAGGAGATTTTCCCCTATCCATTTGATCCATCAATTTTACTCATCCCTTTTCTTAAGCATTTCAAGATGCCTAAATTTGATAAGTATAAGGGAAGTGGAGATCCTAGGAACCATTATAATAATTTTACACACATTATCAGGAGGCCATGCATAATGACAACTACCTTCTGCAATTGTTCCCTAGGAGCCTAACATGGCAAGCTCTAGACTAGTTCATGGGTCTTCCTAAAGGGTTCATTTCTTCCTTTGCGGATCTATTAGAAAAATTCATTGCACACTTCTCCTTCAATTTGTAGAAGGACATTGATACCTCAGATATCCTGAAAGATAACCAACGTGAGGGAGAAACATTTGCAAGTTACCTAAAAAGGTGGCGAGCCTTGGCTAGTTGGCTAAAATCGCATCTTAGCAAGAAGGATTTGGTAACCATCTTTGTTGCAAATGCTCATCCTAAAATGGATCATAATCTACACCTTCACTATGTTATCACTTTTCCTGAAGTCATTGAGAAAGGCACTACCATCGAGAGAGCCCTTATTTCCAAAGGCCAAATAAAAATTTTCAATCAAGATAAGGATAAGTCATCTAGAGATAGATCTCGCTATTGGAACAAGAATAAGAATGTTGTCAATGATGGCGTCACTAACACCAAACACATCCAAGTAGCTAACACTTCACAAAGAACCTAGTATGTCCCCAATCCATAATCAATTTCCAACATCATATTTGTACCGCATGGTGCACCCCATCCTCCCCAATACTCCAATCAAGGGAATAATAAGCATACATTCACTCCTTTGGGAGAACCTTTAGATGTTGTTTTCAAGAGGCTACTACAAGTAAGCTACCCAATCACTTATCATGTGACAAAGTCTTTTGATGAGTCAAATCCCAAACTCACCTACTATAGGGAAAATGAGTATTGTGATTTTCACAAGATTAAAGGTCACTCCACTAATAAATGTCAAGGACTAAAAACTTATATTCAAGACCTTATAGATCGACAAGACATCATAGTGGATGCAAATCAGGATACATCTTCCAATTCTCAATTACAAATATATCAAAATTCCTTCCCTAAGCACAATCAAGGTCCAAGTACCTCAAATACTAATCCCGAGTCTAGTAACAATAGTCAAAATAACAACACCAATAATGCCATCTATAAGAATGTACCCTATAACTACGATGACATTATTATGTGCATTAGTCAAGTAGAGCCACGTGTGTCTATGATTCATGTCAAAGGAAAAGACCCTCAGTGTGTTATTACTACATGTCGTGCCTACATAACAGTTCTTGGGGCTTCCACTTCATCTCAGCTCACTCCTGTGATCTCACAATATAATATTCTTGACCATCTTGGTAAGACTTCAGCCCAAATATCCATCTTAGATTTGATTAAGTCTTCCCCAATCCACCAAGAAATTATTACAAAGGCTCTATAGGATACTCATGTGCCCAATGACATAGATCCTACCCAATTTCAAGCTTTATTAGGAAATTTTTCATCCACTTATCAGTTGGGATTCAACCAAAATGATATGTCATCGATCGATTCATCCCATAACCATGCCCTACACATTGAAGTCATTGTCACCTGCCATAAGGTGAAACGAGTCTTGGTAGATAATGTCTCAACCATCAATCTATGTACATTAAACTTCGTAACATAGGTAGGGTATACTCATGCTGACCTGGATAATCAAACCATCACAATAAAGGCCTATGACAATGTAAAAAGGGACTCATAAGGTATTATTTATCTTCCTATCCAAGTGGGAACCACTGTGCAATACACCACATGCAATGTTCTTGATTTGGATCTACCATACAACCTTCTCCTTGGCTTCCCATGGATCCATGCCATTCAGGCTATTCCATCCACCTACTACCAATGCCTAAAATTTCCATATAATGGGGTCAAAGTAACTATCCATGCAAACCCTCAATGATTCAAGTATTGTCATTCTCTAGAAGCTTCCTTTCCCCATTCTCAACATTCTCTAGGAGTTGAAGTGGGGGCACCTCAAGCATCGCCTTCCAATGCATCCTCCAATTCATCATCCACCACATCATCCACTCCATCCACTGCATTTTAATCCAATATCACCAAGGTCCATATCATAGATAAAGGCTATGGAGAATATTAGATGTGTGTGACTCTTAATGTGGCAACCATGCCTTCATCTCCTTGCACCTGTGGTAAACCTTCTCAATCTACACCAAAGGAAGAAGAGAAGATAAAAGCTCTCAGCTCTAAGAACATGGGTTCTACCACTTTCCAGTCCCTAGGAACACAACAAGATTAGGAAGATGATGATATCAGTCAATGGATATATAGGGAAGAGCCTAATCCATCACCTCCTCTCATCAAATACTTCCAAGAGGTTTATCCTCGTGCATCAAAGTTAGCAGAAAAATACAATTATCAAGGGGGAGGTCTTGGTGTAGAGGAACAAGGAAGATTGTAGCCCATCGAGACACTTGTGTGACCTAGATATTTGGGCTTAGGCTATGAAAAAAAGAAAAAGGGTCCCACAACATCCACTAACACATTGAACAATGTCAATTCGGATAATGACTTCCTTGAAGACATACCAGAAGAAGAAGCCATCATACTCTCATACAATGATGTAGATCTCCCTTCTCTCTTTGATTCCACATAAATCTTTACCATCAACCTTTCCCTCTGCCATCTCGACCTTACTGATTGGGATCTATGAGGTACCGCACCTATAGACACTTTTCCTTCAATGGAAACTTACATGCATACCATGGGATTGGGAGAAGATGAAAACCCTAACCACAAAAGCAAAAAGAAACAAAACAAAAAAGGGTCACCTAGTGAAAACCTCTCTGAGGCACTTCTTGAATTGTCAAAAGTAAAAATAAAGGGTATATCTGATAGTCAAAACCTCAATGAGGCGCTAGAGGATGGGGATGTTCATCTTCACCTTTTGGAACTCATTATCTGAACGGTCTTCCATTCTAATCGAAGAGATGCAAGAAGTTAATATGGGAACCAAAGAAGAGCCCAAAATCACTTATGTGGCCAAGTCATTGTCAAAGGAAGAGTATCCCATCATCGTCAAACTACTAAAGGAAGGGATCATTAAATTTGCATGGTCCTATTCAGATATGCCGGATTGGATCCTACACTATTTGTGCACCATCTTGACGTTCATCTAGAGGAAAAACCAATTAAAAAAAAGCTCAAAAAAATGCATCCCCAAGTGGCCCTAATTGTCAAGAAAGAGCTAGAAAAATTGTTGGAGGTTAGATTCATCAAACCTATTGACTACTCCGATTGGATATCCAACATAGTGCCTATGGCTAAACCAAATGGGAACATTAGAATTTGTACAAATTTCTGGGATCTTAATAAAGCTTTCTCAAAGGATGATTTCCCACTCCCAAACATTGACATGTTGGTAGATCTTGCAAAAGGACATGCTATGCTATACCTCATGGATAGCTTTTCTATCTACAATAAAATTAGAATCACACCTGAAGATCAACATAAGACTACCTTCACCACCCCCTGGGGCACTTTCTACTACAATTTCATGCCCTTTGGTCTCAAGAATGTGGGATATATTTACCAATGTGCAATGACTTTCATCTTCCATGACCTCATCCATATCATAATGGAATACTACGTTGATGATATACTAGGGAAATCCAAGACAAGAGAAGAGAATCCAATGATCTTGAGGAAAATATTTGAGCGATTGTAACAATAGAAGCTACGCATAAATCCAAAAAAGTTTGTTTAGTGTCACATCTGGCAAATCATTAGGCTTCATAGTATTTAGAAGGGGCATTGAAGTGGATCCCTCCAAGGTCAAGTCCATACTAGAAATGCCCCCGCCACACAATTTCAAGCAATTAAGAAGTCTACAAGGAAAGATCCAATCCATCAAGTGCTTCATAGCCCAACTTGCTAATAAATGCTAGTCCATCACCTTCAAAAGGGATCTAGAGTGTCAGCAAGGGTTCAACAAGTTCAAGGAGTATCTAACTCATCCACCCAATTTAATGCCTCCCATTCTAGGAAAACCACTCCTATTATATATCTCAACCACATCTGTTGCACTGGGGGCATTGTTGGCACAACATGACGAGTTCTCTAAAGAGCGTGCAATCTACTATATTAGCCAAACACTTGTGGGTTATGAAATCAACTATTCCTCAATGGAAAAATCTTTCCTAATATCTATTTTTAGTTTACAAAAGCTACACCATTACATGCTTAGTCATCCCACCAAGCTAATCTCAAAAGTTGACCCACTCAAGTATTTGTTATCCATAACTTCTTTAACTGGCCACATGGCCAAGTGGGTTATGCTGCTGAGCAAGTTGACATAGAATATGTGGACCATAAGAAATCAAGGGACAAGTGATAACAGATCAGTTGGTCGATGCTCCTTTGGTGGATGCATATTCATTAGTAGTTGAGTTTCCTAATGAAGGCATCCTTATGATTTCAGAAACAATCACATTGAAGCTCTACTTTGATGTGTCATATATGTATAATGTAGCTAGTGAAAGTGTCCTATTCATCACGCCTCAAGGTGATTATATTCCAAAGTCATTCATACTAGTATTTCCATGCATGGACAATATTTCCATATATGAAGCTCTTATCATTAGCCTAAGAATCACAATCTAATGGAATATCATTCATCTACATGTCTTTGGAAATTCTCAACTGATAATCAAATAGGTCAACAACAAGTTTCAAACCAAAGTTGATAAGCTTTTACCCTACAAATGCATGGTGGATGACTTCAAGAAATATTTCACCTACATTCAGTTTGAATAGATTCCTAGAGTCCAAAACAAGAAAACTGATGCTATGGCTACAATTGGTTCCCTCATTGACATGCCTAAGGATCAAACGGATTGTGAGTTCCTTGTTGAGAAACTATTAATCCTAGTGTATGATGTTCCTGACAATGAGATGGTGTGTGATATCATAGGTCCTGACTCACCCTATTATCATGACATTTATACTTATCTTTGTGACAACATCTTACCACCTAACCTTACCCACAATCAATGTAAATAATTTATCTAATGCACTTTCTGATACACAATCGTGGGAGGTACACTTTATTGTAGAGGGTATGATGGCACTCTCCTTTAGCATCTCAATGAATCAGAATCCCTTGTTGCTTTAAATAAGGTGCATAGTGGTGTCTGTGGGTCTCATTCTAATTGAATGACCTTAGCAAAGAAGATTCTAAGAGTAGGATATTACTGGCCCACCATGGAGCATGATGCCTATGAGCTCATGAAGAAATACGTACCCTGCCAACAACATGTAGATTTAATCCATGCTCTTGCGCAAGATTTGTAGCCTATCATTGCACTGTGGCCCTTTTCACAATGGGGTTTCAACTTAATCATAAAGATTACCCTCCATCATCCAATGGTCATACCTTCATCATCACTACCACTGAATACTTCACTAAGTGGGTGGAAGCAATTCCACTCTCCCAAATCATGGGTATTCAGATCTCCAAATTATTCCTTTTCCATATTTTTTGTAGATATGGAATCCCCTCCACCATCATCACTGATAATGGTAAGCCATTCAAAAACTAGTATATGAAGCAACTTTGTGAGACATATCATATCCAACATCGTTGGATTATCCCTTGTTACCCTTAGACCAATAAAACTCTTATCAAAATCCTTAAAGAGGTGGTCAACAAAATTGGTCAAGATTGACACCTCCATCTCAATTCTACCCTATGGGCATAACATACATCCATCTACACACCCACTAGTGCTACTCCATACTCCCTCATTTATGGCTCCAACGCTATCTTGTTGATTGAGGTCGAGAGCCCATCACTTCGAATCTCTATGAAAAATCTCATGAATGATGAAGATGCTCGAGTCACATGATTAAGTCATCTGAAGCTTCTAGATGAAAAATGCATCAAGTCCCACAATCATCTCCAAGCATATCGGCACCGTCTTAGGAGAAATTACAAGAAGGTCCATCCACACCAATTCAACATTGGCAATCTAGTCCTTAAGGAGAATCAATGCACCCAACAAGATCAAAACAAGAAAGGAAATTTTGAAGCAAATTGGTTGGGTCCATATGTTGTCACAACAAAGTATGGTTCTAGGGCATATCAGTTTGCAACACCTAAGGGGGAACCCTTGGAAGATCCTATGAACATAATGCACCTAAAGAGGTTCTATACCTAGGTTAGCTAGGTTATCTTAGAAAAATCCAAAAAATGTAAAACATCTAGAAAAATACAAAAAAAAAAGTTGAAAAAAATCCAAAAATAGTAAAGAGAAATAATCCATCCTACGGTGAAAACTATCCTTGGTGGCACCTTGGATAAGTACATGTGGTGAAGACCTAGCAATAGGCACCATCCATAGAGGGATTAATCATTATCTACCTTGCATCCTATTTTCCTTATGCTTCCATCTGTCCTATTCACATATCCTATCCTTGCATCTTATTCGCATATCCTATTGTACCTGTCTCCCTATTGACATCCTGTCACCCATCTCTTGGTATATTTTGATTGAGCATTGGATGATTTAGATTGGCTATCCAAAATCTAGAGCTTTTATCCTAAATTTGAGCTTTTCATCACTTGTATATTGGTGTCATTTGTCTGTATTTTGTCCTCATGTAGGATCCCCCATCGTGTTGGTCATAATTTGGTCTCATTTTGTCCGTCTGTGGTTTTTTTTCGAACTACGTTTTCCCTGTGATTTCACGTAGGCAAGGCTAATCATTTGATCCACTCCTGAGGCATTTTTCAGTCCTGTCTTTTTCATCCATCTAGGTCTCCATTTTCCTCTTTCCACTTTTATCCATGGTCAGTCATTAGTCTTTTATCAAACTACGAGGGCTCTACACTTTCATGTAGGCAAGGCTAATATTTGATCGGCCCTCAAGCCCCTAGGTCTTTATGGTGTGTTTTGGTCTTGTGTTTTGTCATCAAGTGTGTCCTTATTCATCTAGTTCCTAACAAAAAAAATCCATTAGTATCATGAGGTCCAATCGGTTTCAAGTATCATGGGTCATGTCGGTCATTTAATCTACCCTCCATCTTTGCTCTTAACAGGATTTATCCTTCCTAAATTAGACCGCATCAATCCCATCCACCTACTGATCCTATGGAAAATGACATTTTAAATTTGTTGTGATCTTTTGGTGCTTTTGGAAATTTGTTTATCATTTTAACTTCCTATTATACTTTGTCACGGTCCCCTCAATCCATCATATCATGGTGCGCTTTGATGGGTAAACATAGGGGCATATCTTGATTTTGTGTGATCTCGTCTTCTTGGTTATCCAACATAGTACCCACAAAGATCCATGTGGTCTTGGGTTACACTAGGGCATCCTTTGTGCTTGTGGTTATTCCAACACCTAGTTGGACCAAGGCCATTGGCTTTGGGGTGTTGGGATAGCCTTCTTGTTTACTGTGTTTGTCTTATGCATTTGACACTAATTTTCCTTGGTTCCTCATACCATGGCATATCTTGTCCTATGCTATAGAAAAAATTAGTGCTCCTAAAATGGAAAAATGGCATTAGATTTTCATCTCATCTACCATCTCATTACATTGCATTTATCCCCATCTGTTCTTTCCCTAGCCTATGGTTAGTGATTTTGGTTGTGCAAATGTTCTTTCCTCACCTTGTCTTCCTATCAAGATTCCTATGGTTTTGACAAGTGCAGTGTCACACCTATCATCATTCATCTCACTATGAAGTAAATTGTCACACCTATCATTATTCACTTAGGTTCATTATCAGTCCATTGCTTATCATTTTCATTATCATCTTAAGTTGTTTAGATTAATATAGATATGTTAGTCTAAGCATCTTAAGTTCATTCCATTTCATTTTCATCTCATTGTATTATCATTATCATTATCTCTTAATTTGTTTAGATTAATATAGATCTATTAGTCTAAGCATCTTAAGTTCATTCCATTTCATTTTCATCTCATTTCATTATCATCTTAATTTGTTTAGATCAATATAGATATGTTAGTCTAAGCATCTTAAGTTCATTCCATGCCATTATCATTTCATTTCTTTATCATTTTCATTATCATATTAAGTTGTTTAGATTAATATAGATTTGTTAGTCTAAGCGTCTTAAGTTCATTTCATATCATTTCATTCCATTGCATTATCATTTTCATTGTCATCTTAAGTTGTTTAGATTAATATAGATCTGTTAATCTAAGTATCTTAAGTTCATTTTATATCATTTCATTTCATTGCATTATCATTTTCAGTTGTTTAGAGTTATTATTCTAAACATATTAGTTCACTCCATTGAATTTTATCTCATCCATCCATAACATGATCACATATGCATACATCACATATTTTTATCCATTGCATCACATTTCATTTTCATATCACATCATACATACATTATTATACATTTCACATTCAATCATCATATCATATCTTGTATGAATACATCATAAATTATACTAACATCGCCACCTGCATCACATATCATTTGTATCACATCCATAGCACATATCATCAGATCATAAATCATCCCTCACATCTTGCATCCAAAGGAGTTAGAAATAATACATATAATCCATATATTTCATATAGACATAAGCATAAATCATCATCGTCACATGCATACATCATAATCACCACCATACACATGAGCTTAATAAACATCCATCACATAATAACCACATAGTGTCGCATCAATATATATCACATATCATATATATATATATATAAATATATAGTGTCCATCACGTGTCCAACATAGTCCATAATAAAGATCATAAAGTCCATGAATGTGCATCATAATAGTCCATCATCAAGTCCATGGAAGTCCATCATATAAAGGTACAAGTGCAGGTGAATAATCAAATACAGAGACTACATTTGATACATCATAGTGCCCATAATCAATAAAGAATGAAAAAAAGAATGAATCAATCAATCGCTAGAATCTATGCCGCAGAATCTATAGCCTCTACCTATATATAATGCCCATCTACCCTACACCTATAAAAAAATTGAATCCTATATCCCCTCTCTCCATCTATCCATAGCTCACCACATCTGACCTCTGAGGGGAGTCTAACCCCGAACCTTGGCCATGAGGAGGAGTCTCTCTATATTGGTTGTACCCTTGGGTATGCATCTCAGCTGATCAGGAGGGTGTTGGTGCTTGTGCCACTACTCTGATGTACTGTGGCACCCTCCATGTAGGATCTAGGATGGCCTAAAAGTAAGAAAGCATATAATATGATGCCTCCATCCTAGCATCAGCCTCTCTTGTTGTGTATCCTCTGCCCACATCCCACTCTATGCGGTACCTATCCCTTTGTTGTGTGATCTACCATCTCTCTGCCTCCCATGGCTCTTGGGCCATCCTCATCTGCTCCACATGTCCCTCTAACTGGGATATCCTTTGTGTTGTTGCATCCCTCTTGCTCTGGAGGGTCTGTACCTACACCTCTACTGTCTCTACCATATCCAACAATCCCCCTGCATCTCCCAAGGTTGTCTCTGCACACTCTACTCTATCTCAAGCCTCATCTCTCTCTCTCTTTGCATCTCCTCCAACCCTCCCTACAACTCCTCCACTAGCCTCCACAGATCATCTCTCTCTATCTTTTCCTCATGTAATCTCCTCCTTGCCTCGTTCGCCAACTGCTCAAAGGATTTGTCTCCATCCCCCTGTGCCACATACAACTGCTGAACCTCAGCCTACAACTTGACCACCTCCATCTGTAATCTATCCTTGTCGGCCTCTAACTCTTTGAGTCTATGCTCACCAATCTGTAGCCTAGCTAGGGCTCCTATCAACACCACTACAAGGTCCTCAGGTGGTGGTGGTGGTACATAAGGCACTATGGCCAATGGGTCCACCACTAGCTCATCCACCTCCATCTCCTACTCCTCCCCTCTCACCTCCTCCATCTCTACGTATCCTCCTCTCCTTTGTCTATTGGGTCTCCTCCTCCTCCTCCTCTATAACATAGCCAACTCCCTCTCATCATTCAATCCAAACCCCAATGCCCACATGATCAGCTCTATGGTGGTGATCCTCCTTAGCCTATGTTGAGCCCACCATGCATAATACCATACTGTTGTACCTGCATCAGCCAGTCCTCCCCTCCATGGAAACTATGTCTTCAACACTGCATCCCACATATGTTGAGAAAACTCTATGGTGATTTTCTCAACCCATACCACTCTTGACTCTCGACTAACCTGTTTGAATGTTTGTGATCCTGTGGGCATGTCCTGACATACTCCATACTATCAGGTCAACCTATTAGGTCTGTATAGCTCAATAATAAAAGGATCCTGACTGATCAAATAACACACTGAGAAAAAGTAGCCCCTCCATCTCCTATCATCATCCCTCCACCCCAAAAATTTTCATCCCATGTAGGGCCTCCATGTAATATCATCCCCTCTCAATCCATCTAGCCTCCATCGCCACTCCTGTAAACTCCCTACCTCCTAATAGTGCAGCCTCCAACCATACTCATTTCCCCACAAGTATGCTACTGGAAGTGTCTCATCCTACACTTCGATGATCAATATGTATGGCCTCACTATTCGAATATGCTCCTAGGCCCAAACCTAAAGCAGTGTCACATGTGTAATATTGAGGGCCTTCCTATAGTATGCCATGTGCATATTGTGGTACAATTGTGCCAATATGCACACTCCCCATGAATACTCTCCCATGTGCCTCTCCACTATGTGTTGAACCACCTCAATCATCTTGAGGCTAAAGAAACATCCACTCTTGTCTGGTAGGAGGATCCCATTGATAAGGCCACATAGGTACAAGGGTAACACTGCCATATCTAGTCCCAAACATGTATCAATATCTAACTCCTTCCCTCGAATGGGAAGGTCACCTAGACTAAGCATTGCTTGCATGATCCTATCTATTGATTGTCGGGGTATAGCGCTGATCAAATGCCCCCAGATGGGAAACTGTAGGATCCTCCATACATCCTCCAGTGTCACCATCATCTTCCCTATTTGGAGATTGAATGTGGAGGTATCTAAGCTCCATTGCTCCATTATTGTTGTTAGAAGGGGTCTGTGTGCTTTGATGTTGGGATATCCCAACATATGAAGTAGTCCATCTTGGGATAATGCTACATGATCCTCCAAAGTAATAGCTCTCATACAAACCTCTAGCACTATCGAGTTTCTCTCACACATCCTCAACATCTCAAAGTTCTGCATCCATGCAAACCATTCTATTAGACTTTCTCACATTTCATTGTTTTTTCTTGTCTTTTTCATCCCTACCCCGGTTTGGAAAATTCACCTCTGTGCAAGGAGAATTCACCTATTTCCCTTCCTAGCATGTTCACCTATCTAGCTAGTGCATTCTCCCTTGTTTCTTTCTTTTGTGAGTTTTCCTATTTTCCAAGTGTACCCACCCATTTCTTGTTTGAGCGCAAATCTGCCCATCCTTCCCTCAGAGGCAAATTCACATTTTCCCTTTTCCCCCATGGGTGATTTCGCAATCACCCCTATGTATTTTCTCCCCAAGTGGTGATTCACATTTTCCATTTCCCTAAATAGGAAGATTTTCATCCACCTATTCTCCTTTTGGGTGAATTTGCTTCTACCCTTTTCCATTTTTGGCGATTTCGCAATCGCTTATCCTGGCTCTCCCTAACCCCTATGTTGTGCAAGTTTTCCCTTTTCCGAGAGAGGTGATTTTGCAATTTCTTTGCTCTTTGTGTGCCCTCCCCTATGGTACACAATTCCACCCCTTCCCTCATCGATCTGCTAGATGGGAGAATATGCCTTGTCAGAAGGGTGAATCCACCCTTTTGTGGTGAGTCTATACCGTAGTCTACCCATTTTGAAATTAAACATGAGCATGAAATTCAAATCAAAATCACAAAGTCAGGATTAGAAGCCTACTTGATGGGGTACTACATGCTCATGGTAGTACTACCACACCTTCTCACCTTGGTGGGTTAGCTCATCATCATCGACCAAATCCTTGTCACAATCACTTTCTCTCTCGTTGAATCACAGGATGCCAAGCGTGTAAATGAGAATCAGGTGAATAGTAATTTTTCAAATTTACTATTTATAATTTTCATTTTTGATCCTAATTAGCCTATTAATTTTTGGGTAATTTTTACCCTTTAGTTAACCTTTAATTAACTCATTTTCCCCTTTTCTTCCAAGGGCTACCATTTGCACCCCGTTCACCCATTTTCCTCTGTTCAAAAGAATTCTTCATGGTTTTTTTCCATCTATCACATGGTACCCTCCGTTCTTCATATCAAGAAGTCTTCTAGGGCTCATTTTTCCTCCCCATCCACCCTCTTGAGGGGGAATACCCTAGAATATTTCTCCATTCTTCCTTCCTATCCACTTGTGACACTAGGGCGTCATCTAACATTCTGTTCCTCTATCGAGTTGTTTGTGTTTTATTTTTCTTCGAAACACTGTTATTCTAATAGTATTTTGAAGAGGGGAAAAATGTAGACACCTAAATTTTACCACTCCCATATCGTCAAATTCATCCTCATATTCCTCTTTCCTGCATCCCTTAGCCATATTAATTAAATAATTTACTATTTGATTAATATCTCATTTCAGCCTAATGTCCTTAAGGTATTTAATTAATCAATTGAATACCTTACCTTATTCATCTCTAAATTAAATAATTAGACCAATTTATTTAATTTAGTTATTAGCTCAAATGAATTAAATCAATTTTTAATTCATTTTCTTCTCCCTCCTCATGTCACATCCTCTATAATCTAGATTAATCTAATTAATTCATGATTAGGATGTGCACACCCCTAATCATCATTAGGGTCACATCCTCAATAATCTCCCACTCGCTCTTAATATGTCATTAGCTCGCCTAATCCCACATTTGCACAACCTTAATCACCCAATTAAGCTAACCTAATCTTCATGCCATTTATGGAATGTGTCCTTAGTCAACTTACATTAAATGCTTTCTCTATTTAGAGAAGGCATCCCCTTCCCTATATGAATTTTTAATTCACATTTATTCCTCCAATACATTTTAAGGAATTTTAAATTCCTTCTCCCATCCCCATGAGGATTTGTGAAGAATTTTTAATTCCTCACATGTCCTCTAAAGGCACATGTGGAAAAGGACCTCCTTTATGAGGAGATCTAGACCGTTCCCAAGGTACATCAAGGTACCTCCATGTCATATCCACATCATCCCCTCCCTTCCATGTCATTTTCCACATATCGGCTTGTGAGGGCTTGTGAGTTCTCAACTCACCCTATCCCTTGATCTCCTCCACCATGGATTTAGAGGCACTTCCCCTAAAAATGGTGGAAATGTCTCCATTTTGACCATCACTCTCTAGCATTCAAGCACTCAAGCATTCAAGCCAACACTTAGCCATTTTTCATACCACCATTATTGCAACATTTTGAGCCACAATATTGCATCCATTTCTATACCCATATCCACCATTGCATTCACCATCCTCATAGCTTCATTTTGCACTAGGTTACATGCGATTTTGTCCAAGAAGGATGACAAAATTGAATATCAACAAGGGCCAACCAAACCATCAATTTGAACAAGGTAAGAAGTTCCATTTTCTTGTGATTTGTTTGAATTCAACTAGGCCTAATATTGAGTGGTTGTTTTGTGTTTTTCCTTGTTGCTTTTTGTTAGTTTTGCATCTAGTAAGGTAAAACACTTTGCACACAAGAACACTATTGTTTACAGCTAAACAATTATAGTTTATAATAAAATTTTGTTTATAGATTTAGGCTACCCTGTACTACATACTATAGAAAAAAGTCTCCATCATTCTGGTATTCACATATAAATAATACTAATTTCCTCTGTGCAATAAAATTATGGAACAACATTTTGTCGTTTAGAAACTAAATAGTCATAAGAGTCTGAAACAAATTCAATACTTCCAGGGTTTTAGAAAAAAACCTGTGTTTTCCTACAACAAGAAAAGAATAAATGATCAAGGCACTCGTCACTCCAAGAAATGACCTTTAGTTAAATGAATGTTTCAATGTAACCTTAAACAATATCGATTCATATAATGGAAAAATGGAACATTATCTTTGTTCCTCCATCGCTCAAAATGAATTATGCTGACTCGTTTATACTACAACAATGAGTTTCTATTGCTTAAGTTTTAAACTTATTCTTAACACCCTATGGGTGCAACATCCAATATTTGGCTTAGTTGATACGAAAATCAAATAATAAAAGAAGAGATATAGAGATAATACTATCATTCCATAAAGGAACAATAAATGATTTTTCCACATCATTTTCAAATAACACAAAATTGATAATTGGATATAATCTAATAGCCATAGAATGCCAAAGAACTCACATGCATGGAACTGCAACTATAGCCTATAATAATACAACATCCTTGCCTTAGCCTTGCTTGGCTAGTAAGCTGATAGGGAAAAAAGGGCACAAAATATAACATGCAAATGGGGTGGCCAATAGGCTTTGGAATTCAAGTCAAGAAAACATGGTCGATCTTACACAATATGACCGGCTCTAGAATGATAACATTTCAGAGATGTACTATTATCATCGATTTTAACAAAATTAACATTTTGAAAATGAGTTGCAATATTTTCAAATAGAAACACCAGTGGAATCAAACATAATATAAAACAATCATTCATTTCTACCTCAAGGTTGAGATTTTGTCTTGGCTTTTCTTCTTTTCCCAATGCAGTCAAACCTCTTGCCTACTTTTTCCCTGGATACCCATCACCATTATTTGTTATTTTTTCTAGTGATATCTTTAAAAAATGGAATGATTTCTCCTTCCTTTTTTCATGAATATGGGGTAGATTCTTTCATAATGGATCATTAATTTTCTGCCCCACTTATTTGAATTTAATTACTTGTCCATAATGTAAATACAGGAAACGTCATCCATTACATCCATATTCGATTTTATTCGAATTAGCAATGTATAATTTTAATAAATTTGATGCAAATTTATATTTCTCATATGGAATATAATTATATAAATATACATATGTATATATATATTGTATATATATACATTTACACACATTTGTACATTCATATATATATATGTATGTGTATTTAGATATATACTTGTATATATGTATATATATAATTTGTATTAGTACATATATTTATTTTTTTTAATAAAAAGGGGTAAAAACTTTATTGAAAATCAGAACAAAGCATTACATAACAGCAAAGGGCCAAAGCCCTAGGAACCAATAGAAACCACAAGAAAAGCTAGGAACAAAATCACCCTTCCCCAATACCACTCCCATCCTCTGCAAGAATCCTCTCCAAATCCTGACATAACTCACAGGAAATCTGCTCCCACCCATCAATCTTCCCACCATCTATATTCTCTGATGCCCATTTGGCCAGACAATCAACCGCCCTATTCCATTCCCTTGGAATATGGACATAAGACACTGACTCCATCAAAGAGCAAACCTGTAATATTTGTTGCACCATCATAGCCAACTGCCAGCTAACATCAGAAATCTTCTTTTCATGAAGTAAATTGACCAAGACCTGAGAATCAGACTCACAAATAACCTTACACCACCCTAAAGCATATGTTCGCTTCAAGGCATAGAGGATAGCCAAGCCTTCCATCCTATTGACAGTCTGTATCCCTTCATTAGTAGAAAAAATAAAATCCACTGATCCAGAAGAATCCCTACCAACCTCTCCAATCCCAGCAGGTCCGGGATTTCCCCTAGATGAGCCATCCGTATTAATTTTCAAAAAGCCAGTAGGAGGGGGCAACCAACTGCCCACCCTTTGAAATTTTTGCCTCACACGCCTACCTCTCCTGACACAAGCAGACGCTGAAGATAGCCCCTGAATTCCCTACCGATCAACCATCTTAGCATCTCCTTTCGCTAATGGAAACACAATCTCACCTTTAGCTTCAACAGTCTCCTGGATCATTCCCACAATTCTAAACCAAACCTGTTGAATCCCCAATTTTTCACCCCAAAAGATTCTCTGATTCCTTTCCAACCAAACTTGCCAAAGCAGAAAGATGGGACCAACATACCAAACATCCTGCAAGAAAGAGGCCGAGGAGGGGGGCCTCCCCAGACTAATCCAAAACTCAACCAGGGAGGAGGCATGAATGCATGGGATTTTCCAAACACCCCACCAGAAATGCCAAAGCTGTAAGGTGAAGGAACAATGGAAGAACAAGTGAGGAGAGTCCTCCTCCCCACACCCGCAGAGAACACACCTAGATGGGCCTGAAAAACCTCTCTTCTGGATATTATCCCAAGTCAAACACCTATTCCAAGCCAAAGTCCAAATAAAGCAATTACACTTTGGCCAAGAAAACTTATTCCAAACTTTCTTCCACCAATGAACCTCCACCCCCGCAATCTGCTGGGAAAGCAACTCCTGATACCCAGAAGAAATAGTGTAAGCACCCTTGGGGTTAGGAGACCAAGCCAACACATCCTCATCCATGAGGGAGCTATATCTTCGACAAGAAAGAATGTAATGAAGCTCAACGCACTCCTCCATACCAACAATAGGCCATTCCTCTGGATTCTTCCATCTCGCCTCCACCAACTGCCCCTGAAAGGAAAGAGACTTAAAGTCGCACACCCTCGACCATCCTGCTTCACAGAACCTCTGGCACAATGTAAGCAAATGAGGATACTGAGAAACAATGGGAGGGTGACCATCCCAAGCGTCATGCCAAAAATGCGCCTCTGACCTGCTCTTGCAAATCCAGAATAAGCCACCCTTAACGAGCACAACCCCTTTCTTTAGAGTATTCCAAATCACAATCCCTTCCCTATCAAGCTATAACGAGGGATATCACTCTGAGGAATCCCTGGAAAGTACTTTTGAGTCAAAATTTTGGCCCACACCCGGTCCTGTTCCATACACCAATGCCAATACAATTTAGTAGCCAGAGCTGTACCAAATAGCAATGACTGTCTTAACCCAAGACCACCAAACTATTTTGGGCTACAAACAACATCCCATCTAACAAGGCTCCACTTGGAAGATAATAAACTACCAGCCCATAAAAATTGTCTTGCTAAGGAATCAAGATCCCTAACAAAGCCCATCGGCGCCACCTGAATCATACACCTATAAAGAGGGAGAGCCTGAACCACAGATTTGAGCAACTGAACCTGACCCGCAAAAGACAGCCAGCGAAGGGTCCAATGAGTGACTTTAACATGAAATTTTTCCAGAATACCTGGCAAGAATCCCTAGACTACCTACCAACTGAAATAGGAATCCCAAGGTAGGTTAGCGGGAGATCCCCAATCTGAAATATGAGAATATGAGCAATTCTCCTCTGAATGGAGTATGGAGTATTGAAGAAAAAAATGGAAGACTTTCCCTCATTAATTAACTGGCCCGATGCAGCAAGATAAACATCCAACACCTTGCGCATGTTTGAAGCCTCCCTAATAGTAGCCGTGCCCATCAAAGCAGTGTCATCCACAAACTGTAAGTGAGATTGCACAGGTAAGCCACCTCCCCATTGCCATCCCTGAATGAAACCCCCCTCCACATTCCTTTTTATCAATCGACCCAAACCTTCCACCAAAAGAAGAAACAAGTAAGGAGAGAGGGGGTCACCTTGCCGTAAACCTCGAGAAGCACCAAAGAGTTTAGAGTGCTCCCCATTAATCAAAACAGAGAAAGAAACTGAAGTCACACAACTCATAACCCAGCGAATCCACTCCTCAAAACCAAAGGCCCCCAGAACCTTTGGAGGAAGGACCATCGAACTCTGTCATAAGCCTTAGCCATGTCCAGCTTGATGAACATAGCCTTATCTTTGGAGTTGGCCATAGAATGAATAGTCTCAGTAGCAATAACCACCCCATCCAAAATCTGGCGGCCCACCACAAAACCACTCTGTTCCTAAGAAATCAGCAGGGTAAGCCACTTTTTTAACCTATCAGCAATCAACTTAGAGATAATTTTATAAATAACATTGCAAAGAGAAATGGGGCAAAATTGACTTAACCGATCAGCCCCATCACCCTTGGGGATGAGAGCAAGGAAGGTAGAATTCAGGGCCCGAAGCATTTGCTTATTCTTTTGAGACTCTTGAATGACTGCCAATAAATCCAACTTGATAATCTCCCAAAATTCTTGGAAGAACTCAATCGGGAAACCATCCGGACCAGGAGCTTTACCCTTCTTCATCTGGAAAACAGTCTTCTCCAACTCCTCCAATGAAATATCACTCATAAGATGCTCCTTCATCTCCCAAGAGACCAAAGAAGGAATACAAGAGAGGACCTGAGCCTTTTCAACCGAGTCCCCCTGCGAGTCCTCCCTGAATAAAGAAGCAAAATACTGCACAGATTCATTTGAGATATCCTGAGTAGAAGAAAGAACCTCTCCCCTATCAGTCACCAAAGCCGATCTAGAATTACCATGACGTCTGGCCTTCACCGAATTGAAGAAGAAGGCAGTATTCTTGTCTCCCTCCTGAAGCCACTCAATCTGAGCTTTTTGTTTCCAATAGATTTCCTCCCTCAGCTCCCACTCCTCCAGAGCTTTCAATGCCATAGCCTCATCCCGCAACAAATTCTCAGACACCCCATCCTCCCTAATCAACCTGGTAATACCATTCAATTCAACTTGTGCAGCATGCTTCGCATGGTAAATGTTTCCAAAGCATTATCGGTTCCACTGTTTAAGCTGATATTTAACATATTGAAGGAGCTTAGCAAAATTATATATTGCAGTACCATAAGCAGGTCTACCATACCTCCACCATTTAGCAACACATCCATAAAGGTCAGGGTTCTGTAGCCACATTAGCTGGAATTTGAAGGTTGGCATCTGAGGCATCCGGGTAGAAGAGATAACTAGCTTTATAGGCCAGTGATCCGAACCTCTCCAATCTAATATCTCAGAACTAGAGGACCACATTCCCCCAACCCAAAAGCAGGAGACCATGAAACGATCTAGTCATTCAGCAATGCAACTGTCTCCTACCCTTCTGTTGTTCCAAGTAAATTGACCATTGCTAGGTTTGATATCCACAAGATTGAGAGCCGATATATTGTCCCGAAAAAACAACGCAGAAGGCTCTAGTCTTGCAATACCACCTCGTTTCTCAGCTAATTCAGTAATAGCATTAAAGTCACCTACAATGATCCATGGCAGATAGGGAAATAGGCTACGAACAAAATGGATATTTGTCCATAAAAGAAGTTTACCTTGGAACTCAATAGGAGCATAGACATTGGAGAAAAGAACAGACTCTCCTGACTCAGGGCACAAAGAAACCATGGATAAAGAGGACGTGAAGGATAACCACCACAAAGGCTGAATCTTCTGAGGGTTCCAGAAACAAGCCACACCCCCCGAGGATCCCTGAGCCCCAATACACTGGCATTGACCATTCTTCCACAACTTAGGTGCTAAACCCATCATGCACTCAACAGATAACTTGGTCTCCTGAAGAAAAAGAACATCAGGAGAATGACTTCTTACCAACTCACGAACAACTTTTTGTCTAGGGCCACTGTTCAAGCCCCTTACATTCCATGAAATAATGATCATTTCAAAGGAGTCAAAAAATGAGAATCCAGGGTCTTAACAGACCCTGACTCCACCAAAGTCTCCCCCATCATCTTAATATTTTCCAAATCTTTCTTCCTGCCAAGTTTAGTGCTTTTCTCCAAACCCCCCTTCTTGCCATCCTTTTTCAGAATGGCCAGTTGAGGAGAAGGCTTGCTACTCTTAGCCACATCCGAACCAACATTTCGTGCAGGAAAAGAAGTGCCTCCATCCCCCTGCCCCACTCAACATTTGGACCCAACATCACCTGAGCCCCAACCTGCACATCCATGACCATAGGCATGGCAGACTCCTCCTGTGGAGCAGGAGGAGTAATGGAAGTGTGATCCTCCAGGCCAGAACCCACCACACCTAGATCCACACTTATTAACCCTAGATTAACTTCTTGCTGAGCCAAATCATCTAGGACCTCAAACCTGTTAAAAGTATCCTCATCTTGTCTCTCCATCAAAGTCCTCTTTTGACCTCTATTCTGGTTATGAGACTTAACAAGAACATAACCCTTAGCATCCGTCCCCTCAACAGAAACAAGATTCTTCCCCTTATCAGCATCAGGGGTGTTACGAGGAGGAGGTGGAGGCTAAGGCACCACAGGCTTAGCCTTCGGGCATCTACGCAATAGGTGACCATATTCATGACATAGGCGACATCGGAAAGGAAGGGTCTCATAATCCAATTGCTGCACCCAAGAATGGGAACCTGCACACATATCCAAAGCATCTAGCAAAGGTCTACTCAAATCAATTTCCACACAAATTCGAGCAAAATTCATTACTTTCTTACCTAGGGTCTGTGTTGAAGACCCCACCAGCTTCCCAAGCATCGAAGCAAGCATGTGCAGAACATCCTCACGACAACATTCAATTGGAAATCTGGGCAACCGAACCCACACCGAAACACGATTTAGAAGCTCCTCAGAGGGATTAAAGCCTGCATGCCATGGCTTGACGAACAACCCAACCTGGTTATGAAAATAGGGCCCCCCCTCAAAAACCTTATTGTGATCAGCTAAGCAGATAAATGTGACCATGAAAAAATTATTTGCGAATAGCATGACCTCCATTTCACCCTCTGGCTCCCAAGTCCTCTGAGCCCAAGTTTCCAAAAATTGTAGAGACACTCTCATTCCCAAAAAATTGCAATACATAGAATGCTTTGAATAATATTCAATATCCTCAACAATCATCTCAATTGAAATCACCAATTTAGGTCTCTCTTTGCAGCCATTAATCTTTGAGATCCGAGATCCACCAGACGGATTCAATTCCATAGACCCTATATTCAGAGAGAAGAGGGTGTTTTCAAAAACCCTCGCTCCTTGTCTTGGCGATTTCAAGCCCACCGCAGCACGAAAATCCATGTCGGGTGCAACCCTAGATGGCTCACCCTGAGACATAGCTGCCAAAAGGCCCAGGACAGACTAGCACAAGAAAGATCCGGCCCCATGCACAACAGATCAGAGGAAACCCTCACACGCAGGAAAAATGGCCAAACACAACCAGGCTGGAGCTTCAAAGGACAGCTGTAGCCAAAGATTAACCCCCCCACAGAACGAATCAAATTCCCACCCCAACCTTAGCATAAACAGAGAAAGAAAACACAAGCTAGGGCTTGGATGCCCTAGCTCGGCTCCTTGCAGTTTCAGACCGAAACACCATCCATTCTACATGTCTTAGTACATATATTACTATTTGAATAAGATTAGACTTTTATTTTATTCATATGATAGCATCTAAATGAAATTCTTATCCATTTAATCATATCTTTTGAATACATGCATATGTGTTTTAATCATAATATCATTTTCTTTCAAGTTCAAACACACACAAGATCAAGATAGACAATTTGAACATGAAATCATATGTTTAACTTTCCACAAGCCTTTTATTTTTCAATCATTGGATTGATTCAAATCAAGTAAATAAGTTCTTCTATATGCAAATTTTCAAATTTAAACATCTGGCCATTTGTGGTGTGTGCACCCAGATTCCATCAAGCTTGTCGTTCGATCTAGCTAAATGAAAATGATCCTACTTAAACCATGTCCTCATCCTTCAACTTGTTTCCCGCATTTGCACACACTTGCACTTACACAGTTCACCAATAACGTTCAATATTGATAAAATATAAGATAATTCAAAAGATCACATAGTTAATGATGGTCAACTTCTTTCAATGTTTTCAAAGAATATCAAAATTTCCATTCAACATATTGAATTTCCTCAATAATTCAATTTATCATATTATAATTTAAAATGCAATAAAAATTGGGTTATGACAAAGTCATAGGAGCAACAAGTAAGTATAAACCACCTACAATGTTACACAACTTGTAGATACAAAAATGAAGCAACAAATCTAACCAAATACTAGTAACCATGTCAAATGAGAGAAATTAGAGATGTACAACTGAGTATATAATGAATCCAACATCGAATCTTCAAGATACGACAATCCGTAAACTCATAGTATCACCATAGTCACAATAACCCATAAATAGCTTAGGATAGAATATTAGCAAATAAATCATGTCAAAACAACTCCAAACCTAATCCACTGTGTAGTTCTCTGAACAAGCTTTTTGTTGACTATTCGAAGTCCAAAATCTAACTTTGTATTCACACGATATGACCTCTCAAAGCTCAAAAAGAACACCTAACTTTCAGTAAGAAAAAGACTATCAAATCTACAAAATCTGAGAAAATCACTGGCACCGGAGGGTAGAGCATTGAGTCAGCTTTCCAATGATTCAAAGAAGACCAAAAACAGACACCTTGGGCGAAAGTTATGTCCCAAGAAGCAAAAGAACAATTTGTGTATGTAGAGGTAAAAACAACCACTTCCCTTGGTGGCTCTTCAGTGGTTGGGCGGCGTTGCCCACCTAGTTGTGGTCCCAAAATATTTATTCATTCCATTTAAATTTATTTTCATTTAAAAACTTTATCGGGCCCTTTGAATACTCACCGACATATTTTTATATTAATAATTAAAAAAAAGGCATTTTAAAACATTTTAAAAGGAACTTTCAATGGCTACTGACTGGGTGGATCACCTATCGATAGTAGTGCCGGTAGGCTGCCAATGATAGTAGATAGATTGCCACTAACAATAATTATCGGTACTACCATTGGAAATACTTCTATAGGTGGGGGGAGGGGTTGGGTGGGCGACCCCACCAAAATACCTTTTATGTATATTTTTTAAAATTTCAATAAAAGCTTTTCAATTGACCATTTTCATATTTTGATTTTATTTTTTTAATTATTTTTGCAAGAATATTTTTTTTACTGATGTGGCAATTTTTTTTCAATTTTTTTTTTTTAAATTCTGAAGAAAAATTGACATTCGTATGACCAACAAAAGGGGGTATGACTAATTTTTTTTTGTATTTTTTTCCAATAACCAAAATAGGTCAAATTTTATATCAATCTTCATCTCTCAACCAACTTGAATCCAGACATGAGGTCCATTTTGTACCAGGAGGTCATTTATAAAATTTTCCCCACAAAATCCTCATTGAATGCATAGCCAAGAAACCCTTTTTACCCAATATTTTTCACACCCCAAATCTGCAAACAACCCATCATAACAACAAACCCAAAACCCTTAGATATATAATAAACAACTTGAAAAATCCTCATATCTTGCCATGTCTTTCATTCTCTCATGCATTGCATATATTCAAACTCAACCAATATTTTCTCAACCTAGGGTTATAACAAAAGATATTCAACCATTAAAGCTCTGATACCACTTGTAAGGAAACTTGCAGCCATCTAATGACAATTTCCACATAACCCAAAATAGAATTTATACAAATAAGTACTCATAATCCATATGCAATAGAATATACAACATACATAAAGAAGACACAAGATATACCCTAGGAAAACCCTCAAGAGGGAAAACCCAACCTCCAAAATTATCCATACTCTATCATATTAATCAGCAATAAAGTCATACAAGAGTTACAATGAACACCTCTAAAGCATCAAGTCCTCCAATGCATCCTCATGTGTCCAAGTATGAATCCACACATCCCATGCCATGCTTCATAAATGGACTCCTAAAAAAGATTCAATAATGACAACTAAACCACTTAGCCCAACCTAAACCACTACACACGTGTTTGCTTTTATAGACACCAGCTCACATAAAATACAACTAGTGGTAAGGTAAAACCATGTACCACAAAACAATGTGAATATAAAACCACTAACCCATTATTTAATATTGGGTACTAAGACTTCACTTTATTTAATATTTCCCCAATATTAAATTATTATCACATGTCTCCCACACATTAAATAATAATACAATGTTACAATACAACATCAAGTGGTCCCTCAAATAATTACCTAGTGTGTTTATCCACACCACCTAGGTGCATCACAACTAAATAATTATTTAATTACAATATCATAATAAATAATTTCATGCAATGGTGTACAATATCATATCCCAACAATGACCTTAATCTTTCATGACATGTTCCACAAAATTCTATAAGACTATGTGGACAACATCTTGGAAAAGTCAATAAAAAGAAAAGGATATATAGAAGTGCTAACTCAAATATTTGATAGGTTGGAGAAGTATCAAATGAAAATCCAAAAAGAGTGTCTTTGGAGTCACCACAGGTAAAATTTTGGGATACATAGTATCACAAAGGGGAATTGAGGTGGACCCTGTCAAAGTCAAGGAAATAATGGAAATGAAACCACTGAAGACATTGAAATAGCTTAGAAGACTTCAAGGGAAGATACAATCCATTAGGAGATTCATCACACAACTGGTAGATAAATGTCACTCATTTACACACCTACTCCATAAGGGTGTGGCATACAAATGGGATAATCATTGTGAGTAGGCATTCCAATAACTAAAGAACTACTTAACATCACCACTAGTATTAATGCCACATGTAGACACTTAAAAATGTCTCGATGGATCACATTGGCTAACTAACATCATTTGGTCCTAAAACCCATCCTCTTTTCACTTAATTGATTAAATAAACCTAGCTATTTAATCAATTACCTCATTTTCATCTATTAATCTAATTGACCTAATTAGGTTAATTCATCCCCTTTCATGCTAACATTTCATCCTATTAAATTGAATAAATCAAATTATTTAATTTAATCCCTAAAGTCCTCTTATTTAATTAAATAACCCTAAGTTATTTAATTAAATATCATATCACTATCCCCATTTTTCATTAAATCATTTATTTAATGAATATCATCTAATTCCCCTAATTTTCATAATTAAAACCTTATTTAATTATCAAATTACCCAATTAAATCTAATCCCCCCACTTGCAAAGGGAATATTCCTCCTTTGCACATTCCTCCAAAATGGAATATTCCTTCCCCTTTTGCACATTTAAACTTTGTTTTAATTTGCTAAATATCTATTTCCCTCACCCATGAGAATATTCTAAATAATATTCTTTTTCTTCACATTTGAAAAAAGGAATATTCTTCCTTGCAACAAACCTACAAAACTTCATGTGCAAGTTAAAAGTGTGTTTGTTTGAAAGAATATGAGCCCTAGATTCTTTCCTTGATCCATGTGATCATTGATTCTCATCCATTGATGAGAATCCATGATCCATGTTTCATCTTTCCTCCATTTTTTAATCTCAACCCTTCATTTCTCATTTGTCCTCCTATAAATAGGTCACTATTTTGGAGACAAATGAATCCACTTTTTTTAGAGAAAACTTATGCTATTGAAACCACTCACACTCATATTTAGCACTTTTTTTTAGTATCATTTTAGCTTAATTACTTGCATTAATTAGCTTAGCTTCCATTAATGGCTTTCGTGGTAACATAGATGCATTCATGTAGCTTATTTGGTAATTAGGGTTTCAATATTTTTAGCTTAAAATCCATTTAGATTAGCTTTGCACTCACACATTTTGATAATTTTATCATAAATCATGTTGACATAGCTTGCATCATGTTAGTTTAGCATTTAAATAATGTTTAATCACACATTTATCATTGGTTCTATCGATTCTATTCAATAGAATCAATCAGAATAGGCTCATTTATCCATGAGATTGGGAAAGGGTCACCATTCTAGATCAATGTGATACCACTCTCCCAATAGGATAAGTTTCAATGGATTAGAAAAGGTGTTTTTAAAGCTTTCGTAGTTTAATATGTTAAGTTTTAATGGATGCTTAATTTAGTTTTCATTTGATTGATCTTATTGGATTGAGGTTTAGTGGCATAATTATGCTTTGATTCTTCATGGATCAAGTATAGTTGGCCCATACTAATCTATCGATCACATTTTGGCGCTAGAAGGAGGGCATAATTGATCAAATTTAACAAATTTTTCTCTTGAAGTCTATTTTTTTGGTTTTTGCAGATACAATGACGCTCTTGGAGATTTTAGTGACACCTTTGTCAGGCTTCACCATATAGCAATGATTTTTCAATAGATATAATGACGCCTAATTAAAACACTGACACTAACTAAAATAAATTGTGATGCTAATACTTTTTAGAAGTACCAAGGATTTAAAAATGACAATTCCACCAAATAGTGACACTATCGTCATTTCTGTTTCATTGCAGAGAGTGACGCTCATTTGACTTATTGTGACGCTATCATGAATAGCGACGCTTTTGTTTAGTAAGCAAAAATAGTGAGTTATTTTTCTACATGTGCTTTAAATTTTTGATTTTCTCTGCTTTTCAAGCACATCACTAACTTCTCACTTTTTTAGGCTAACTGGGTTTTGTAGGTTTGGACAATACAACTTAAAGTGAAGAAGCATGCTATCATCATTTGAATTATAATTGTAATAAGTGTTGTGACACTTATGGGGCAATTATAACCCATTTATCATACTTTTTATTCCATGTTTTAGGATCAAACTAGCTTTCAATTGGGTTTTAAAATGAACGTTCAAATTGGTTAAAATTGAACCCTTACATCATTATGCTTGTTGGTTTAAAATTGAACAATGCAACTTCTATATTTTGTTTGGTGTTTAAAATGAACTCACTTTGCTATGATGGATTAAAATGAACGTGTATTTGATTTTACTACGTATTCTTGTTTTGCATATCCAATCCCCTTGCACTTCATGCTATCTTGGGTGAAGAGAAACAAAAAAGTCTAATTTTCTGCTTGGAAGTGCTTATCCTCTCCCTTTGCTCCTATTGGAAATCTTGGGTGACGAAAATAATTTTATGCTTCAAATATGTGTCACCTTTAGAGGGTCTACCTCCCAACTTGTGAGAGGGAATGACCCAAGTAGTGCTTTCTATCTAGCTCACTATATAAACAATTTGCAGTGACAAAAGTCAGTAACCAGTTGGTTGTGGTTATCCCATACCAACGAATGTCTCCCCTAGTATCCTTGTGATGCGCAAAAGCCATTAGATATTTTATAAGGGCTTGGAGGCCTCTTAATTGAGTGAATCACCATGTGTATGACACCAGTCTATCCCAGATATGGTCATTAAAAACCAGGTTGTAGTGGCTAACCAAGTCCAATTCTAAAACGTATTTCAAAGTAGTGCATGGGAATAGCACTACACCCAAAAGTTACTTACCATGTCCAATTTTTTATTGAGACATAAAGAGAATGGGGAAGGGACTCCTTTGCTTGGCATGTCAAGACGTTACATTTCCTTGACATAGCCTATTTTTCCACTTCATCTTCATGGATTAATCATCTCTTCCGATGATGGTAAGCCTATTGAGAAATACATACTTGATATATCTAGGATTGTAAATGCTTGTGAGTTAGTTTAACACTTGCTTGGTTCCAAAAAAATTACAAACAAACATCAACAAGTATTTTCAAAATTTCAAACGCTTTGGTCTAAGTATGGATACCCTTTGACAAAACCTTGATGTTATTGCTTGTCCTAAGGATTTATTCTTAGAGACTTCTAAATATTTTGGTTTACATCTCAATCCATACTTCCCAAACTTTACCTAGGTAACTATGCCCCTAACTTCATCCTTTTCACAAAATGGAATTTGTGGAATTGATGTTGTTTTTGACATAGACATTTATTTTTAAACTTAAGCAAGACAAGTGTTTGTGGTAAAAATAAAATCACTTAAGCAAGATAAATTGACGAATTGAACCCCACATGACCATTTGGAGACTAATCTCTCTAGTTGAACAATCTGACCTTGCACCTGTTATCATTCAACCAAACTTTGAATTCACTAAAGGAGAACAAACCAACATAATTAATAGTTTCAAAAGCTTCACTTTTGAAACAAAGGAAACACCAACCCAGTGGAGAAATGAAGCATACATCATAAACAAAGAAGAGGAACATGCTGTTATTGTGGCTGGGAGACCCATATAGCCACCACCCGTGTGGCAATAAATATCCTCTTTTCCATAATCTTAGACATCTCTAAATGATCTATCACAAATTTAAAATTCCCAAGAGAAGGTCTACATGTCGCTATTTCAAACTTAGACATCATAGTTCAAAATACATTAGAAGACATATCCTAAGACAATACTACAATAGGAACAAGTTGGTAAGAAGGTTTTATAGACTTATTCCAATGAATAATCCAAACATGTATGCTCAATATGAACCCCTCATTTAAGTCAACATTGGTCTTTTGGATTTGAACACTTTAGAGGTCTAGCATGTTTCTCACCACCTTGGTCTTTGTTGGTTATTTTTTTAGAACCAATCTTGATCTCACCATTTACCTATGAATTTAATAGAATCCAATGATAAGTAAAGGAAAGTATTTGTGGACTATTGTATATTACTTTGTAACACGCAACTCAATATGTCTAGAATTATAAACTTCTTAACAATCCTTGAATTTCACTTACAAATCTATGATCTCATTTAAACACTTATTTAGCTCTTTGAACTGAAGAAAAAGATGAAATCACACATTCAATTAGAGTGATTGAAGATGAACTAAACCTACAATTATAATTCATATATCTTTGCTATTATAGAACAATTAATCCTATTACAGATCTGAATACATTCCTAAGACTTAACACTAATCTATTTTTTTTTGCTTGAAATTATCAAAATTACTCACACATGAGCTCAAAATTGCTTAACCATCAAAAGACCTCTATAATTGGCCTTGAAATCCCATTTATAGAAATATGGGAGCAACAAGCATCGGGAAAAATTACAATTAAAGTCACATTTGCATTTGACATACATTTTAATTTTAATTTCAAAATTTCCTAGACAGTTATATTTCCATTTTGTAAAGTGGGCGGAAACACATAATACACAACTTGTTTCATTAGCTAAGGAAGATACACCCACCATCCAAAAGGAACCTTTTACTCATTGCAACAACATCATAGTATCTCCTTCACAAGCCAAAATGTTACACGTGCATGCCCAGTCAACAAATACTAAAACATAAAAAGTAATGAAAAGAAGGAGGACTGACCCATCCAAGTCATAATTTATGCCATCAAACTTCATGATAGGGAGAGAAAAATATTTTTTAATAATTCAACGAAAGCATAATTTTCACTATTTCTAGGCTATCTATTGTTTCTCTCCTATTTTTTATTCATCATGTTTGTCATCACCTTCCCAACATAGGCTCATTTAGTGAACCTCTCCAACCATGTGTGATACTCATATTTAGTGGGCCATCTCATGTCTAGAAAGGTTTACACTTTGGTGCTATGCTGAGTGTGGCATGCATCAAGTAATGCTTTGGATTCTTTAACAAATATATCCATTCTCATTTCAACTCCAACCATGTTATCAATGTGCGGGTTCAACATGGAGTAATCAATTATAGTTAACATTGTCTTAGCCCATGGAATCCATTCTTCCAATTCATGTTTCCATTTGGAAAACTCCATCAAATCACCCTTTCCATCTAATATTTTAGGCATACTATGCTCTTCCATATCCCTAAACATTCTCAATTTGTTTTGGAGTTGCATTACTAACTTCCCATGGAAAGTTGTTATTTCATTAATCAAATCAATTGCTTGCAATATTTAAGGAACATGATTAGGAGCTTAAGGATATTACTTCATTTTGGACATAATCTCCTTCAATGTTCCAACCCAAGTACTCCATTTTCTCCACTCAATTTGAAAGGCCCTCTAAACCTACAAATTCTTGATGTTAGCCTCATGGCTATTTTTGTAGGCTATACACACATCATCAACTCTATTGACTAATTTGGTAACTCAATGTCTCAATACATCCTCAAAGATGTCATCTGCCACTTTTAATATCTCCAATTTTTCCTTCTTTGTATTCTCTTTTTATGATTTCAAATCTCAATTCAAAATTTGAATTCTAAGAGACAAAGTCTCTCTGTCCTTTGTATACATGTCTGAGGCAGAACTTGTCAAAGATGGTAGACCCCTTTGTGCTACAACAAGCACCTTATTATGTTCATCCATTATTTTTTTGTATTTATCCAACCTCTTATAGTTAGCCTATGTAATCTAAGCAGTATCTATAGTTAACATTGCAACATGCATTGTCAATTTTGCAGATGCAGTAGTAGCCACTCTTGTTTCCCTTCTGACAATCACTGCTCCAATCTCCTTTTCCACAAATTTTATGACATTGGGCTTCCCCGTGTTAGGTGCCATAGACTAGATGGAAAGTGTATGCAGCTTGAGGATAAAACCTGAGCCAAAGAGCTTAGTGTCAAAAACCTCCTCAGAAATAGAGGTGTCAGGATCCTTCCTAATTACATCTACAACAATAGCAAATGATATGTCACATCTAGGCAATAAGAGTGTCCCACTCCCTTTCACAAATGTTCTTGCATCTTTAGGTGACATGCAAGCAATTTATTGTATTATTTTATCTTCCTCCTTTTTAGCTTCTTCTTGTAAGGAGGAGTCAACTTTCTCTTTCACTTCAGTTATTCTTTTAATTTTAGAGCCTTTGACATGGATGACAAAGTCTTTGAACTTTTTGGTTGTGAAAAAAGCATCATCACACATAAATTCTACACAGGCCTTTATTCTAACATCATCATCCTTGACTTCATTGTATTATCACTTTACAATCCTGCTAGGGGGAACCACTATATTCAAGGCATCATCCTTGTCTTTAGGGAAATCTTGATCCACCTCTTTCTCTATGGGAATGTGCTCTCCAAATTCGTCTGGGACTTGAGCCTCACCAATCCCCTCACTTACTGAATAAGACACTAATGGAGTGAATACAAGTTGTCCACTTATCTCTTATGTTTGCACATGGATGCTTGGAGCAAAGGATTGAGCCGACTAGCTCCTCAACTGAGCCTCATGGTTCTCCTTTGCCACCTTGGCCTTAATCTCATCCTGCTTTACTTTCTCAAAGAAGCTCTTGTCACTGAAGTCACCTAGCATTAATTTTTCCTTCACAAATTCTCCCTCCACCTTTGAATTGGGGTTGACATAGAAATGGTTTTCCTTTAGCATCTTCTCTTCAATTGGACATATCCTTCTCCATGCATTCTTTCTTGCATTAACTTCTTCATCAATGGATATCACATCCTCCTGAAATAGGAACTGATGGGGATTTTCTAGCAACCCTCTGGCTCTTCTTTCAACATAGATCACCCCCTAAAGGTCACAAAATCTAGTTACTTCTTAATTCAATCTATAATTGTTTAAAAGGGAGACAAACCTCTCAATACCCTTCTTTGAGGTGCAGCTAAAATATGCGAGCTCACAATCAAGATTCACAAGGGATGACTTTCTTGCATTTCTAAATTTCTTCTTGTCCATGCCATCCAATTGCCATATTATTTCCATAAATTCTTGTCTATTCAAAAAATATATTGGAAACTTGTGAGGTGGCAGTAGGGCTCCTTAAATTTTGATTGTTGTGTAATTGGTATGAAGGTACAAGTTTCCCCAATTGAATTTGTGTTTAGTGTCCTCATAATCGAAGGGACTCAACATCTCCTTGACACCTTGTGAAATTCTATTTGAGGGTTTCAACCCCAATTGTTCTAGCACCAAGAACTTGAACACATTGCAAAGAATATTGTAATCAAAATGTGAACAATGCACATCCCAAATGTGTTTCCACATTTGCACTAACAACTCATTGTCATCACTTTTTTGCTCTTCCATAGTAGCAAGTGCATCAATAGAGAATAGTGTTTACATGACAATGGAGCAGTTGTATCTTTCAATTTCATCAGGTACTCATGCAAATTCTCAACAATGTAGGAAGCATAATTCCAAGCCCTATTCTAATACTTTTGTTGAATATCATTTTTTAAGGTCATCATGGCAATATCCATCTTAATTTCATAATTTTTATGCAAGACTTGACACATTGCATAATAGGTATTTTTGAAGTAATACTCAAAGTTAGCACAATCAAATGGTTCCATATCAAGAGGGCTAAAAGGAACATAATTATTCTTCAATTCATACCTCATATGTATAGGCAAGACACCCTTCTTGTAATCAAATATATTTTGCTCATATTTATTGTACAACTTGTGGAAATTGATGGAATCAGAGGCAGATGGAGTCAATTGAAAAGATTCCATTATCTGGCTTGCTGAGATTTCCAACATGGGAAAAAATTCAGGAAATCTCTTGATGGTTTTGTATAGTAGATCATAGCACTTGGCCAATTTGAGCATTAAGTCTACCTCCAAAAATATATTTAGGCATACCAACTTGCCTATGTCACAAGTACATAAGTTGTTGGTGGGGCATTCAACATTTGTTCTTTTGAAAGCATAGTAAAATAAATCCTAACTACTTTATGGTACTACAATATCACAAACCCTGGAGGTAGAATCTTCGAAATAGGATGTCAGGGAACCCTCACAAGTTTTTCTCTTTCCAACCTTCTTCTTTACCTCCATAGTTGAGTTCTTAGGGGGTTCCTCCATAAACCTGGGATGACATTTCTTTGATTTTTAGGCTTCTCTGCTATTTTAGGTTTGGGTTGGTCATCTTGGTGTTTGGGTCTTTTAACCCATGTGTGAGTAGGTTGTCTTTCAGGTTTAGCTTTAGACCCACTAGGTTCATTCATTTTTACTAGGCAACAAAGCTAGGGTTTTTGAAATAATAGGGGATTACACCTTAAACTCTTTAAATTCATAGGGCTCAAAATAAAAATAAAAATTTCACTTTCTTTACCCCAAACCCTATGAGTAATAACCTCAACTCCCTTTGAGTAGACACAAATGATAATTTTGAAGACAAACCCTGGCCACTTACCCAATTTCCCGAAATACTTAATGCACAAACTACCCACATAGGCCAAGAGATTAAATTACCTAGGAAAATAGCTTATTGTTCCTCGAAATTCACATTACCAAGAGCTCTGCTTTCTTCACTTCTTTGCTTAGCTAGTTTCTCTACTCATGATGACTACAATTGTGAAAGAAAATACTCAATAACCTTCTTAATACCTCAAAATTGAAGTCCATTCACCATTAATGGTTGATAAATTGGTTGCACAAGCAAAATGACAAGTATTCATTCTAGTTTAAACCCCAACCATCGATCCTATGGATTTATAACATGATCAATGTTCCTCCTTAACTAGTGCCACATGCTTTTTACAACTATGCTTTAAAACGACAATGGAATTCTAAGCAACTGCCATGTAGCCATCCACTAACTCACAATACATAACTGTCCCCATCACTCATTGTAGTAGTGCCTTGAAGTTATGTCCAAATTTTGGCCATCAGCAACAAACCCTTGCTGGAAGGAATATTTCACATCACTTGTAGCAGTAATGTGCTAGGGTTGCATTTGTATTTCAGTGAAGAGGATGCTCTAGCGATACCACAATACATTCACAAGCCATCACATATTGTCATAAATAACTTGGAGTTAAAATCCTTTCGATGATGGGAAATCCTAGTGATAGCACCAAAATCAAACACATGGAAATCACACCACTCCCTTCAATCCATTTCCATTGCTCATTGTAGAAACTGAGAAAAGTCATGAAAAACTTTTGTGATGGCACAACACAAAGAAAAGATAATATCCATCACTCATCGCTGAAAAGAAACAGGAAGTTGAAATGTTTCAACGATAGGGGATACACAAGGCCTACAACCTTATCACTCATTGTGGTAATAAATCATAGAGAGTAGCAACTTTTAGTGATGTGTGATGCAAAGAGAAAACATAGTCCCATCACTCATCGCAGTAGTGATCCTGATAGTGAAAGTATCTTCAACGATGAGCCATCACTTGAGTGATTGAAAATTGCACATGCAAATAAGATGTTTTAAGAAAGGGGATCTCCTAGGAAAGCACATGATAAGGTCTCAAAATACTTAATAACATTTATAAAATGATGTAAAGGAAAAAAAAGGCCAATAAATCACATTTATAAAATAAAGAAATTTTAGGGAACTAGGTGCGTGAAAAGATTCAGTGATAGTTAAAAGAGATCCTAACCATATGGGGCTGGTCATAACACAAATTTCAATGACTCAGGTTATTTTTACATGACTGGGAAACATGTGATAGCAGGTTAAGAGACAAGTAGACCAAATAATAAGGGTTTAAGAAAAAGGCTAAAATATTCCAATGTAAAACACTTCTCATATAGAACCCTAAACCCTAGTCTTTTCCAACAAAACAAACATCCAGGACAATGCTTTCTCACAGATTAGTGGAACATGAAAATTTTATGAGGTTTCCACCAATGGCTTTGACTAGGAACGCATGCCTCTCATAGGCATAGTGAGATTTCAGATCTAATGGTGATGCATACCAAGCATATGGACACCAAAACCAAGGACTTGCCTAGACAAGGCAAGAGAGCCAAACCAAACCAAACACACCTATATACAACATTTATAGGACTGTACAATGTACATGGAAGAGAACATATTTCAGCAGAAATATGGCTTCAAGATCTATCCATGTATTGGTAGCTCAAGAATTTCACCTACTAATTCTTGTAGGAAATATGAATCCTCACCATGAGTGTTGCTGACCAAATAAGGGCCAAGCCATAATGCCTTAACCTTTCCATATTTTCCCGTATCTTCAACTCTTGCATTTCACATCAACACTAGGTTTCCTACTTGAATTTTTCTTGAGGATGCTTTCTTGTCATGCAAGTTCTTGACTTGCAACTGCAACTTGGTACTTCTTTTCTAAGCATCCCTCCTTTTCTCATCTACTTCCATTAATGCATCAATCCTATGCTGCATTGCATCACACATGTCCTCATCATACAATTGGAAAACTTATACATCTACATGAGGTTGTTTTGTGGTAGCCTAGCTATAATTCCATATACTAGATAAAAAGGTGCATAACTAGTGGCCTTCTTAATAGTCACCCGATCTGCCCACAAGGCTAACTTTAACTTGGAATCCCAAGATTTTTTAGTCTTCTCAAGAATTCAATTGATGATTTTCATCAAGCTTTTATTTCTTGATTCTGCTTGAACATTTCCTTGAGGGTGATATGGTAAAGAGTATGACTTATGGATTCCATGTTTTGAGAAAATTTCTATAAATTCCTTAGATCTGAAGCACATTGCATTATCTGAGACAATTTTTTAGGTACTCCAAATCTGGTCAATATATTTTTGATTAGGAAATCTATGACTACTTTACTTACTCTTTTTGTTGGGATGGCTTCCACCCACTTTGTAAAGTAGTCTGTGGCCATAAGAATTCATGAATTCCCCCCACTAGACTTTTCAGCTATTTCTCCAATGAATTCAATACCTCATTGTTGAAAGGGTGCCTACACGGTAATTGGTCTAAGAGGCAAGTTACCTGAGAATGTAAGTTTCTCAGAGAACCTTTGGCATGCATCACATACTTTTACCAGTTTGTATTCATCCTTAAAAACTATAGGCTACAAAAATACAACCCTCAAGACTTTGTGGGTAGTGGTTTTAGCCATGTAATGTCCACCACATACCCCACTATGCATTTCTTTTAACATCTCAGAGGCCTTGGTCTCATCAACACATTTCAACAATACACCCTCCAAGTTTCTCCACCACAACTCACCTCTTATGATCACATATTTAATGCCATGTAACTTTATAGTTCTTTTCTCATTCTCAATCAATCCTTCAGGGCATTGCATTCTTTGCAAATAATAAATAACATTTTTATAACAATCACAACACTCCATATGAAAAATGTATGATCTATTGGAATCATCTTCTAGATTTATTTGATTGGCATCCAAGTTCACTTCCACCATTAACTTAGCCAATCCCTGACCTCTCACCATTTTGGTTATTTGGATGTCAATATTAAATTCCTGAATTTTGTTTATCCACCTCCATCTTCTACTAGTTACTTCCTATTGGGTAAAGATGTCCTTTACAACTGTAGTTGGGAAATAAGAAATGGCTGTGGCTCCAACTAGATAAGTCCTAGAGTTCTTCATAGCCTTGACAAGTGTATATGCTTGCTTCTCCATTAAATCATATTTTAACTATGTAGCTTGAAGTGATTTACTAAAGAAAGAAATTGGTTGTTCAAAACCTTCCTCATTCTTCTATAACAAAACAACAACAATAGTATGAAACAATGAAAATGAAAAGATTTGTAATGTCCTAGAAAAGTCAGGAGTCCTTAAGACTAGGGCCTCCTTGATAGCCTATTTTATGCTCTTGAATTCCTGACTAGCCTCTTCATTCCAAACCACCTTTTCTCCCTTCTTCAAAATCTTGGAGATTGGTCTTGTAATCTCCACAAAATTGGTTACAAATCTCCTCAAGAAGTTGATCTGGGCAAAGACTGATTGAATTCCTTTAACATTCTTTGGTTCAAGAATCTTGTCTATGGCTACTACCCTTTTAGGGTCAATCCTCACCCCCTCTTTGGACACAATATGCACCAACAATTTTCCTTTAGTAACCCCAAAGGAACACTTTTTCAGATTCAATGAGATCCCATATTCCAAGGCCCTGATAAATATCTTCTCCAAGTGCATGCAATGATCTTCTTCTCTCTTGGAGTAGGCTATCAAATCATCTTGGTATATTTCCATAAACAAGTCAATAAAATCAAAAAAGGCTACATCCATAGCCCTTTGGAAAGTAGCACCTGCATTGGTTAAGCCAAATGACATCCTGACATACACATAGGTGCCCCATGGAGTTGTGAATGCAGTCTTGTATTGCTCATACTCCTTCACTTTCACTTGGTTGTATCTAGAAAAACCATCCATCATTAATAATAACTCATAGCTAGTTACCTTCTGCAAAAAATCATCCATGTTCAATAGTGGATGGTTATCCTTTAATGATGATATGTTCAGATTTCTAAAATACACACATAACCTTATATCACCATTTTTATTTCTAATTGGTAGTAGATTAGACACCCATGAAGATTGCCTAATATGATTTATGATGCCAACATCCCTTAGCTTAACCAATTCCTCTTGCATTTTTGGAGCTAAGGTTGTATTAATGGGTCTCTACTTCTTCCTAAAAGGCTTGGCATTTTCTTTTAGAGGAATCTCATATTGGAATAATTTCTCTCTATATGATTTTAGGTCATCATATGACCAAGCAAAGACATGTCTATATTTTCTCAATAAGGCAATGAACATTTCCTTGATCTTAGGCTTCATCTTCTTTCCTACATATACCTTTTTAGGGGCATTTTCAATCCCCAAATTTACTTCTTCTAGGTCCTTTGGATGGATGGTAGTTGTTTTAACCTTGCTCTTGTCCTAACTATCAAAGAACCTTTCTAATGCTACAAGGCCCTTGGGGATTTTGTTTATCTTTTGCTAAATGACCTCATTCCCAAAGACTATATCCTTACCATCTATATTTTCAAAAAATGCCCCAAAAGTCAATCTCCTGACCTTCATATTTAGCAAAAAAATTCAAAAAAAATAGAATATCTTCATCATCATTGAAGATTTTTGAATTATGTACATTGTCAAGGATTGGCGACCTTGCGTGTACCTCAACCTTTGAGATATCTACAAATGTTATATCATCTAGTCTTAATGCAATGTTTACAAGTAATTCTTCCACTCTATTATGTCCTCTCTCCATCTAGTCAATTCCAAAGGCATCAAACTGTTCACTAGAATCCCAGACAAAAAATTTATATTGTTTCAATCTGTTATTCTTGCATGCATATCTGGATCTTACTTGGGATACACCAACTCAGAGTCATTGATTACCATTAACTTCTTTATCCCATACTTTTTAGCTAGCCTTAATCCTAGTAACAATGCTTCATACTCTGCCACATTGTTTGTGTAGACAAAGGACATGGTGAAAGAAAACTTGTATGTATTGAACTATGTGACACCAACAATATTCCTACACCAAATTCTTCTTTAGAGCCTGCACCATAAAATTACATCTTCTAGAGTTCATCCTTATCAGATAGTATTATAAATTTATTATCTATAGGTGTAGGGCACCTGTCACATTCTCTTGGTACCTCTTCCACGTTAAACTCATTAATATCAATATCTATAAAAAGAATTGTATCATCCTCAGGAGCATGCTCTAGCATATGTGGTACTTTTGGTTCTCTAACCACCTGAAAATTCTTACCATCAATGGGGAAAGTAGCATATGATATATCACACTACATTATGCCTCCCATGAAATCACTCCATTACCTAGACAAAAACATTCCATAATTGGGTGGGATATCTACTACCACCACACTCATCTTGAACTCTTTTTCTAGATAAGTGGCTAATCTATAAGGAAGCTCATTGATGACACTAATCACAGGGACTTCCCTTGAGTCCATAGCATAACATTTTCCATGGATACTGTCAACTTTTAGTCCCAATGCTTCCATGATCTTGGCTGGAATTATATTATTGGATGTTCCATAATCGATAATACATTTTTTTAGAAAATTTCCCTCAACTATCAGTGTGAGGAAGAATGGGTCTATCTTTCCAGGATAGGCAATCACTTAATTTCCTAGAAAAATATGAGGTATTTCAATGATTACTCCCTCAATCTATTTGTATTTCTTTTCCTTCTCACTCACTTTGGGTGGAGTGGACACCACTAAGTCATTACAGGTTATAGTAGCACCATTGATAAGAGCTACTGCCTTTTATTTGTGCTCATCTATTCTCATCATCTCAAGAAAAGGGATAGAAGCTTTCACTTGACTAAGCAATTGAAACATGTCAATAGGAGTGTATTTAGGTAATTCAATTGGGATCATACATTTTTTTGTATTGCTCTCTTTCTGTTGATTTTTTGTTGTTTCAACTCTGGGCTTGGCATCTTTTCTTGTAGCCTCAAAATTATGTTTTTGTGCCTTTGTCTTCATAGCAAGGGACTTGAGCTCTCCATCTGCTTTTGGTTTATCAACTTTCTTATCCCAAATTTTATCTTCCCTAATTTCCTTAGCTTTGACTACTTCTACTTTGCCATCAAAATTTTTCTCTTTTCCTTTGGAATTTTGCTCCCTAATAAGGAGACCAAAATGACTACCTTGTTCACCACCAACTATTCTATTCCTCAGATGATATGAGCTTCTAGCTTGAGCAACCAAGGCCATTGTATATCTTGCAATTTCCTCATCCGTAGGTCTCCTTAGGGAGACATTGTCTTCAACTTCTTCCAATGTGTACACTTCATTATCACTATCATCTTCATCAGAGAGAACTTGCTGGTGATATGTACTAGCAATATGCCTTTGGTCATCCACATCTATTTCATGAGATTCCATATCAAATGAACATTCATTATCAACAAAATCAGAACCATCCATGATCATATTAATTTCAACATCATCCTCATTAGATCGATCACAGTCTTCAGGAACAACTTCATCAACCTCAACCATCTATGCAACTGCACACTGATTAGTTGAATGTGGCATTTGGAAAACCATACACCAAGGGGTCTCATTGACAAAATTTCTTGAGTTTTTCTGCAAAGGATCTGGAGGAACCTTGTTTTGAACATTTCTTTGGTTGTTAGGGATGGGATTCCCATTATGCTAGTTTGTATTATATGGATAATCCTACAACCAAGGTCTTTCATTCTTATGATAATTGGACCTTTCATTTGACAGATCTTTTTCTTGCCTTGCAATTCTATCAGTCAAATTCTTCATGAAATTTTCAATCTTATCCTCAAGAGTACCTCCTTTAGCACCATAATTTTTATCCTCTCTCTTTGGATTCTTGAGGATCTTTACATCATCCCTTCTCCCAACCTTACCAATTGCTCTACAAATAATATCAATATGGATGGCCATCTTATAAGCCTTTCTCAATGTTTGAGGAATTTTATCTAGCAAGAAATAACTCATCTTTGCATCAAATGCATTGTAATAGTTCACCGGACATACATTTTCATTTAATCTTAAATGAGGAGGTAGCTAGTTCATGGCCTTTTGAAATATCACATTGAAATCAAGCACACTTTCATTAGAACTTTTGATAATATTATTAAACTGGTTTAGAAGGAATCTTGAGTTAGTTTTATCACCATACTATTCTCTGAAAAACCTCTTAAATGTTTCCCAAGACCCAATACTTTTAGTAGGAAAAATCTTATGCCATTCTATAGCATCCTCAATGACTACATGAATAAATTCATCATGAAATCCTCTGCTTCTACCTCAAAATCATCCATGACATTGGCAAATGCTTTGAGGTGGTCCTCACCACTCAAGGAATTGTTTCCAAAGAATCTAACACAAGAAGGCCTGAAATCTTCAGGAAATGGGCTAGGATAACCAAAAATCCCAATAAAGCATAATTGTTGATATCTTTCAACTTGTATTGGTCCCTTAGTAGCTTGGTCTCTATGAGAATTTCTAGGCTCATCATATTTTCGGTCACCAGATTGAGTCTTATCCTTACCTTTTCCATCTCCATTATTATTACCACCTCCTTTCTTCTTTCCCTCATCATCTTCAAAATAAGAATTCTTATTTTTATCATTTCCTCCACCTCCACTAGTAGTGTGTCCCTCAAAAATTTTCCTTTGTGATTCACTATCAATATGTCCAAAGCTTGAGGCTCCTGGATCAGGTATGGAGATCTTAAGAAAATAATTCTTTCTAGCTATTTCTTCATTTGAAGCTTCCATTTTAACTTTCTTCAACTCTTGCAATAACTTGTCATTTTCCAATTGCAATCTCAAGATCTTAGGGTTCAGGGGTGCATTTGATGGGGTAGGATCAATCTTAGCATTTTGGGTGGAATTATTAACAAATGAAGTATTGGTACTTTGTTTGGTATTGGTATTGAATGTATTAAAGGTAGTTTTATTTAGCTGATCAATGGGCTTCTTTCCATGATCTACATATTGTGATTTCTTAGGAGTAGTAGATGGATCTAAGGCTTTGGAAGTTGCAATATATGTAGTGTAAGTGTTTGTAGTAGAGGTTCCATTTGAATGGTCACCTTAGGTGGATCAAGGGTTATTTTAGCAACAAAATTAGAAGCATTTTCATAAAAAAAAATTGTTGCACTTCTTCTCTCATCTTTTCTATTCTTTACATTCAAGCATCTCTTTCCTGCATCTTAGCCTTAATTCTATCTTCCTTTTCTTTCAAATCATTTTATTTTTTTTCTTCCAACTCCCTAAGCCTATGTTCTTCTTCTTCCTTAAGCCTAAGCTCTTCTTCTAAAGCTTGCATATCTTTATCTATATCTTCCTCATTTTCCAGGATATCTCCAAACTTAGTTGGCTCAAGGGTAAAGAAATCAAGAATAGTTGGTTCCTCCTCAAGGGATTAGTGTAATTATACATTAGTAGGTTCACCTCTTGGCTTAAAATTACCACCATTAAAAATAGATCCAATCCTAGGAGTTAAAAGTTATGAGAACCTATTTTTTCCCCAAAATCCCCACCTATCTTCTTCTCTTGACACATCAAGTTTGTTGTCAAATACTTCCTCAGTGGGAAAAATTCCTTGATCTACTTGAGGCACCTCAACTTCATGTGCCTCTTCTTGAACATTTGCACTATTTACCTCATTATTAAAAGTAGGAGATGCATCAGTGGGAAGTTTAGTTGAATTACTTGATTCAACATGTTTCTTCACCAAGGTGGGTTGCTTTTCCTTTGAATGCTTAAACTCCATCTTCTGTTTAGGATGCTTCTTTGTGTAACTTTTGGTCTTCCTCATGGGGCCAAATTGTATCTCAAAATTCTCTTTCTCACTTTCTCTCTTGGAATTTATTCTCGCACTGGCACATGAGACTTTAGAGTCACCACCTAGAATATTGGAAAATAAAATTTTATCACACTTTGGGGTTGCACTTGCAATATTAGAGAATAATTTGAACATAAATCGACACAAGATGGAGGAATGAACCAAAATTTGAAGCATAAAACAAGACGTGACTTATATGATGAAAATTTAAACCAATTATTCCATAAGCAGTGAAGAACAATTAAAATATTTGACTCTGATTGTACCAGATCTACCTAGAGATGTTGGACTTAGCAATTTCCCTAGCAGAGTCACCAATCTATTGGTTATTGTCTTAGAACCAAACTTGATCTCACCATTTACCTATGAATTTTCTAGAATACAATGATAAATAAAGGCAAGGATTAGCCAAGGACTAGGTACTAGCTCTCTAGGCTAGACCTCTACTCTTCAAGCTCTCTAAAACCCAAGAGGGTGATCTTGACAATGTCTATATGATACTCTCATGCCATTTTATCACTAACATTGAAAACAAATAGATACATTCCTATTAGAAACAAATAGACAAAATTCCTTAAGGATTTGGCAAACCCTTTAATGAATTATACATATAGCTAGGAATGAGCAATACTTCATACCACTATAATGCAATTACAGGCATGTAAAAAATTGTTGTAAATATTTGTGCTCTTTGTCAAGTACAGGTAGCTCACTAACATCAAAGATGACCAAATAAATGGAGCAGTGCTTTTTTTGAGGGCAATGGATTCATATATGATATTAAATTGTAAGACATTAGTAAATGGAAACAAGTATTTGTAGACTATTGTATATTACTTTGTAACACACAAATTAGTATGTCTAGAATTAGAAACATATTAACAATCCTTGAACTTCACTTACAATTCTATGATCTCATTTAAGCACTTATTTAGCTCTTTGAACAAAAGAAAAAGATGAAATCACACATTCAATCAAAGTGATTGAAGATGAATAAATGAACCTTGATTCCCTTATTCATAATCTAAAAGCCAAAATTATAGAGGAGAGAAACTAATCTAAAAACTTGCAATTATCATTCATATATCTTTGCTATTGTAGAAAAATTAAGCCTATTTTAGATCTGAATACATTCCTAAGACTTAACACTAATCTATTTCTCTATGCTTGAAATTATAAAAATTACTCATACATGAGCTCAAAATTTCTTAACCATCAAAAGACCTTTGTAATTGGCCTTGAAATCTCATTTATAGAAATATGGGAGCAACAAGAATTAGGAAAAATTACAATTAAAGTCACATTTTCATTTGACATACATTTCAATTATAATTTCAAAATTCCCTAGACAATTATATCTGCATTTCGCAAAGTGGGGGAAAATACATAAGAAAAAACTTGTTTCATTAGTTGAGGAAGATACACCCACCTTCCAAAAGGCACCTTTTACTCGTTGTGACAACATCATAGTATCTCCTTCATGATCCAAAATGTTAAACATGTGCATGCTCAGTCAACAAATACTAAAACATAAAAAGAAATAAAAAGGAGGACTGATCAATCCAAGTTAGCATTTATTCCATCAACCTTCATGATAGGGATAGAACAATATTTTGAAATAATTCAATGAAAACCTAATATGCACTATTTCCATGATATGTATTGTTTCTCTCATGTTCATTATTCATCATGTTTGTCATCACCTTCCCAACACAGGCTCATTCAGTGAACCTCTCCAACCATGTGTGATACTCATCTTCAGTGGGCCATCTCATGTCCAACAAGGTTTGCACTTTGGTACTATGTTGAGTGTACCTTGCATCAATTAATGCTTTGGATTCTTTAACAAATATCTCCATTCTCATTTTAACTCTAGCCATGTTATCAATGTATGGGTTCAACATGGAGTAATCAATTATAGTTAACATTGTCTTAGCTTGTGATAGCCATTCTTCCAATTCATGTTCCACAAAATCCATCAACTCACTATTGTTATCTAATATTTTGGGCATACTGTGCTCTTCCATATCCCTAAACATTCTCATTTTGTTTTGGAGCTGCATTCCTAACTTCCCATGGAAAGTTGTTATTTCATTAGTCAAATCAATGGCCTGCAATATTTCAAGAACATGAGTAGGAGCTTCAGGATCTTCCTACATTTTGGACATCATCTCCTTTAGTGTTCCAACCTTAGTACTTCATTTTCTCCACTCAATTTGAAAGGCCCTCTAAACTTGCAAATGCTTGATTTTGGCCTCATGAATTTTTGGAGGCTCTCCACACATCATCAGATCTATTAACTATTTTGACCACTCTATGTCTCAATACATCCTCAAAGATGTCATCTTCCACTTTGACTATCTCCAGTTTGGCCTTCTTTGTATTCTCCTTTTCTAATTTCAAATCTCGATTAAAATTTTGAATTCTAAGTGGCAAAGTCTCTTTGTCTTGTGTAGACATGCCTAAGGTAGAACTTGTTTGAGATAGAAAACCCTTATATATAGTAGAAAGCACCTTATTATGCTCATCCATTAGTTTTTTGTATGTATCCAACAAAATCTTATAGTTAGCCTATGTAATCTGAGTAGTATCTATAGTTAACATTAAAACATGCATTGTCAATTATGCAACTAAAGTAGTAGTCATTTATGTTTCCCTCCTGACAACCACTACTCCAATCTACTTTTCCAAATATTTTATGATATTAGGCTTCCTTGTGTTTGGAACCATAGACCAAATGGCAAGTGTATGTAGCTTGGGGCTAAAACTTGATCCAAAGACCTTAGTGTCAAAAACCTCCTCATAAATAGATGCATCAGGATCCTTCCTAATAACATCTAGTGTAATAGTAGATGGTATGTCACATCCATGAAATAAGAGTGTCAAATCCCTTCCTCCAATGTTCTTCCATCTTCAGGTGACATGCTAGCAATTTCTTGTATTATTTTATCTTCCTCCTCCTTTTCAGCTTCTTCTTATAAGGAGGGGTCAACTTTCTCTTTCACTTCTTCAATTCTTCTTTTAATGTCAGATCCTTTGACATGGATGAAAAATCCTTTAAACTCTTTGGTCTTGAAAAAAGCATCATCACACATAAATTCTGCACATGCCTTTATTCTGACATTATCATCATTGACCTCATTTTATACCCACTTTACAATCCTGTTAGGGGGAACCACTATATTCAAGGCATCATCCTTGTGTTCAGGGAAATATTGATCCAACTCCTGCTCCATGGGAATGTGCTCTCTAGATTCCTCTGGGACTTGAGCCTCAAAAATATACTCACTTACTGAATAAGCCACTAATGGAGTGACTATAGGTTGTCTACCTATCTCTTTTGTTCACACATGGATGCTTGGAGGAAAGAATTGAGCCAGCTGGCTCCTCAACTAAGAATCATGGTTTTCCTTGGCCACCTTGGCCTTAATCTTAGCCTGCTTTAGTTTCTGAAATAATCTCTTGTCACTGAAGTTGCTTAGCTTTAATTTTTCCTTCACAAATTTTTCCTCCACCTCTGAATAGGGGCTGACATAGAAAGGGCTTTCCTTTAGCATCTTATCTTCAATTGCACATATCCTTCTCCATGTATTATTTCTTGCATTAACTTCTTCATCAGTGGATAAATTCCTAATCACATCCTCTTGAAAGAGGGACTGATGGGGCTTTCCTGAGAATCCTTTGGCTCTTCTTTCAACAAAGATCACCCCCTCAGGGTCACAAAACCTAGTGACTTCTTGATTCAACTTGTAATTTTTTAAAAGAGAGATGAATCCCTCAATACCCTCCTTTGAGGTGCAACCAAAATATACAAACTCACAATTAGGATTCACAAGAGATACCTTTCTTATCTTTTTGAAGTGCTCCTTTTCCAAGGCATCGAATTGCCACATTATTTCCAAAAATGCTTGTCTATTCAAAAAATATATTGGAAATTTGTGAGGTGGCACTGGTGCTCCATATATTATGATTGTTGTGTAATTGGTATGAAGGTACCAATCTCCCCAATTGAATTTGTGTTTAGTGTCCTCCTCATACTCCAAGGGCCTCAACATCTCCTTGACACCTTGTGAAATTCTATTTGTGGGCTTCAAACTGAGCTATTCTAGCACTAAGAACTTGAAAACATTGCAAAACATATTGTAATAAAAATGTGGACAATACACATCCCAAATATGTGTCTACATTTGCACTTGCAACTCAATTTCATCATCATCTCTTTCTCTTAATTTTATGTAATTCCTCATCACTTTTTTGCTCTTCCATAGTAGCAAGTGCATCAACAAAGAATAGAGTCTACATGAAAATGGAGTAGTTGCATCTTTCAATTTCATTAGGTCCTCATGCAAATGCTTAACAATGTAGGAAGCATAATTCCAAGCCCTGTTATGATACTTTTACTGAATATTAATTGCTAAGGTCATCAGGGAAATATCCATCTTAATGTCATAATTTTTATGCAAGACTTGACATATTGCATAATAGGTGTTTTTGATGTAATATTCAAAGTTAGCACAATCAAATGGTTCCATCTCAAGAGAGCTAAAAGGAACAAAATTCTTCTTCAATTCATACCTCATATTTATAGGAAAGACACCCTACTTCTACCCAAATCTATTCTGCTCATATTCATTGCACAACTTGCAAAAATTGATGGACTCAGAGGCAGATGGATTCAACTTCCATTATCTAGCTTGATGTGATTTTCAACATGGGAAAATAATTAGGAAATCTCTTGATGGTTTTTTCTAGCAAATCATGACACTTGTCCAATTTGAGCATTAAGTCTACCTCCACAAATAGATTTGGGCACACCAACTTTCATATGTCAGAATTCCATAAATTGTTGGTGGGTTGGTCAACATTTCTTCTTTTGAAAGCATAGTAAAACAAATCCCAACCACTCTGTGGTACTGCAATATCACAAATCCTAGAGGAAGAATCCTCAAAATGGGTCGTTAAGGCACCCTCACCAAATTTTCTCTTTCCCACCTTCTTCTTTACCTATGTAGCTGAGTCCTTAGGGGGTTCCTCCATAAACCTAGGAAAATATTTCTTTATAGTTCTTTGATTTCTAGGATTCTCTACTACTTCAGGTTTGGGTTGGTCATCCTGGGGTTTGGGTCTTTTAACCTATTTCTGACTAGGTTTTCTTTCAGGTTTAGCTTTAGACCCACTAGGTTCATTCATTTTTACTAGGAAACAAAGCTAGGATGTCCTTTAAGTCAACATTGGTCTTTTGGATTTGAATAAACCTAGTGGGTCTAAAGCTAAACCTCATTTAAGTCAACATTGGTCTTTTGGATTTGAACACTTTAGAGGTCTAGCATGTTTCTCACCACCTTGGTCTTTGTTGGTTCTTTTTTTAGAACCAAACTTGATCTCACCATTTACAGATGAATTTTACAAAATCCAATGATAAGTAAAGACAAGTATTTGTAGACTATTGTATATTACTCTGTAACACACAACTTAATATGTCTAGAATTAGAAACTTCTTAACAATCCTTGAATTTCACTTAAAAATCTATGATCTCATTTAAACACTTATTTAGCTCTTTGAACTAAAGAAAAAGATGAAATCACACATTCAATCAGAGTTACTGAAGATGAACTAAACCTGCAATTATCATTCATATATCTTTGCTATTATAGAACAAATAAGCCTATTACAAATTTGAATACATTCCTAAGAATTAACACTAATCTATTTCTCTATGCTTGAAATTATCAAAATTACTCATACATGAGCTCAAAATTGCTTAACAATCAAAAGACCTCTGTAATTGGCCTTGAAATCTCATTTATAGAAATATGGGAGCAACAAGCATCGGGCCAAATTACAATTAAAGTCACATTTGCATTTGACATACATTTCAATTTTAATTTCAAAATTCCCTAGACACTTATATTTGTATTTTTCAAAGTGGGGGGAAACACATAAGACACAACTTGTTTCATTAGCCGAGGAAGATACACCCACCTTCCAAAAGGCACCTTTTACTCGTTGCAACAAAATCATAGTATCTCCTTCACAAGTGAAAATTTTACAAGTGCACACCCAGTTAGAAAATACTAAAAAATAAAAAGAAACAAAGAGAAGCACCAACCCATCGAAGTCAGCAGTTATGCCATCAACCTTCATGATAGGGAGAGAACAATATTTTGCAATACTTCAATGAAAGCCTAATCTGCACTATTTCCAGGCTATGCATTGTTTCTCTCTTGTTCGTTATTCATCATGTTTGTCTTCACCTTCCCAACATAGGCTCATTCAGTGAGTATCTCCAACCATGTGCGATACTCATATTTAGTGGTCCATCTCATGTCCAGAAAGGTTTTCACTTTGGTGCTATGCTGAGTGTACCTTGCATCAATTAATGCTTTGGATTCTTTAAAAAGTACATCCATTCTCATTTCAACTCCAACCATGTTATCAATGTGTGGGTTCAACATGGAGTAATCAATTACAGTTAACATTGTCTTAGCCCATGGAATCCATTCTTCCAATGCATGTTTCCATTTGGAAAACTCCATCAACTCACCCTTTTCATCTAATATTTTAGGCATACTGTGCTCTTCCATATCTCTAAACATTCTCAATTTTTTTTGGAGTTGCATTCCTAACTTCCCATGGAAAGTTGTTATTTCATTAATCAAATCAATGGCTTGCAATATTTAAGGAACATGAGTAGGAGCTTCAGGATCTTCCTCCATTTTGGACATCATCTCCTTCAATGTTCGAATGCTAGTACTCCATTTGCTCCACTAAATTTGAAAGGCCCTCTAAACCTACAAATGCTTGATGTTATCTTGATGGATGTTTTTGTAGGCTACACACACATCATCAGCTCTATTGACTAATTTGGTCACTCTATGTATCAATACATCCTCAAAGATGTCATCTGCCACTTTGAATGTCTCCAGTTTGGCCTTCTTTATATTCTCCTTTTCTGATTTTGAATCTCAATTCAAATTTTGAATTCTAAGAGACAAAGTCTCTTTAGCCTTTGTAGAAATGTATGAGGAAAAAATTGTTGGAGATGGCAAACCCATTTGTGCTATAGAAAGCACCTTATAATGTTCATCCATTAGTTTTTTGTATCTATCCAACAACATTTTATAGTTAGCCTTTGTAATCTAAGTAGTATCTACAGTTAACATTGCAACATGCATTGTCAATTGTGTAGTTGTAATAGTAGTCATTTATGTTGCCCTTCTCACAACCACTACTCCAGTCTCGTTTTCCATAGATTTTATGACATTAGGCTTCACCATCTTAGGCGTGATAGACTAGATAGCAAGTGTATGTAGCTTGGGGCTAAAACCTGAGCCAAAGACCTTAGTGTGAAAAACCTCCTTAGAAATAGAGGCATCAGGATCCTTCCTAATTGCATCTACAACAATAGTAGATGATATGTCACATCTAGGAAATAAGAGTGTCCCACTCCCTTTCACTAATGTTCATGCATCTTTAGGTGACATGCTAGAAATTTCTTGTATTATTTTATCTTCCTCCTCCTTTTTAGCTCCTTCTTGTAAGGAGGGGTCAACATTTCTTTCACTTCAATTATTCTTTTAATGTCAGAACCTTTGACATGGATGACAAAGTCTCTAAACTCTTTGGTCGTAACAAAAGAATCATCACACATAAAATTTGCAATCCTACTGGGGGGAACCACTATATTCAAGGCATCATCCTTGTCTTTAGGGAAATCTTGATCCACCTCCTACTCTATGGGAATGTGCTCTCCATATTCCTCTAGGACTTGAGCCTCACCAATCCACTCACTTATTGAATAAGCCACTAATGGAGTGATTGCAAGTTTTTCACATGTCTCTTTTGTTCACACATGGATGCTTGGAGCAAAGGATTGAGTTGAATAGCTCCTCAACTGAGCATCATGGTTATCCTTGGCCACCTTGGACTTAATCTCAGCCTGCTTTACTTTGTCAAAGAAGCTGTTGTCACTGAAGTTGCCATAGGGGTTGACATAGAAAGGGTTTTCCTTTAGCATCTTCTCTTTAATTGCACATATCCTTCTCCATGTCTTCTTTCTTGCATTAACTTCTTCATCATTGGATAAATTCCTAATCACATCCTCCTAAAAGAGGAATTGATGGGGCTTTCTTGAAAACCCCCAGTTCTTCTTTCAACAGAGATCACCCCCTCAGGATCACAAAACCTAGTGACTTCTTGATTCAACCTGTAATTGTTTAAAAGAGAGTCGAACCTCTCAGTACCCTTCTTTAAGGTGTACCTGAAATATACGAGCTCACAACTAGGATTCACAAGGGATGCCTTTCTTGTATTTCTAAAGTTCTCCTTGTCCATTCCATCCAATTGCCACATTATTTCCATAAATTCTTGTCTATTCGAAAAATATATTGGCAACTTGTGAGGTGGCACTAGTGCTCCATAAATTTTGATTGTTGTGTAATTGGTATGAAGGTACCAGGCTCCCCAATTGAATTTGTGTTTAGTATCCTCCTCATACTCCAAGGGCCTCAACATCTCCTTGACACCTTGTGAAATTCTATTTGAGGGCTTCAAACCCAACTGTTCCAACAACAAGAACTTGAAAACATATTGTAATGAAAATGTGAACAATGCACATCTCAAATATGTGTCCACATTTGCACTGAAAACTCATTGTCATTGTCATCTCTTTCTCTTAATTTTATGTAGTTCCTCATCACTTTTTTGCTCTTCCATAGTAGCAAGTGCATCAATAGAGAATAGTGTCTACATGACAATGGAGAAGTTGTATCTTTCAATTTCATTAGGTACTCATGCAAATTCTCAACAATGTAGGAATCATAATTCCAAGCCCTATTTCCAAGCCCTATTCTGATACTTTTGCTGGATATCAAATTTTTAGGTCATCAGGGCAATATCCATCTTAATTTCATAATTTTTATGCAAGACTTAACATATTGCATAATAGGTATTTTTGAAGTAATAGTCAAAGTTAGCACAATCAAATGGTTCCATCTCAAGAGGGCTAAAAGACACAATTCTTCTTCAATTCATGCCTCATATGTATAGGAAAGACACCCTTCCTATACCCAAATCTATTCTACTCATATTCATTATACAACTTGTGGAAATTGATGGACTCAGAGGAAGATGGATTCAACTAAAAAGCTTCCATTATCTAGCTTGTTGAGATTTCTAACATGGGAAAAACATTAGGAAATCTCTTGATGGTTTTGTCTAGTGGATCATAGCACCTGGCTAGTTCGAGCATTAAGTCTACCTACAAAAATACATTTGGGAATACCAACTTGCCTATGTCACAAGTCCATAAGTTGTTGGTGGGGCATTCAACATTTTTTTTTTTAAAAGCATAGTAAAATAAATCCTAACCACTATGTGGTACTACAATATAACAAATCCCGAAGGTAGAATCCTCAAAATGGGTTGTTAGGGCACCCTCACCAGTTTTTCTCTTTCCAACCTTCTTCTTTACCTCCATAGTTGAGTCCTTAGGGGGTTCATCCATAAACCTACGATGATATTTCTTTACAATTATTTGATTTTTAGGCTTCTCTACTACTTCAAGTTTGGGCTGGTCATCTTGGGGTTTGGGTCTTTTAACCCGTTTCTGAGTAGGTTTTCTTTCAGGTTTGGCTTTAGACCCACTAGGCTCATTCATTTTTACTTGGCAACAAAGCTAGAGTTTTTCAAATAGTAGTGGATTACACCTTAAGCTATTTAAATTCACAGGGATCAAAATAAAAATAACAATTTTAGTTTCTTTACCCCAAACCCTACGAGTAATAACCCCAATTCCCTTTGAGTAGACAAAGTTGATAATTTTGAAGAAAAACCCTAGCCACTTACCCAATTTCCCAAACTACTTAATACACAAAATACCATAGAGGCCAATATATTAACTTACCCAGGAAAATAGCTTATTGTTCCTTGAAATTTGCCTTACTACGAGCTTTTCTTTGTTCACTTCTTTTATTAGCTATTTCCTCTACTCGTGATGAATGCAATTGTGAAAGAAAATACTCAACAACCTTCTTAATGCCTCAAAATCAAAGTGCATTCACTATTAATGGTTGATGGATTGATCGTGGGAGAAAACTGATAAGTAGTTGTTCTAGTTTAAACCTCATATTTTGATCCTCTAGATTTAAAACACAATCAATGATCCTCCTTAACCATCGTCACATGCTTTTTTAAACTATGCTTTAAAATGGTGATAAAATCCTGAGCAATTGCCACGTAGCCATCACTAACGCACAGTACATCATGGTCCTCATCACTCATCGCAATAGTACCTTGAAGTACTGCCCAAATTTCAATGATTGATATTGAGCATAGGAGGATTTAACAACACATCTCACAAACCTTCAACAATAATTCAAAGCAATCTTTGTATAACACATGCTATTAGGCATTCTATATCACAATGGAAACATAACTATGACAACCCACAATTTAATGCAACAAATAGTCATTAATAAATTCCACAAAATAATTAATGAGGCCAATCAATTTTGTGAGATTGAATAAAACATACTTATAGACCTTTCCTCCAATTTTTATGACGATCCAATGGTGGAAAAGAAAGTTATTGCATTTTCCCCAAAACTGCAAACCCTAGGTAGGGTTCATACTTGCCCTCACAAAAACGGTCATAAATTATTCAAATATTAATTAAATTTGATGAGACTTGAAGAAAATGAAAGTAAATTCACATGGCCACAAAATTCAATTGGTTTGAGATCCAAAATATGGACTTTACAATCTGTACCATCACATTTTTCAAACTGTAAATTCTCCACAATATTGTTATAATAGAGAAGTCTCACCAAAATAGTCATATCTTCAACAAAACTCAATAAACTTCAATGAGACAAAAATAATTGGAAACTAGAAAATAGATATATTTCCACCCATATATGATACTCCATTATTTGAATCCATACCAGGCCATACAAAGCACAATTTCAGCCTAAAAACAATGTAAAAATCAGAAAATGCAAACAAAATTTGAGGTTGCCATTCATCCAATTTCAAAAATAATGTCTCCAACCTCCCAATTCGAGTTTTGGAGGGTATATTTATACATTTACAACCAAAATAAACTATTTTCAACCATCTTTTGATTATTTTTTTGACAAATCACCTTAATGGCACTTCATCTACCTAATTTTTCACTTTTGACAATTTTTACAATATGGAACAACTTTAAACATTATTTGAAAAATGACTTAAAATATGACTTCTTAAGAATAAAAAAACCTCTAAAATGGTTTGGTAAACCTTATTATAAGACCCAATACAAAAAATAGAGAAACTATTTACAAATGGCATCATGGAGGCAAGAAATCAAACAAGTGCTTCTGCACCAGTGATGAGCGGCACACCCTTGCTGGAAGCAATATTCCACATCGCTTGTTGCAGTAATGTGACAAGGTTGCATTTGTATTTCAGAAAAGAGGATGTTCTAGTGATACCACAATACATTCAAAAGCCATCACATATCGCTGTAACTGACTTGGAGTTTAAATGCTTTTGGCGATGGGAAATCCTAGTGATAGCAGCAAACTCAAACACATGGAAATCACACCACTCCCTTCAATCCATTTCCTTCACTCATCACAAAAACTAAGAAAAGTCATGAATTTTTTTTGTGATGACACGACACAAAGAAAAGATAATATCCATCACTTATCGCTGAAAATAAATGGGAATTTGAAATGTTTTAGTGATAGCTTATACACAAGGCCCACAACCATATCGCTCGTCATGATAATCAATCATAAAGAGTAGAAAATTTCAGTGATGCATGATGTAAAGAGAAAAAATAGGCCCATTACTCATCATTGTAGTGAGCTTGACATTGAAAGTAACTTCAGCGATGAGCAATCACTTGAGTCATTGAAAATTGCACATGCAAATAAGATGTTTTAAGAAAGGGGATCTCTTAGGAAAACACATCATAAGGTCTCAAAAGGCTTAATACAATTTAGCAAAGGATGTAAAGTCCAAACAAGGCCAATAAATCAACCTTATAAAATAAATAAATTTCAAGGACCTAGGCGCGTGAAAAGATTCAACGATGGGTAAAAGAGTTCCTAACCATATGGGGTTGGTCATAAGACAAATTTCAATGACTCGGGTTGTTTTTACATGACTGGGAAACAAGTGATAGCAGGTCAAGATACAAATAGACCAAAGAATAAGGGTTTAAGACAAAGGATAAAATCTTCCAATGTAAAACACTCCTCATATAGAACCCTAAACCCTAGTTTAGTTGACCAAATAGACATCCAGGAAAATACTTTCTCACATATTAGTGGAACATGAAAATTTCATGAGGTTTCCACCAATGGCTCCGACTGGGGACACATGCCTCTCACAAGCATGGCAAGATTTCAGATCTCATGGTGAAGCAGACCAAGCATAAGGACACCAAAAACCAAGGACCTTCCCAGACAAGGCAAGAGAACCAGACCAAAGCAAACATGCCTATATACAAAATTTATAGGATTGTATAATGTACATGGAAGAGAACATATTTCAAGAGAAATATGACCTCAAGAACTATCCATGTACTGGGAGCTCAATAATTTCACCTATTAATTCTTGTAGGAAATATTAATCCTCACCATGAGTGTTGCTGGTCAAATAAATGCCAAGCCATAATGCCTCAAACTTTCCATGTTTTCCCTTATCTTCATATCTTGCATTCCACATCAACACCAGGTTTCCTACTTGAAATTTTCTTGAGGATGCTTTATTTTCATGCAAGTTCCTGACTTGCAACTACAATGGAACTTCTTTTCTGAGCATCCCTCCTTGTCTCATCTACTTCCATTAATGCATCAATCCTATGTTGCATTGTGACACACATGTCCTCATCATACTCTTGGAAAAACTTATACATCTACATGAGGTTGTTTTGTGGCAACCTAGCTGTAATGCCATATACTAGATCAAAAGGCACATAACCAATGGCCTTCTTAACTGTCACCCAATTTTTCCACAAGGCTAACTTTAACTTGGAATCCCAAGCTTTTTTATTCTTCTCAAGAATTCTTTTGATTATTTTCATCAAGCTTTAATTTCTTGATTTTGCTTGACCATTTCCTTGAGGGTGATACAGTAAAGAGTATGACATATGGATTCCATGTTTTGAGAAAAAGTCTATAAATTCTTCAAATCTGAAGCACATTGCATTATCTGAGACAATTTTCTCAGGTACTCCAAATTTGGTTAATATATTTTCTATCAAGAAATCTATGACTACTTTACTTGTTTCTCCTTTTTTTGGGATGACTTCCACCCACTTTGTAAAGTAGTATGTGGCCACAAGAATCCATGAATGTCCCCCACTATACTTTTTAGCTATTTCTCCAATGAATTCAATACCGCATTGTTGAAAGGGTTCCTACATGGTAACTAGTCTAAGAGGCAAGTTACCTAAGAATCTTAGTTTCCCAAAGAACCTTTGGCATACATCACATGCTTTTACCAATTTGGATGCATCCTTCAAACCTATAGGCCACCAAAATCCAACACTCAAGACTTTGTGGGCAGTGGTTTTAGCCTAGAATGTCCACCAAATACCCCACTATGCATTTCTTTTAACATCCCAAAGGCCTCGGTCTCATCAACACATTTCAACAATACACCCTCCAAGTTTCTCCACCACAACTCACATCTTATGATCACATTTTTAATGCCATGTAACTTAAGAGTTCTTTTCTCATTCTCAGTCAATCCTTTAGGGCACTGCATTCTCTGCAAATAATAAATAATTGGTTCCTCTGCTCATGACGACTGCAATTGTGAAATAAAATACTCAACAACCTTCTTAATACGTCAAAATTGAAGTACATTTACCATTAATGGTTGATGGATTTCTTGTGTGAGAAAACTGACAAGTAGTTGTTCTAGTTTAAACCCCAACCACCAATCCTTTAGATCTAAAATAGGAACAAGGATCCTCCTTAACCATTGCCACATGGTTTTTACAACTATGCTTTAAAACGATGATGGAATCTTGTGCAGTTTCCATGTAGCCATCCACTAACTTACAATACATCATAGTCCCCATCACTCATTGTAGTAGTGCCTTGAAGTTATATCCAAACTTCAGTGATGAGAGACACACCCCTATTGGAAGGAATATTCCACATTGCTTGTTGCAGTAATGTGAAAAGGTTGCCATTGTATTTCAACGAAGAGGATGTTCTAATGATACCACAATATATTCACAAGCCATTGCATATCACCGTAACTGACTTGGAGTTGAAAATTCTTTCGACGATGGGAAGTCCCAACGATAGCACCAAACTATGACATGTGTCAATAACACCACTCCCTTCTATCCATTTCCATCACTTATCAAAGAAATTGAGAAAAGTCGTGAAATTTTTTTGTGATGGTGTGAGAGAAAGACAAGATAAAATCCATCACTCATCGCTTAAGAGAAGCAAGAAGTTGAAATACTTCAACGATAGGTGATACAAAAGGCCTGCAACCATATCGATCATTAATCAATCATAGAGAGTAGAAAATTTCAATAAAACATAGGCCCATCGCTCATTGCAGTAGTGAGCCCAACAACAAAAGTAACTTCAACGATGAGCGATCACTCGAGTGATTGAAAATTGAATGTACACATAAGATGTTTTAAGAAAGAGGATCTCCTAGGACAACACATGATAAGGTCTCAAAAGACTTAATAACATTTAGGAAAGTATGTAAAGGCCAAACAAGGCTAATAAATCAACCTTATAAAATAGAGAAATTTTAGGGACCTAGGTGCGCAAAAAGATTCAGTGATGGGTAAAAGAGATCCTAACCATATGGGGCTAGTCATAAGATGGATTTCAATGACTCATGTTATTTTTACATGACCAAGAAATAGGTGATAGCAGGTCAATAGAAAAATAGACCAATGAACAAGGTTTAAGACAAAGGAAAAAATATTCCAATGTATAACACTCCTCATATAAAACCCTAAACCCTAGTCTTAGCCAACCAAACAAACATCCAGGAAAACACTTTCTCACAAATCAGTGGAACATGAAAATTTTATGAGGGTTCCACCAGTCTTATCAAACAAAGGTTCAGTCTAGGTCAAACATTGGGTCAAACATTTCATCCATTCTTCATCATATTTCATCCTTCACTTCACCAAACATTGTAAAATTTTGAAGACACCAACACTTTGGACTTAGACATCAATCAACCCAAACCCTAACTTAGCTACTTTGTATGTGAAATGAATCTTTTTCCATGCATTTCATTAAGTTGGTTATCATTTGTGGACTAGTTCATCTTGAAGGTCACAAATCTACCTAAAAGATTCACAAGTTCATTAACATCATTTATCCAAACATCAAACAATCAAACCTTTAAGTCAAAAGTTTTGTCCCAAAACGTTTGCAAAGATCACTCTCCACATCATTCATCTTTTTGCATCTCCCATTACCACCATTTCTTCAAAAAATACTTAGGGTGTCCCTTTTACCAAAATTTGAGCAAACTACAGAGTTTAAACATTATAAATCTCAACACAACTCTCCCATAGGTGACCCACAATTTATGGTAACAATAAGATCACAACACAAGAGAATCATGGAGAATGGTGCAGGAGCACCCTATTCAATGAATTCCTTCAAAAGGAAAAAAATATTTTTAGTTATTGAATGGGAAACATCTATAAAAGCATTTATGAGGCAAGCAAGAGATTAGATTCTTGTATTCTTGAAAAGATTATATTAATAAAAGTACCCTCTTTGCAGAATTCAATGTTCTCTTTCTGTCATTCTCTAGTTGTACAATTTGTGCAAAGGCTAAATGATTTAATTCTTGTTTTCATAGGAAGCTTAGAGTGACATATTTCATTTCATGTCACTTTGAAGGGATTTGATTGAGTGAATTACTAGTTTGAGCCCAATCTTTACGTACCGGTCTGCAACCCAAAATTGGGGTTTTGAGAGTCCCATAAGCAAATGAACTCTACTCCACCGAATTAGGCCTTATAGATAAATGGAGTATATTTAGATAGGATTTTTGAGTTGATTTTGTGTTGTTTGTGTAGGGGAACCAAGAATTCAATGTCTGGTTGCATATTTCTTAGGAAAAATACAGAGTTTCCTAATACAAATGGAGGGCTACAAGTGGTGTTTCGATGCTAATGAAGCATTTAAGGATGGATGAAGGATTTGACAGTGTATGCAGACATATACAAACATGTTTAAGGCTATGGAAGACCATGATAATGTTTGCATTAATCTTTTTCAATAAACCCTCACCTGTTAATTTGGTTTTATGCATGTAACAAGGGTTTTATGGATCAGTATTAAATCGGGCTTTTTAGTCTCTATAAATGGAAGAATCTCAAGTTTTGGGACCTATCAAAGGTCTATTTAAAGTTTTCTGGTGTTTAGGAAGAGAGTTAAGACTACTTCATTTGTAAATTAGGCCTATTTAGTAGCCTAAAAACATGGGATAGTCATTTGTTTAGTTGTTTCTTCCAAAGTAATGGAATATGAGATTGAGGCATGTTCTTATATGTTATAAAAGGTCCCTAAAAATGTATATTTCCTAAAGTGAAACAATGAAGAATAGCAAGTATACCCGATTTAGGGTATGAAGACCTATTTGACAATTAGTGTCTTGAATGTAAGAGAATGCAAGTAAGTTTTAGCAATGATTTGCGTGTTTGGTTTTGAATGAAGGCTATCTAATTATTGTTGTCAAGGATGCTTAAATTCTTGGACAAAATTAAGGAAGCATAATATGTTGTTTGGGTGCTTGGACAATGTGCAACCATGGTGGTTTAAATGCATGAATTTGAAGTACTGAAAAAATAGAGTTATGGGGTAGTATGTCTTGTTTCTTTTAGAAAAAAACATGATAATATAGTTGTCTCTATGTGTGGGTTATTTTTTGTTGAAAAGTTGGATGGGTTTGATGATTTGAGCAAAGATTTCTTAATGAGCAAGTATGGTGCTTGACTACGAAGAATAGGGAAATTGATGGTACACTGCTTGGAAAAGGTGTTATTGGTTTATTTCAGTCTAAAACATGATGTATGTGATGTCTTGGAAGTTTGATAAAATGCTTGAAGCATAAATGGTTGGTTATTGTCTTTTGGTAATTTGGAACTAGCTAATAAACAATGAAATTTTATGAGTTGTGAGAGTGTTGAATGGTTCTGTGTTTTTGATCAAGTTAATTGTTGATGGAAAATTTGTTTTTGAATATGATAAAGGAGTGGTATTCTGAAAATGAGGATAGTTAGCCTTGTGAGTGGCTAGAGAAATTAAGGATTTTGTTAAGTTGATAAGTGATATTGGTAAAATGAATGGTGATTTGTTCAATTTGATCTTCTCCAAATGTGTTTGGGACAAAAGTTCCCTAGATGTATGGTGTTTTGGTAGATTCCCTTGCACCAATTGGTATTAGAGTTGGTTGATTATGATAAGTTCATTAAGTTATTGTTGATGTTGATTTATTGAGTTTGGTTGTAGGTGAGCTTGATCCATCTAAGTTGTAGAGAGAAGTTGTGAGTTTGTGTGAGTTTGTGCAAATTGAGAAGATAACCTGGTTGCTATCAAGAAAAGGCAGAAGAAAGTTGAGAGAATTTGGAAGCAAGGAGGAACTTGCTTGAGTTGTTGAGTTGTGTTGTGATGCAGTAAGAACCAGATGGATACCTGTCTGAAGAAGCACTTGAGTTTGTATCCATGTTGATGAGTACTCCACTGATGGGAGTAGATGATTGGTTAGAGAAGGCCAAGGATGAATTGTGAAAAGAAAGGAAAGAAGATTGTCGAGGAAAGAAAAGTGGATCTTGTGTCCTTGGTTGAGGAAAAGATAGTGTAAAGAAGAGAGTTGTGAAAGGACAGTCCTATGTCCTTTTGAGTAGTGAATGTGAACCTAATGACAAAAAGAGAAAGGAAAGAGGCAAGAGAAGACAAAGATGAAGATAGAGTTGAAGACAAAGAATGGAACCAAGACAAAGAAATATTCAAGAGGAAAGAAGAAGAAGCAATCCAAGGAAGATTTGAAGTTGATTTAAAGGTACAAGAAAAGTTGATATGTTTCCAAGGGACTTGGAAAGGTTTTGTTGGTTGGTTGTATGGTGTAGGAGCACCCTATTCAATGAATGCCTTCAAAAGGAAAAATTTGCATTTCAATTGTAAAGCAATGAAAAAACATGTAAATCTATGTATTCAGGTCATACATAATGTATTGGTGGTAAAAAATAGGTCACTATGAGGGGAAAAGATAGAAAAAGCAAAAATTGGGAAAAATGCTAAAAGTTGCCAATTTGTAAAATGCAAAAAATCAAGAAGTTCAAGAGTCTTTCAGGGAAAAATGAAGAGATAGGTGAAATTAGGCAATTGAAAATTAATTTATTGAATGGGAAACATCTATAAAATCATATATGAGGTGAGCAAGAGACTAGATTTTTGTATTCTTGAAAAGATTATATTAATAAAAGTACCCTGTTTGTAGAATTCAGTGTTCTCTTTCTATTATTCTCTAGTTGTACGGTCTATGCAGAGGATGAAGACTTTAATTATTTTTTTCTTAGGAAGCTTAGAGTGTCATCTTTAATTTAATATCACTTTTAAGGGATTTTATTGAGTAAATTACTAGTTTTACCCCAATCTTTACATACCGGTCTGCAACTCAAAATTGGGGTTTTGAGCGTCCCATAAGCAAATGAACTCTAATCCACCCAATTATTCCTTTTAGATCAGTGGAGTAGATTTAGATAGGATGTTTTGAGTTGTTTTTGTGTTGTTTTGTGGAGGGGAACCAAGAATTCAATGTGTGGTTGCAGATTTCTCAAGAAAAATAAAGAGTTTCCTAATACAGATGGAGGGCTCCAAGTGGTGTTTCGATGCCAATGAAGCATTTAAGGATGGATGAAGGATTTGACAGTGTATGCAAACATATACAAACATATTTAGGGTTGTGGAAGAGCATGGGAAGGTTTACATTGATCTTTTTCAATAAACCCTCACTTGTTAATCTGGTTTTATGCATGTAACAAGGGTTTTATGGATCAATATTAAATTAGACATTTAAGTCTCTAAAAATGGAAGAATCTCAAGTTTTGGGACCTATCAAAGGTCTATTTAAAGCTTTTTGGTGTTTAGCAAGAGAGTTAAGACTACTTCATTTGCAAATTAGGCCTATTTAGTAGCCTAAAAACATGGGACAATCATTTGTTTAGTTGTTTCTTCCAAAGTAATGGCATATGAGATTGAGGTATGTTCTTATATGTTATGAAAGGTCCCTAAAAAATAAATTTCCAAAAGTGAAACAATGAGGAATAGCAGAAATACTCGATTTAGGGTATGAAGACCTATTTGACAATTAGTGTCTTGAATGTAAGAGAATGGAAGTTTGTTTTAGCAATGATTTATGTGTTTGGTTTTGAATGAAGGTTGTCTAATTACTATTTTCAAGGATGATTAAATGCTTGGAAAGAATTAAGGAAGCATAATATGTTGTTTGGGTGCTTGGACAATGTGGAATCATGGTGGTTTAAATGCATGAATTTGAAGTATTGACAAAATAGAGTTATGGGGTAGTATGTCTTGTTTCTTTCAAACAAAAAAATGATGATAATATAGTTTTCTCTATGTGTGGGTAAGTCTTTGTTGACAATTTGGATGGGTTTGATGATTTGAGAAAATATTTCTTAATGAGCAAGTATGGTGTTTAACTGCAAAGAATGGGGAAACTAATGGTACACTACTTGGAAAAGGTGTTATTGGTTTATTTCAGTTTGAAACATGATGTCTAAAATGTCTTGGAAGTTTGATAAAATTATTGAAGCATAAATGGTTGGTTATTGTCTTTTGGTATTGTGGAACTAGCTGATAAACAATGAAATTTGATGAGTTGTGAGAGTGTTGAATAGTTATGTGTTTCTGATCAGGTTAATTGTTGGTGGAAAAGTTGTTTTTGAATCTGATAAAGGAGTGGTATTCTAAACATGAGGATAGTTAGCCTTGTGAGTGGCTAGAGAAATTAAGGATTTTGTTAAGTTGATAAGTGATATTGGTAAAATGAATGGTGATTTGTTCAATTTGATCTTTGCCAAATGTGTTTGAGACAAAATTTCCCTAGATGTATGGTGTTTTGGTAGATGCCCTTGCATCAATATCACACTCCTAGATTTCTTGAACTATCAAGAGCCACAAGTCAAACCTCATAGCTATAGAGATGATCATTTTTGTGAATTTCACCAGTATGAAGGTTATAACACAAATTTTTTTTAGACTCAAACATCTAATATAAGATCTTATTGAATGAGGAGACATTGATATCGATAAAAAATATGGGAATGAAAATCTGAAAATTTACACAAACCCTATGCTTGATCATACAAAAGCAAAAGATTTGGGAAAGGCCTCAACCTCAAAAAATGTAAACCATACCCATGGGAAATATTTATTTATCACAACATGAGGAATCAACTACACATCAAAATACTATTTTAAAACAAAGTCCAAACCAATCAACAATGTTTAGCAATATTTTATACCTATATCAATGAGGATTGCACCCTATTTAAGTTAGACTCAACTATCCTATGTAACATGGAAACATTCTCAAGTTGTGGGTGACTTATGGTGAGAATGAATCTCCAAGGAGGGTTTTTTCCCTTGGTAGATCACCTAAAACTACTAAATTTTATGAGAAAAGGGATAGAAGGATAAATAAAATAAAAATCCTAAAGCCATAGAGGTGATGCACCAGAAACTTATAAACTTATCCACTAATCCAACTCACAATCAGTTTGAAAAAGACCTTTACTCTCACAATATCATGTGAAACAATGCAATACATGAGTAATTTGCATGAAGGTTTGAAAATTAGAGGTTCACATGAAGTAAAAAAAAAAATTTAATCACAACCACAACCCACTAACAACATTAAACACAACACACAACCTGTATTACATGAAACTTCTGCACTCAAACCTATAACAATGAGACATAGAAAGGATTTGAAAGTTGAATCACAATTGAATATCAAATCATTAATTACAAAATGAGACAAAAAACATGAGAAAGGAGGATACTTGATGCAGGAGCATCTCGGTCCACAGGCGATCCCACATCACCCAAAAATATATTTTATTTTCATGTTTAGTATTTTTGCATTTTGATGTAGGGTGGAGCCACTTTCTGTTTAGTATGACATCTTGTGTTCAATGGGGCTTCAGTTGGTATTCATAACATAGAAGATGCACAACAAAGTAAGAAATTCGCTTTCAAGTGTCATAGGGATGGGAATGACATCTTATGTGATTTTGGCGAGACATTAGTTGGCATTCCCTCGATAGCCCAATGCAATGCTTTAACTCTTTATCGACATGACTCTTCATTGTTGGCGAGACCTCACTCATAGTTCCCATGATGGCTCGATAACACTTCTTGTGTAAGTGCTTTGTATTCTATTGGCAGGAGTTGGTTACTTCAATGGGACCTTATACCTTGTCTCCCCGACAACTTGATTGTATTCTCCTGTCAGTATGACTTGGATATATCGGCGAGACCACATGCTTTGTCCCAATGATAGAATGATAGTGCTATCTCATCAGTGGAATACTATAGTATTTGCATAACCCTAACAATAGTCTCAGACTCTCAATGATTGATAAGCCTATATTGGTGAGGCTTTACATTGTTAGTAGGACTCTTCAGGCTGTCTCATTGATGGACCAATGAGACTGTTTACTTGTTGAGACTTTACATTATTGCTAGGACTTGGAATGGTGTTCCTTCGATGAGATGATGGCTATTGTATGATTGATGGTGACATGGAAGTGGGGACCACATGGATTGTATTGAAATCCATTGACAAAACTTTCCTTTATCAATGGGAGATTTATGTTGTCTCCTCAATAGGGCATTAAGTGGGTTCAACAGTTGAAGACCGAGTGGCATGTTGAAACTTTGACATGGATTGGGTGAAATTTGTAACACCTGTTCCTAGTGTAGTTTTTGAAATTCAGAATGATGGTATTGAAAAGGGGGAGTAGACAACCTCATATGAGGAGGTGAGGAAAAACTATTTTGAAAAGGGAGAATTTGGTCTCCACAAAGATGAGGCTCTATAATTGAACTTCTATATGTATTATGTAACTATTTTAATGGAATAAAAGGAAGGTTTTCTTCTGTTGAGTTTTGTGAAGTCATAGTGTAATTTTGGTAAGAGATTGTGATAGCCTAATAAGGCCCTCTAATCTCAACTACGTCAACACTACTGCCTTTATTAATTTGTAAGGAGCTACTACATCATACTATGAAAATATGAGTTAAAAAAGGGCTTACAAAACTCTCTGCAAGTGATCAAGAGAGGAAGAAGTGATAACTAAAACTCCTAACTCCAATTGAGAAAAAACTAAGTTTTTCTCCAATGTGTCTCCATGAGTGAATGGGAAAAAACTCAGTTAATTACTCACCAAAATAGAAACTCGATTGTCTCTCACAAGCAAGAGGAAAAAACCAAAAAATGGGGGCATAGAACTGCTCCAAATTGAGTGAAAAAAGGTGGAAACTTTCCCTCCCAAGTGGATCGACCCAAAAATTCTCTAAAAATCAATTAGACTGAAACCAAGAATAGAAGGTTAAATTGGCTCAATTTTTTCTATTTTTCATAAAGGGAGACTCAAGCGAAAAAGGAAATTAATCTGAAATTGCCTTCTAGATATTATGCAATTGATTTATTTACTGCATTTTAATGACAATTAATCAAGCAATTTATAGAACAATGCTTAAATAATGTCTTACAATGTTTTGCAGCTTTCAATTTTACAAAAAGAGAAGGAAAAGACTAGTCATGACTTCACTCTACTTGGCTTCAATTTTGACTTTGCAAAAATACAAGGTATACAAGGTTTTGATTAAATTTTGTAAAGTATAAAATATTCTAAGATATTTGGGCATTTGATTTTCTTAAAAAATCATAAAAAAACTCCAAGGAATATAGCCTCGGCTCGACTAAAAAATGAAGGGCTGCAATTAATACCACAAAGATATTAGTTAAGGCATGCAATTCTTTGAATATTGTGGAAAAAATCCATAAGGCTAACCATATGGGAAAACCTTAGAAACAAAAAGGAATGTCATGGCTTCTTGTCCATTCATTATGCATTTTCATTTTGTTGAGTCTTCAACTGGAGCTTGTGCCACCATGCTAGGGTTCTAACTTGAGATTTCAAAGAGTCTTCATGGAGTCAACTCGATATGCAGATTCTATGAGAAACCGACGAGGACAAGCTTGGGTAATCTCTATCTATATAAGCTTGCTTTTACCCCCAAAATGTGTGAATGAAAATACTTGTTTTGAGCTTTTAAAATTGCAAAAAACAATGGAAGTGTTTTGATTTTCTATACTCTCCTCTTCATACTTGGTTTCGATAAACCCCATAATTTTGTTTCTAAAAAAAATGAAAACAAAACTCAATAAAACTGTCTCTCTGTATTCGGCATCTGAAGCTCTTACTCCTCGCATTTCTGAGTATCCTCCGTGCCTCCTTAAAGACCATGGTCACGGCTATGAATGATCTATTTTTCTCGAAACCTTAAGATACATGCGTTATTTCTTTATATACATTCATAACTTCTATTGGGTTTCATTATGGAGTTCACTCTCCACCATGAAGGAAAAGATGGGTTTCTTGAGCTATAATAGGAAAATGAATGAAAGAGTTTCATTTCTCGTATATTCTTCTCTGTTGTGAAACACTTTAAGCATGAATTTTCCTTTATTTAGAAGCATTCATTTGTTCACTGTAGAAGGCTGCGACTTTATTATAGCTTCATTTTATTTTCCAAGGTATCCAATACCTCATTTTGTGTCTTTTATTTGAGAGTTATTTCCCTAGTTGAGGGTTTCTTTTATTTCTGTACCTATGAGGAAAGTGGACATGGTTTCTACTGGAAACACAGGCCATGGATATGGCTCCATTGCTTGATAAAGAAACCTTTAAACCTTGTCATTCTCCACCGATTCTTAACTCATAAGTTGTCTTCAATAAACCTTTCATAACACTACTCCTTTTCAGCTTGCATTTTCAGCCACCACTAATAAATAAACCATACTTAAAACCATCTTCTTCTTCTCAGATTTGAGATCACCATAACAAAGTTTAAGAATGAAATTCTTGACATGGAAACCATGACTTATTTCCAATGGCCTAAAACCCCATCATACAATTTAGTACTAAAAGCCAAATGCAAATGGTAGCCTACTACAATATCCACTTGAAGTAACTTGCAATTTTGGATGGCAACTTAAAAGATTATTATTTGTTTAATATGTTGGAATTTTTTTCTTATACTTTCCTAAGCATCCTTTTCCATGTTGTTTATTGTCATGTGGCTATGCAACAAATATGACTACCACCTTTTTCATGCAGTCATAGGGTAAGCATTGACATGTTGGTCTCTTAACTATACTTGCATTTAAGTCTGTTGCTCCCTTTGTCACTTAATGTATGGTTGTACCATCAATGTATGCATTATAGAAAACAAGAAATGATGATGAGACATCAAATGAAAGACATGAAATTATGATGGATACACCATTTAATGAAGCTAACAATGACAATATAAGAGATTGTATACAAACATAACTCCTTAATGAGAAAGGGTGCACTTTTATTCTTTTTGCATATTACTTAAGCATTTTAAACGAGCTCATTGCTCATTTATGATTGCCACTTCAAAGTCGAGGGCTGCCTCATTGTACCTTTTGATTTGGTTGTCATGAATAGACAATGTGCTTAGTTCTTACAGTCACTTTGTAAATCATCCCTCAAACTGAAAAATGCTTTATTTGAACAATTTGAATGTCTTTTGCTTATCTCATTTCCCTCTTTAGACAAGAGGGTATAATTTTTGGCTCAAATATTGTGGGAGCCCATTTTTACTCCACATGTTATTATGAAAATAATTCAACAATGAAAATTACACCTATACTTGCATAGTGAACAAACATGTTAGATAAAAAATAATGAAGCTCAATGCTATTGTGATGATTTGACTTTTTGGCTTTCTTGGAAACATGTGTTAATTGCTCAAGCTAATATAATGCATCATAGATGTAGGCTATATTTCTGTTCATGAAAAATATGATGAGATTTCATGTCCCGAGCTCTAACCAATTCTTTCAATTATCCACAGGTACATCTGAAGACCGAGAGTAGGAGGAGCTAAAGAAAAAGGACCAACACCAAGATTCTGCCACTTTAGGAAATGAAGGATATGATTTCTTTTCATGTGTTTTTTTATTGTTTTATCTCCAATTGTATAGCTTACATGTATGTTGTTTTAGTTTAGTCATTCCCACGGCTTGTGTGGGTCACTTGAGCACTTTTCTTCCAATGTATAAAACAACAACATTTATGCAAACTTTTGTACATTTACTTTGCAAAATGAATGAAAGACATCACTATCATGCAATCTATATAATTTCTTTCTGTTGTAAAATATTTCATAATAAAACTAAATTTGTTTGGAAAGCATCCTTTTTTCAATGGTTAAGCATAACAAAAATTTGTTGGAATACCTTTCACTTTTAAATGTAATCAACTGTTTCAACTCTACCAAATTGAGCTATAAGTGAAATTTGGTAACATTTTTGGCAATTTCTGTTGAATGCTTTCCTGCTAAGAATACTAGACCAATAGCCTAAATTGATCCATTGGGCATGGAGTCAAAATATGCCCCCCTAAAACTTAGAAAACCATTGTAACTCAGTTGTAAACTTTGAATAGCAGCAAAAACCAAAATGAAAGCAAACTACCAAAGCCTTGTTTAGGAAAAAACCAACAAACAACACATCTGCACTTACTAAAAATGAAACTGAACAGAAAGATGTGCCTCAAGTACTTAGTGAAATAAAATCCTATTTTATCCTACTTGAACTAGACATCCTTGAAATCTTCAAATACATCCATTCACAAATTGGTTAAAGTAGCTTCCTTTTCTTCTCAATAAAGAATGTTTTACAAACTTTTGAACCACTAAAAATAAGTGAAACATAGCTGGAAAAAGAAGCATCTGTTGTAAAAATTCTTGGAAATCATAGAAAAAATCACCTACCCTTTGAGCTTGATCAAGAATGTTTCTGGTTTGAAGTGCACAAGTAGGTGAAATTTGTTTTTTTTCAACATCAATCTCATGTTTTCCCTCTAGTCTAGAAAAATGTCTAGTTGGGAATCTTGTTGAGATGCTTCTCTTTGGACTTTCTTTGTTGGCTTCCTCTTTTTCAATCAACTCTTCCTCATGCCTTGCAATAGGCCTTATAGGTGGTTGCTTCTCCTAGCTTCCTTCCAACTGGATTAGATGTCAAATTGGAAAATCTCTTGATAAACCAATGTGCAAAGAATCAATGCTGATTTGTTGCTTGCATTTGCTACCTTCTCAACTTGAAAATGAATTATGGCCTGATTAAGGGAGTCTGAAAACTTACCCAAGTTGGATTTTTCTAACTCCTGCTGCTATTCTTGAGTAAATGTATGATCAAGGAACTTGTTCAAAACTTCCTCTTGACATTTGGCCTCTTCCTCCAAAGGATTTAGCTGCATACCTTCTTTGCAGTCCTCAAACTGATTAGTTTCATCTTGTTCAAATGCAAATAGGCATGTTCAAATTATTTTTTTACTTTATTGTCCTCATCATTCACTTGGCCATCACAAGAATTTAGCAGAGTGGCAAGATCTCTACAAGCTAAAAAACTATGAACTTGACAATAAAACATTGGATTGTCTTGAAAAGACTGATCTTCGAATAGTTTACTTGACTATTCTTCAAAGAAAGTTGCCTTCTCTGTATCTATGTTAGCTTCTCCTTCATGGAGAAACTAATCTGATCTTTTTTCATGTTCAGCCTAGTAGTCAGTCTTATCCTTCATGCAAAACAAGCTTGCCATACTCCAAAACAAAACTATCCTTTTTCTCTTCTATATGGATTGAGATTTTATCTTCATCCTTGCTAGCTTCTTCAATGTAGCACAAAGGGAGTTCTAAAAAAAATCAGATGCCTCATCTTCATGGAGAACATGATCTTCTTTGCACATAGGGATCTCTTCTTTAGATAGAATTTCTAGATCTTCTTCATAATTGTACCAACTAGATACCTCAAAATAGTTGTCAATGTTTTGCTGCTCAAATTGATCTTGGTTTTCTCAAAAAAATTCTTGCCCCCCAACTTGTAGCTACTATGGGTATGAGCATGCTTTCTTCATCTTGGTCAACAAAAGAAGGTAGCTCATCAAACCAAAAAACAGACTCTTCCTTTTCACCTCCCCTTGCTTGCTTTTTATTAGCTTGCTATGTATGATTAACCTTGCAAAAATACACACCTTGCCAATTCATTAGTGCTACATCATGTTGGTTGTATTTAGGATGAGAACTCTATTGTTTTGGATCTTCTTTTGTTGCATTTTGCTGAACAACAACACCATTTTGCACCATTAAGGCCTGATTTATCATGCCATTTGAGAAAATTGATTGGTTGTGTGGTTGGTTATATAGGTGACACCAATCGTACTCTTGTGCTAGATTATTTTGTATAGGAATGAGCTCCCTTGAAGAGTTGGTAGCATTAGGATTATAAGGCTGAAAGGGTCTAGGATTGAAATTTCTTCTTTGACCCTAAGAATCAGCTTGAAAAGGTGGCCTATTTGATTGATTAGGTTGATATGGAGCTTGGTAGGGCCTAGGCTCTTGACCAACCAATTTCTTGAGATTGATGAAGTCATTACTAACAGTTTTATTAAAGGTTTGAATCATGACTTTTAACTCTTGAATTTCTTGAGATGGACTTGGGACGACAACTTCTTGGGCTATAGCTTGATAACCTATTGTGGGAATAGGAAAAACAACAACTAAAGGGGGTAATGGCATAGGCATAGGTGGTTGCACCTTAGGAAAATTGGCATAGGAGGCCTTGGGGCTATTCTACTAGCCTGTATAAGGTAGATTTTTGCTCTAATAGGTATATCATAGGCACTTGGTAATTTTTCACCACCCATTGACTATACCGTCACTTTTATATCACTATTTAAAGCTTTAAGAAAGTACAAAAATGCATGATTATTAGTAGGCCTTATCGTTGTTGGTATTCAATCCCAAGTCCTTTGAAATTAGAGGTTGAAATCCATCATATGCTCGTGTGGGGATCTCTTGATGGTAGTCAACTATTCAATCAATGATAGGTTGTTTGACTTGTCTTCAATTTTTTTATTTAGAGCTTTACCTAATAGATTCCATGAAGTAATTGAACCTACAACTAATCCTCTAAACCACTGAATTTCCTTACCCTTCATAGATGTAGCCAAAAGCCTCACTGCAACATTCTCCTATGTAATATGATGGATTGAACATAATATAGCCACATCCTTGATATGCTCAATTGGAGTAGTCTCATTTTCACCGATAAAGAAAGGAAAGCCTCTGAAGGCTAGTACTGGAATATCATCATGTTGTGCAAGCAATAATGGGCTTCCAACATTAAATGTAACAAAAGGCAACTGTCTTTCCATTTTGCATAACAGTCTTGATTTTTATGGCAGTCAAAACATGAACATTAAAAAAATTACCACGAACCTGATTCATTGTAGATTCTTGGGCTATTGAAACCAACTAATATATGCTTAGAGTCACCATGGTGTTTGATTATTTATCCTCCAAAGGATGCTAACACTAAAGAAAACACCAGATCATTCAGTATGTACACTTCTCATGTGTTGTTCACACTAGATTTGCTTGAAAATCAGAGAACAAAGTCACTAAGTATGTTGTTTTTTACCTCAAAAGGCTGAAACTTTGTTGTTCATACCAAAACAATAAAGAAAATGGTGTTTAAGTGGAATGAAACTCAGTTTAGTGTCCATCAGGGGTGCCAAAAATTGTTATCAACAAGGATTGTACCCTAGTCAACTTAGACTCAACTATCCTGTGTAACATGGAAATATTCTTGAGTCATGGGTGACTTATGGCGAGAATGAATCTCCAGAGAGGGTTTGTTCCCCTGGTAGATCACCTAAAACTACTAACTTTTTTGAGAAAAGGGATAGAAGGATGTCTGAATGAAAATCTTAAAACCATAGAGGTGATGCACCAAAAACTTATAAACTTATCCACTAATCCAACTCACAATCAGTTTGAAAAAGACCTTTACTCTCACAATATCATATGAAAAAATGAAATACATGAGTAATTTGCATGAAGGTTTGAAAATTAGAGGCTCACATAAAGGAAAAACAAAATTTTAATCACAACCACAACCCACTAACAACATTACACACAACACACAACCTATATTACATGAAAATTCTACACTAAAACCTACAACAATGAGACATAGAAAAGGATTCAAAAGTTAAATCACAATTGAACATCAAATCATTAACTTCAAAATGAGATAAAAAAACATGAAAAAGGAGAACAATGATTCCTTTATTAATCTGCAAGGAGCTGCTACATCATACTATGAAAATTTGAGTTACAAAAGGGCTTACAAAACTCTTTGCAAGTGATCAAGAGAGGAAGAAGTGACAACTAAAAATCCTAACTCCAACTGAGAAAAAACTAATCTTTTATCCAATATATATCTCCAATGTGTCTCCATGAGTGAATGGGAAAAAACTTAGTTAGCTGCTCACCAAAATAGAAACCTAGGTGTCTCTCACAAGCAAGAGGAAAAAACCACAAAATGAGGGCATAGAACTGCTCCAAACTGAGTGAAAAAAGGTGGAAACTTTCCATCCCAAGTGGATCAACCCAAAAAGTCTCTAAAAATAACTCGGAACTGACTGAAATTAGGAATAGAAGGTTCAGTTAGCTTAGGTTTTTCTATTTTGCATAAAGGGAGACTCAAGCGAAAAAGGAAAGTAAACTAAAATTGCCTTCTACATATTATGCACTTGCTTTATTTACTGCATTTTAATGACAATTTTAATCAAGCAATTTATAGAACATTGCTTAAATAATGTCTTGCAATGTTTTGTAGCTTTCAGTTTTGCAAAAATAGAAGGAAAAGACTAGTCATTACTTCACTCTACTTGGCTTCGATTTTTGACTTTGCAAAAATACAAGGTATACAAGGTTTTGATTAAATTTTGCAAAGTATAAAATATTCTAAGATATTTGGGCATTTGATTTTCTTAAAAAATCATAAAAAAATCCAAGGCATATAGCCTAGGCTTGACTAAAAAATGAAGGGATGAAAATAATACCACAAAGGTATTAGTTAAGGCATGCAATTTTTTAAATGTTGTGGAAAAAATCCACAAGCCTGACCATATGGGAAAACCAAGTAGAAACAAAAAGGAAAGTCATGGCTTTCTATCCATTCATTATGCATTTTGATTTTTCTAAGTCTTCAACTAGAGCTTGCACTGCCATGCTAGGGTTCTAACTCAAGTTTTCATAGTCTTCATGGAGTCAAATCAGTATGCAGATTCTATGAGAAATCGATAGGGAAAAGCTTGGGTAAGCTCTTTGTCTATATAAGCTTGCTTTTCCCTTCAAAATCTGTGAATGAAAATACTTGTTTTGAGCTTTTAAAATTGTAGTAAATAATGGAAGTGTTTTGATTTTTTGTACTCTCCTCTTCATACTCAATTTTGATAAACCCCATGATTTTTGTTCAGATAAAAACTCAACAAAATCGTCTCTCTACATTTGGCATCTGAAGCTCTTACTCCTCCTTGCATTTTTTAGTATCCTTCATGCCTCCTTAAATAACATGGTCGTGACTATGAATAATTTTTTTTTCTCAAAACCTTAAGATACACATGTTATTTCTTCATATACATTCATAACTTCTATTGGGTTTCACTATGGAGTTCACTCTCCACCATGAAGGAAAAGATGGCTTTCTTGAGCTATAATAGAAAAATGAATGAAAGAGTTTCATTTCTCGTATATTCTTCTCTGTCGTGAAACAATTTAAGCATGGCTTTTCCTTGATTTAGAAGCATTCATTTTTTCATTGTAGCAGGTTGCGGCTTCATTATAGCTTCATTTTATTTTCCAAGGTCTCCAATACCTCATTTTGTGTCTTTTATTTGAGAGCTATTTCCCTAGTCGAGTGTTTCCTTTATTTTTGTACCTATGAAGAAAGTGGACATGGTTTCTACTAGAAACACAGGTCATGGATGTGGCTCCATTGTTTGATGAACCAATCTTTAAACCCTACCATTCTCCACCAATTCTTAGCTTGTAGGTTGTCTTCAATAAACCTTCCATAACACTGCTCCTTTTCAACTTGTATTTTTAGCCACCACTAATAAACAAGCTATGCTTAAAACCATCTTCTTGTTCTCATATTTGAGATCACCATAACAAATTTTAAGAATGACATTCTTGACATGGAAACCATGACTTATTTCCAATGGCCTAAAACCCCATCATATAATTTAGTATTGAAAACCAAATGCAAATGGCAGCCTACTACAATATCCACTTGAAGTAACTTGCAATTTTGTATGGAAACTTAAAAGATTGTTATTTTTTTAATATATTGGACTTTTTTTCTTATACTATCCTAAGTATCATTTTCCATGTTGTTTACTGTCATGAGGCTATGCAACAATTGTCACCACCACCTTTGGCATGCCCTCATAGGGTAAGCATTGGCATGTTGGTCTCTTGAATATACTTTCATTTATGTTTTTTGCTTCCTTTGTCACTTAATGTATGGCTATACCACCAATGTATGCATTATAGACAACAAGAAATGATGATAAGACATCAAATGAAAGACATGAAATTATGATGGCAACACTGTTTAATGAAGCTAACAATGACAATATAAAATATTGTATGCAAACAAGACTCCTTAATGAGAAAGTGTGTACTTTTACTCTTTTGCATATTACTTGAGCATTTTAAACAAGCTAATTGCTCATTTATGATTGTCACTTCAAAGTGGAGGGTTTCCTTATTGTACCTTTTGATTTGGCTGTCATGAATGGACAATGTGTTCAGTTCTTACAATCACTTTGTAAATCATCCCTCAAACTAAAAAATGCTTTATTTGAACAATTTGAATGTCTTTTGCTTATCTCATTTCCCTCTTAAGACTAGAGGGCAACATGTTGGGCTCAACCTTTGTGGGAGCCCATTTTTACTCCACATGCTATGATGAAAATAATCCAGAAATGAAAATTTCACCTATACTTGCATAGTGAACAAACATGTTAGACAAAAAAAATGAAGCTCAATTCTCTTGTGATGATTTGATTTTTTGGCATTCTTGGAAACATGCGATAATTGCTCAAGCTGATCTAATGCATCATAGATGTAGAATATTTTTCTGTTGATGAAATATATGATGAAATTTCATGTCCCAAGCTCTAACTAATTCTTTCAATCATCTGTAGGTACATCTGAAGACCTGGAGTAGCAGGAGCTGAAGAAAAAGGACCAACACCAAGATTCTGCCACTTCAGGCAATGAAGGATATGATTTCTTTTCATGTGTTTTTTCCTATTTTATCTTCAAATGTATAGCTTACATGTATGTTGTTTTAGTTCAGTCATGCCCATGGCTTGTGTGGGTCACTTGAGCACTTTTCTTCCAATGTTTAAAATAACAACATTTACGCAAAATTTTGTACATTTCCTTTGAAAAATGAATGAAAGATGGCAATATCGTGCAATCTGTATTATTTCTTTATGTTGTAAAACATTGCATAATAAAACTGAATCTCTTTTGAAAGCATCATTTTTTTCAATGGTTAAGCATAGAAGAAATTTGTTGGAATACCTTTCACTTTTAAATGTAATCAACTATTTTAGCTCTACCAAATTGAGCTATAAGTGAAATTTTTGTAACAATACTGCAATGGCGTCTAGTGGGTATCAGATTGTGATATCTCTCCCACATATGACTCAATGATTGGGAATGTTGAAGAAGTTCCAAACGAGCAAGAAATATCCCTTATTTCACCCATACCTTCCTATTATTGTGAAGAGTCTTTTATTGATGATATATCATCCACCCAAGGATTATGTCAAGAGGAGGCTCTTGAGGATAATGAATGTTACTTCGAATTGAGTCAGGATCAAGAACCCTATCCCCAGAGTTTCACCAAGAACTAAGGGACATCTTCCAAACAATTTTAAACTCCAAAGATGTCCCCAATATCACCCCTAATATGTTTCTTTCTGATGGAAATATCAACATTCTTCATCCTAAACAAGAGTCTCCCACTCTTGTTATTCCCACACAAGAGCAAGCAATAATCGAGATTCTTGATTTGTACATTGATTGTGCATCATTAACATATTTTGAATCAGTACCAACATCTTTTAAGTCATCATCAACATCTTTTGAAGTAGTATCAACAAATAATAATGTCATAGAATCAAAGCAAATAGTTTATATTCTTGAACAACAGGAACCCATAGAATTATCATGTGTACATGACAAGCCATATTTAGTGGCTATGTATCAAAGGATACATTACCAGGTAAAAATATTAGGTATTGACAATACCTTCACAACACCAAAGGAAATCTTTTCTACAAAATACATCAACGTATGGGGTCTAAAGAAAACTTATGATGAAAATGCAGTCAATGCTACAACTAGCCATATCACGAATTGTCATCCACCCATCATCTCATACTCAAATGGGGACCAACATAAAAAGAAATATTCCTATCAAGGCAAGGAGAATATTATCAAATAAAATGGAGTAAAGAAAAAAGGAAAAAGCACATACAAAAGGATACCAAAGAAAAATAAAGAAACTCATCCCTCAAAAACTCCATTAGTCAAAGAAACTATGGGGAAAAATAAAAAATGGAAATGTATCCATCAAAATAATCCTCAGAGACAAAAACAGGCTTCTCAAGCAAGGAATGAAGTAAATCCATAGGTTGGTCCTAATTCCATGAAAACCTTTGTTCCCACCCATCATCGCTCATATTCCCAAGTTTGGAGAGTCAAAGGTTCCAGACCATCAACCAATACATCTCATATTCCTTCATGCATATCACCATCCATTCCATTTGTGATATCCAATTCTCATATTGACCGTGTGTTGGTAGTTACTCTTAATCATAGGGATTCCAAAGGCACTCTATAGTGATGTGCACTCATAGATAAAGTTAATTTTGATACCAACAAGGTAGATCATAGTTCCAAAAAAGTTGCATTCAAGTGCGTGTATCTTAGCAAAGAAACTTCTTCAAGAAGGATATCACTAGCACATTATAATAGTGGCCTCTACATCAATACCACCAAGTGGTTCAACATGAAAGTTTAAAAAAAAAATTAAAAAAATCAAGAAATAGTAAAAATAAAAATCGTCCTCCAGTGAAAACCACTACGATGGCACTTTGGGAAAGTACTATGATGAAAACCTAGCAAACATGCATCATGAGTAGAATCGAGTGTCTATATGATCCTTCTTAGAAAAAAGCATCTCATTCTTGTCATGATAAATCCAATGTTCCCTTCATCCATCCAATCTAGATTTATCCATATATTCTACTTTGTCTTAATCTTGACAAAGATTTGGCATTTACTTAAACTCTACTCATGGAAAAATTTTGGTAGGCTCTTTACCATTTTATCTCATGAATTCCCATAGCCCATATCTAGCATGATAAAACTCTATTGAAACTCTTTGCGTATACATTACCTATCTTGGTTTGTCCATTGCACTATGAAACATTGCTAGAAACTAGGGGTAGGTTCTTGCACTCTTGTTTTTTGAATAACTCTTGATCCATGTCTTATATCTCATAACGAACATCACCATCATGATCTAGGTATCGTTGACCTTAAAATATCATCGGAAAATCCTTTAAAAAATCATAAAATCACATCAAAAAATCCAAAAATAGTTGCAAAATCTTGTATAGTAAAAAATCCAAAAACATCCAAATTCTTGTACACCTAAAATTCAAAAACATTCAAAAAATAGTAAAGTCAAAATCCAAAACATTCAAAACATATCAAAATCCCTAAAAAGGTCAAAACACTGAAAACCCAAAAATAGCACCCTATCGAACTACGATTCTCTGAGCTTGAATGTAGGCAAGGCCATCATTGATGTGCCCCCGAGACACCCCAGGTCAGTCCTTTAGGAGTCTGTCATAATAAATTAGAAATCCATTAACTGTTCATCTTCATCTTCAAATAAGTCAAGTCAGTCGAACTATGGTCTTTGTGTGTATAACGTAAGAAAGACTAATCTTTGATCAGCGCCTGAGGCCCCTAGGCTAGTCTTTTAGGTTAGGTTCTTGGTCAAAAAACTCAAAAAATCCTTAAACATTTGAAAATTAAAAAATCCAAAAACATTAGAAAACATTCAAAAAAACCCTAAGCAACATCAAATATCTTAGAGGAAAAACCCTAAACAACCTCAAATATCTGAAAACATAAACATTCACATAAACTTTCAAAAAGATCAAAAACAACCTCAAATCATTTGCAAAATACCAAAAACATTGAAATATTCCAAAAACTCCAAAACCATCCATCCTATCTCACTTTCACTCGCAATAAACCTTCACCCATAATAAATCAATCATCACCTTCAATCTTTGGCAAAGCAAGTAGAAAGAAAGTATAGCAAGTCATAAAGTGAGAACCTAAGTGTCAAAATCTAAAGTATAGATCATCGGAAAATGAGTCAATGGAGTTTGAATCAACAACTTATCACACACCTCATCTTAATCAAAACATCTAATCAACATGTCCTAGGATGAATCCTTCTTGCGATGGGATTCAATATCAAAAATCACCTTAGCTATATTAAATTGGCAAGAGATATGGATAACACTGACTGTTTATCTTTGATCTTTTCTTATGATTTATCTTAATGACCCATTCTGAGGACCTCTCGATGATGTCTATCAAAATGATTTAGAGAGAAAGGAATGGGGAATTGATCATTATCTTTCATTTTATATGCTTGTGGATACTCTTGTCAAATAATCTTGGCACATACTTGCTTATTTGTGTGTAGGGAGGTTGTTTGGAGTAGATTGTTGACTATTATGTATACTTCGGTCCAATATCTAAAGCTTCGAACTTACATTATGGTGAAGTTTCCATATGTCAAGGTGTGAATAAGAACTATCCTATTTGTTTGCAGAGGAAAATTCCATTACACTAGATACAACAGCATCCTAGTTATCAATACCTTGATGCATTGTGTCTATGTGTTATATCAAAAATAAGGAATGACAGAAAATCCCAATCCAAAGATATGAGCAAATCATCATCATCATCTCTCATCACCATCTCTAATAAAGTCTCGGTGGATCATGGACTTGTTAGACTTTTTGAATCAATATCAAAATTAATGGTCAATCCATTCATCTTATTCTTCTATCTTTACTAACAATTTTATCCAAATATCGAATATATGTGATATATAAAAATATACATGAGGATACCCATAGCTAATGATTGTCTATACATCCTGAAATCTATCTACATCAATATCTAAGATAGCACCCCAACAATCCCTCTTCCACTAGGTCACAATAGGGCATCTATATCATCTTCAGCTCAACAATCTGAAAAGTTGCAACTCTTTAATTCAAAAGCAACCTGAAATCTCAAGCATCTCAAGCATAAGTCTGATTTTCAACTATCATGATCCTGATCAGAACACTTTATTCCCCGATTGATCTCTCGAGGGGGAAACCAACTATCTTTTGATTATATCGATATCAAATCATCTAAAGGACTTTATTCCTAGCCTTGCTAGTAAATCTTGATCAAATTATATAATCAACAATCATTAGGATATATCTTTCCCTACCAATCCTCATGTTATTCAACACAATCCTTACATTGTTGTGAATCCTCAACAATGTTATCAATAAATCAACTTTAGCTTGGATATCAACATATCAAAGAGATCATTGATATTTGTTTCTACATCGTCATCAACATCAAAATCAACATTGAAATCAACATCAGTCTTTGAACCAATGCATCAAATACATTTCTTCAAAGAAGGGAAAAATGTACACTTAAAATGTCTCGATAGATCACATTGGCTAACTAACATCATTTCGTCCTAAAACCCATCCTCTTTTCACTTAATTGATTAAATTATCCTAGCTATTTAATTAATTGCCTCATTTTCATCTATTAATATAATTGACCTAATTAGGTTAATTCATCCCCTTTCATGCTAACATTTCATCCTATTAAATTTAATAAATCAAATTATTTAATTTAATCCCTAAAGTCCTCTTATTTAATTAAATAACCCTAAGTTATTTAATTAAATATCATATCACTATCCCCCTTTTTCATTAAATCATTTATTTAATGAATATCATCTAATTCCCCTAATTTGCATAATTAAAACCTTATTTAATTATAAAATTGCTTAATTAAATCTAATCCCACCACTTGTAAAGGAGTATTTGAAGGGAATGTTCCTCCTTTGCACATTCCTCCAAAAAGAATATTCCCATAGAATATTCCTTCCCCTTTTGCACATTAAAACTTTTTTTTTAATTTCCTAAATATCTATTTCCCTCACCCATGAGAATATTCTCTTTCTTCACTCATTTGAAAAAAGGAATATTCTTCCTTGCATTAAACTTACAAAACTTCATGTGCAAGTTAACTTACAAGACTTCTTGTGCAAGCTAAAAGTGTGTTTGTTTGAAAGAATATGAGCCCTTGATCCATGTGATCATTGATTATTTCCTTGATCCATGTGATCGTTGATTCTCATCCATTGATGAGAATCCATGATCCATGTTTCATATTTCCTCCATTTTTTACCATTGATTAACCTTTTTAATCTCAAACTTTCATTTCTTATTCATCCTCCTATAAATAGGTCACTATTTGGAGACAAATGGATCCACCTTTTTCAAAGCAAACTTATGTTGTTGAAAACACTCACACTCACACTCATATTTAGCACTTTTTTTAGTATCATTTTAGCTTAACTACTTGCATTAATTATCTTAGCTTCCATTAATGACTTCCATGGTAACATAGATGCATTCATGTAGCTTATTTGGTAATTAGGGTTTCAATATTTTTAGCTTAAAATTCATTTATATTAGCTTTATACTCACACATCTCGATCATTTTATCATAAATCATGTTAAAATATCTTGCATCATGTTATTTTATCATTTAAATCATGTTTAATCACACATCTATCATTGGTTCCATCAATTCTCTTCAATAGAATCGGAATAGGGCCATTTATCCACATGATTGGGAAAGGGTCTCCATTCCACATCAATGTGACACCACTCCACCAATAGGATAAGTTTCAATGGATTAGAATAGGTGTTTTTAAAGCTTTCATAGTTCAATATGTTAAGTGTTAATGTGTGCTTAGTTTATTTTTCATTTGATTGATCTTATTGGACTGAGGTTTAGTGGCATAATTATGCTTTGATTCTTCATGGATCAAGTATAGTTGGCCCATACTAATCCATTGGTTACACCACCAATCATAGGTAAACCTTTGATCATATATATCTCAACAACCTCAACAAATTTAGGAGCTCTTTTCGCACAACATGATGAAGAAGAAAATGAAAGAGCAATATACAACATAACCAGGAGTTTGGTAGGATTTGAGCTAAATTATACACCAATGGAAAAAGCATGTCTAGTAGTTGTCTTTACATCCCAAAATTTGAGACACCGCTATGAATATAACCATAACACAATCTAAATACACCATATCCAATAGATTCTAACCAATGTCTAACTAGTTAAGCTATCATCCCAATGAAATACGTGAAAACCATAGGTCAAATGATATCAATGTGTCTTGGAAAGGACCATTGCTAGACTTTGGTGAAAGATGTTGATCATGCTTTGGAATAAATTCTTGATGTATGTCATCTAAATAATTGGGAAATGTAGAGACATTGTCAACATGATAATTGGCAAATGAATCTTGAATTTTATCCTCACCAATTGTGGTAGAAATTTTGTCAATGTCTTCAACCATGAGATCAAATGATGTTAAGTTTTCTTGGAATGGATCATTGTTAGATATTGGTGAGGGATTTTGATCATGATTATGAAGTGAATCTTGAGGTATGTTGATTTTCTCATTGGATGAGGTAGAAACTTCTTCAATGTGATCATTGGTAGATGGATGTTGATCATTGTCCTCAACACTTGAGGTTGAGATACTGTCAATGTTACCATTAGTGGTTGAACCTTGAAGGTTTTCTTCAATAGTTATTTCTCCTTGATCAATAAGGTCTTGGATGAGATCTTTGAGTTTAATACAGTTTGATGTGTTGCAAATTACTTATGGATTTTGATTGTGTATGTTTTTTTGCATCAACATTTTGGATCACACTCAGTGACCCATCATTATGATGAAGGGTTGAAAAAAGATCACTGAGTGTGATCCAAAATGTTGATGCAAAAAAACATACACAATCAAAATCTAGAAATAATTTGCAACATTTTCTATGGATTGTGGAAATCAACTATCACTAAACAGTTTTATGTGTCATGACCTTTTGTTCTATGATATTCACAATAATCCATGTCACCATGATATGAAAATTTGAAGATAGGTTCATAATTACCAAATGATTTTAGAAGTGTGATAAGTTTAGCATGAACTAACATGTTTAATGTTGATTCAATTGGCTCCCCTAAAGAAGTGTATTCATATTTGGTGATGATGTTGGTATCTTATGAAGCTTGTGCTTGTTGTGTTTGATCTTGTTGTGACTGATCATGTTGTTGTAGGGATAGATCTTGTTGTTGCTTTTGTCCTTCTTGATATCCAATAGCTTGATTTTGGAGATGTTTCGGTTGATGTTGTGGATAAAATCAATGTTTTGATGATTTTGATGAAGAGTGTATTGATTTGGAGGTGGATACATTTGTTGGAGAAGTGTATCAACTATTTTGGTAAGTGAATTTAGGGAAATTTGATGTTGTAGATATTGATCTTGATATTGATTTAGAAACCCTTGATGTAGTTGATTTTGGTATGGATTTTGAGGATGTGGTTGATGTTGTGGACATTGAATGATGTTTTGATGTGTAAATGTATCTATCCCATAGTTTACCAAGTGCGAATTTGACATGTTCATATTTGATATGTTTACATTTAGTATGTTCATGTTTGACATGTATTGACTTGGTGAGCTAACATTTTGATGAAGACTCATGCTTTGATCATTTGGTTGATAGATTGGTAAGTTTTGACATTGATTTAAATCTATCATGTGACAAGATGTTCCAAAGTTTTGATTTGGAATACCCACATTTGTTGTGTCATTGTAGTTTGTAGGATATGATGACCCATGTATGGATTGTAGGGTGGAATTGTGAAACCTATAGGATTAAGCTCATTCATTCTAAGGCTTTGTTGGTTTGTGTCACTCATGGTAGATAAATTTTGGTTTTGATCCATATCTCTCTTGTGTTTTTATCTTGTTATAAAAGTGAAACTCTAAGGTGTTTAGGACCAATTATGGGAGTGGATGATGAAAGGGGTGAGTGATATGGATGATGAACTTCTAAACTTTGGACAACACTTTAGAGTATAGGTTTGACGTTTTGATGTTTTGGATAAAAGGTGCTAATGAATTAAAGGTTGACTTGTGACCTTTAGGATAGATTTGTTTAAAAGGATGATGACTAACTCAACTAAGTGTATGGAAATGGATTTCATTTACACACATATAGCTAAGTTAGGGGATTGATTTGATGATAACCTAAGTCTAGAATGTTGATGTGTCCAAAGTTTCAAATTTTTTTGTGAGGTGAGATGTAATATGTGTTGAGATGGATGTGATGTTTGATCCTAATGTTTTGAGATGGTATTTTTTTACCAAGGTAGTGAAAAACATGTTTTACCCTTAAAGTGATAAACTTAAGAACTCAATATTTGGATGGTAGAACTTGGATACAATGTGTTGGTAAACATGCTTTGTTTACCAAGGTAATGAAAAACATGCTTTACCCTTAAAGTGATAAACTTAAGAACTCAATATTTGGATGGTAGAACTTGGATACAATGTTTGGAAATACATTTCCTTGTTTTCATTTTATTGCTTTGGGAGTTTGTATGGTTTTGAAATTAAGCCCAATGTGTGGTGTGTTCAATTGATTTAAAATTTTATTAGTGAGATTGCTTTTATCACATTCAAATGTCTTGATTATATTTGACTCTAAATGTCTATAACTAAGAAAATTTAAAATGTGTGAATTGAGATATAAGTCCAAATATTTAGAAGCCTCTAAAGAATTTTTTTTGAAAAAATAAAAATATCCTTAGGGACAAGCAACAATATAGGGCTTTTAAAATGTATTCACACTAAGTCCAAAGGGTTTGAAATCTTGGTGACAATGTTCAATGTTTGTTTTGAGTTCTTTTTAAATCAAGCAATGCAACAAACTAACTCAACAAGAACAAGCAATAACAACCCTAGAGAGTAGGTACGTACTTCTTGGTAGGCTTACCTCATACCCTAATGAATGATGAAATATGTAAAGATGGAGTGGACAAATAGGCTATGTCAAGGAAATGTACCATCTTGACATGCCAAGCAAAAGAGTCCCTTCCCTATTTGCTTTATTTCCTCAACCAAAAACCAGATGTGGTAAGTAACTTATAGGAATGGTGCACCTCCCATGCACTACTTCAAAGTACATTTCAGAAAAAAAGGATAGGTTGCTAAGAAAAAGTGTTTAATGACAACTGTGAACATTGTGACATATACATCAAATGTAAGCCACTTAAGAATTTAGTCGTTCCTACCCAACTCATTATGTTTGTATGAGGATGAGGTATGGTATGCTATTCCTACCCAAATATAAGCTACTTTCTTTCAATTTCGAAAACTTTGTATAGACCCACCATAAAGGTGCTTTTAGAGTCACTTATACAAGTTCTCCATTGCAGAATGTATCTCATTATCAGGCCCTTATCCAAAAAAGACAAGAAAGATGTTATTTCTCTTCACCCAACATCACACAAAGTGCAAGGGAAGAGGATACATAGAAAGTTCTTGGGGTGACCAAAAAATTTTGTGAACTTGGAGTGTTTCTCTTCACCCAAGATCACACAAAGCACAAGGGGAGTGGATACACACTAGAAGTTCACACAAGCATGACAAGAACAACATACACTAATTCTTTTTAAATCCTCAAAGTCAATGATGAATTCATTTTAAAAGCACAAAACTGAATTATGAATTTGTATTCATTCAATTTTAAGCCGATATTGCAATGGTGAGGATGTATGGGTTCAATTTTAGCCAACTTTGAAAGATTGTAGCATTGTAAATTTTAGACCCAATTGAAAGCTAGTTGTCCTAAAACATGAAATAAAGCAACATATGATGGGTTATATCATCCCATAAGTGTATAAAACACTTTTACAATAAAGCGATCTAGAGTAATCCCAAGATGTTCTAGAGGTGACAGAATTGAGAAAAACCAAAAATCCAAATTTTTAGATTTTTTTTGGTATTTTCTAGGTTCTAGTAAATCATATTTTTTGGAGGTTTTCGGAGTGGAGTTTGGGGTTGAAACTTGTGTCAGTTCCTTAAAATTGAATGTCGAAGGCATTTGATTTTTAAGAAACAAGTTAGTACTCTTGGAGCCCTTTCCAATAGTGTAAACGGATTTGAATCCCAAGCATTGAGTAGAAAGTTATCACCCAACCAAGTTGGGGTAAATAATTTCCTAGTTTTTCACTCCTTTCCAAATCTGTAAAATTAGTTAGCCTCATAAAAAAATACCAGAAGTTAGTAATTGATCAGAGGGTGGATTAAATTTAAAATCAAATCAAACATGAAAATCTAGCTCTTTGTTTTACCTTGCAAAAGTTTTGTGCCACCAAAGTGCCTCTCTGTCAGACAACAAAAGTGTCATTGTTCCAAAAAAGTGCCACTATAATGCAAAAGCATTGGTTTGGTGAATTTCAAAAGATCCTCTTTGTTGCACCTGTAAAAAAAAGCAATGAGCTCAAAAGTGTCGCTATGTCAAGAGAGACTCTCTATCAAAAATTTTGAAAGCATTGCCATAAAGCAAAAAAATCATTATATTTCAAAAGTGCCTCTATAATGCAAAAGCATTATTGTTCCTCAAAAGTGTGCTTTGGTAAAAAGAAAAAGCATCGCCCTACCTGTAACCTTCAAAACACGGGAAACTCAAGGAAAATTTGTCAAATCTAGTTAGTTCTTCCCTCCCTCTAGCACCAAAATGTGACTATAATCATAACACAAGCTAAATACACCAAATCTAATAGATTCTAAGCAATTTTTAACTAGTAAGCTATAATCTCAATGAAATACTTGAAAACCATTAAAATAAGGAAGCCATTAAACATAAACATCAAGAAACGAATAATGAAAACCTATTACAATCCCTCAAACCTCATCCCATTGGGGGATTGGTGCTGCATTGATGTGGAATGTCAGCCCTTTCCCAATCCTTTGGATAAAACAAGCTCAAAGATGAATTAGATATTGATAAAAGATTGATGAAAATGGATGATTTGAACCACGATGGATGAAAAATGCTCAAATGAATGCTAATGGATTAAAGTATGGATGCGTTTCAATAGCATAAATTTGCTCAAATGATTATGGATCTCTTTCTCAAAGAAATGGGGAGCATTTATGGGAGAAAATGGTGAATCAATGGGTAGGATTGATTTGATCAATCAATGAATGAGATGTAATGAGAGGTGAAGGAATGGATCAAGGATTCTCATCAATGAGTGAGAATGCAAGTTGACAAGGATCAAGGATTTAATCAATGGATCTCATTGATTCAAAGAAGTACACTTCCTGTAGATTAGGAACTTGTTAGGAAGTTTGTTACAAGAATATTCCATTTTGGAGTTCAAATGGAGGAATATTCTAAGGGAATATTCCCTTGCAAGTGGCAGGGTGAGGGAAAATAGAAATTAGATAATTAAAAAAAAAATTGTGCAAGTTGAGTGAAATTAGGATGCTCATTAAATGATTAATTTATTTAATGAAAGGGGGTTAAATGACATTTAATTCAATAATTAAGATTATTTAATTAAATGAGAGCACATAAGGTGTTTAATTTAAATAATTCACATTATCCAATTAAACAAGATGAAAATTAGTGTGAAAGGGGGTGAATTAGCAAAATAATAGTGATCATTTGATTAATAGGAGAGAATGATACACTTAATTAAACAACTAGGACCATTCAATTAAATAGTCAAAGAGGAGGTGAATTTAGGACAAAACATTGTTAATAATTAGATTCAAGTGCAATATTAGTCAAGACAATTTTAAGTGTCTACAACTACATGCTCAGCCATGAAGTTAAGCTCATTTCTAAGGTCGATCCACTAAAATAATTACTATCCAAAGCTACCCTTATAGGCCACTTGGAAACATGGGTCATGATCCTTAGTGAATTTGACATTGAGTACATTGATCATAAGGAAATAAAAGGACAATTCATCACTAATCAACTAGCTAAAGCACCATTATGTGTAGACCATCCCCTAGTATCTGAGTTTCTAGATGAAGCAATATTTATCATGGTATCAACAAACCAATGGAAGTTATATTTTGATGGATCACATATACAACATGGATATAGAGTAGGTATATTATTCACCACCCCACAAGGTGATTGTATATCTAAGTCTTAGAGATTGGCATTTCCTTGCATGAATAACATAGCAGAGTATGAAGATCTAATCATAGGGTTGAGAAGTACTATTCAATAGCATATTCAGGAGCTACAAGTTCTTGGGGACTCTCAGTTGATAGTAAGGCAAGTTAACAATGATTATCAAACCAAAGATGATAAACTGATACCATAAAAAATAATGGTGGACAACTTCAAGTTGCATTTCATTGACATAACCTTTGAAAAATCCCAAGGGTCAATAAAACGGCAGTAGATGCAATGGTTGCCATTGGATCATTGCTAGATATGCCATAGAATAGTCTAAAACGTGACTTCCTAGTTGAACAACTTCTCAATACAATCTTTCGATATTCTCAAATTAGAATTTATGTATGAGATTGTTGGTCCCAGTTCACCTTGGTACCATGAAATTTTCACTTACCTCCATAGCAGTAACTTTCCATCCAACCTCACCACAACTTACGAAAAACCCTTATCTGAAGATCCTCACGCTTCATTTGTGGCATTACTATGGATAAGAAGTTACTAAGGATGGGATACTATTGGCCAACAATGGAACAAGAATCCACTCAATTTGTAAGGAAATGTCTACAGTGTCAACAACATGGGGACCTCATCCATGCTCCAACTCAAGAGCTTTGACTGAACATGACTCAATGGCCTTTTTCATAATGGGGGCTCAGTCTCATAGGGAAGATTACTCCTACCTCCTCAAATGGGCATAAATTTATAATTACCACCACTGAGTACTTTACAAAGTGGATCAAGGTCATCCCTTTGAATTATATAATTGAGAAATAGATCTCAAAATTCATCCTCAACCATGATTTAATATAGTGGGGAATATAAATAAATGATAGTTCTATTTTCTTAGGAGAAGGTTTGTTGTCTTCAACATAAAGTAACCCTTTTGAGAATATTAGATGAAATATTTCAAAAGAAAGACAATTTATTTAGGATAAATATATTTGAAATGGGAATGTTATTTTTTTGTATTTTCTAATAAATTAGTATTTGAGATGATATTCCAATTTAACAAAGATCCGTTATGCTTTTACTCCCTTAATTCCTATATTGTTCAAATTAATTTTAACATTCAATTATTGTGCAGTATTTTGTAATAAATCAAACATGTTTAATTACAACTAATGAGTACAATAGTTAAGCCTAGTTTATTATTTATTAATACTATAAATTTTAGATTTTCAAATTATGAGATATGATAACAATTAATAGACCACTTTGAAGTGAAAGTATAATAAGTCCACAACTATTTATGTATGTTAGTTGAATTGAATTTTTTTTCAAAAAATATTATTATTTGATTGAAAACAAATTTATTAAAAATAAATTGTACTTATATATATATATATATTTTAAAATGAAATGTGTGGCTAAATCGATAACAAATAAATATATCCCAATATATTCAAAATAAATTTATTTAGTGTTCATTTATTTATATATAAATAATGGTCATCCCATGCAAGATTTGGTCCCACATTCAATACCATTGAAACAAGCCATCATATTTTTTTATTGTAAGAAGATTTATTAAATTGAAAAATAAAGGGTACATAAAAACTAAATAATTATAATGGAGTTGTCAACTGTTGCTGAGAAAAAAAACCTGCCAAAGAGAAAGTTAGAGAAGGAAATTCTCCATAATATATTGCTAACCAACATCCAACTCTTTTAATGGGTTGCTCTAATCCTCTAGTCTGATCTTAAAATATGGAACTTCTACTAGTTTCTTGAAACATGTGATGAAATAGTACCTTATGCTTGATGTATGTCCATGCCCTATTTCAAAAATTCCATTTTGCTCATATATGGCTGCATATGTGCCAAATGATGAATCTAAAGCCTTTCAAAAAATCCATTTGTAATCACAATAGTTGGAATAAAAAATTGGCAGATCTTGAGAGTGGTGTTCTTGTTGGAATAGGGCCACTAAGTTGGTTGTTAAAAAGATATATGAAAAATTCAATCCATAAAAAACAAGTTAGTGCTTAGTTTTTTTTTCAACAAATGCACTTGACAAAAGAATTAATATAATTTTTAAAATGTGCTATATTATTTCTGCCATCCTAATAAAAAATAGCAAACATGTTTTATAGAACATACAAGAATAGTTACATTTACATTCCCTATAATGATCAAAACACACTAAAATAATAATGACACCGCCAAAAGTCTAAATCAAAGTATCTTTTAACCTAGATTCAAATCAAATTATAGAAAAAAACAAAGCGGAATCAAATTGTAAGGAATGAAGCCAACTTTGACTTACATCAATAGCATACTGAAGAATACTGAAGCCAGTTTGAGAAATATTTGGATTGTTGAAACACTTCTTTTTCACAAATGTTGTGTAAATTTTTTATGCAAAATTTTTGTGCATTGATTTTCTAAACATATTGAAAAACATTTAATGTTTTGTAGTGAACATCCCATAAAATTGGTTGTAAGGTTAATAACTGCAAAAGGAACATAAAAACTAGCTTGATTTTGGCATTGCTTACTTGGATTCTGGTCAAGGTTGAGATGCAGTTCATGCCCACCATTAAATTAATATTTGTACCTGCATACTAATAATAGTTTGAATCAATTTGTGAAGGGGAAAATATTGTGTAATAAATATACTATCAACTACACAGTCTTAATGTGAAAGAGATTGGATTTCCAAGTGCATACCTCATTTTTTCATAGCAAGATTAATTGTAAGCGATTCTCCTCTTTTTTCTGATCATTGTGTATGGATGGTTTTGAATTTTGGAGTATCACTTGAAGGAGAATGTTGGTTGGATATGAAGTCCATTTAATGATTTTACTCTTGATAGAGCTGTAAATTTTAGTCCTTGTCTTTCAACTTTACCACTATCAATTATTTATCTTTGTAGGGTTAGGCCTTGTGATTTATGAATAGTAATTTCCCATGCCATGGATAATGGTATTTTCCTATGATTACCTAGTGATATAGGTATTATAGGTATAACCTTTAGATCATTCTAGTTCCATGGTGGCCCACTGTAGTTATTGATTCTTACTACAATGCACATTGGGACATTTGGTGGTTTAGAGCCTACATTGTAAACAATATCAACAACCTCCCCAAGGGATCCATTTATAAGTCCTGCTTGAGTCCATAAGTTTGTTGTTAGTATGATTTGTTGGCATTTGCATAATATGATTTTTTTTTCAAGTTGGTCATCTTGTGTGTCAATATTTGATTTGGATCTTGTGTTTATTGCAATACTTAATGCAACTAGAAGGTTTAGTTGTTTTAACATTGTTTTGTTGTGTAGTCTGACTAAGTCATTTGTTGCAAAAAGGTTAATTGAGTTTCCAAATTTTATTTTTTTTAGTAGTTGTATGTACTTTTTTTGGGTAGGTCATTAACATCTTCCAATCTTGTTGTGCTGGTTCTACATTATGTATGTTTTTAAGCGTTTCACAAAATTGTGTTTGAGTTGGATCGACGCCTTGTTGACGAAACATTGTTTGTAATGTAACTACTGTAGTAAATTATTCCCATAACATTTTGGCATTAGAGTGTGATGCATAGATGGGTTTGTCCATGATAAGTGGTAGTTGTGTGAGGTCACCTATTAGAATTATAGATACACCACCAAAGAAGCTTTTTTTTTGGGGGGGAAATGCTTCTCGTAGTCTACTATCTATCTTTAATAGTAGCTTTGGCCCTATGAAACTCATTTCATCTATGAGTATGTACCTTATGTGTTTCATTTATTCTTCGAATGTTGTTAGTGTTTTTCCTTGCAATGGTTTTATTTGTTTTATTGGAATCCTAAGCTTTGAATGTATAGTTGATGCGCGTATGTTAAATGCAACAATTCCTATGGGAGCTAAAGCAAGTAGTTGACTCTTTTGTTGTGGTAGCTTACTTTGAAGTGCATTTCTTATGCACACAATAAGGTAAGATTTTCTAGTTCTTGCAATTCCTTGAATGATCATATGCAAGGGTTTGTTTAAGGAATGATCTTTGTATTGGTTTGTAATTATTGTAAGTGCTAGGTTTTGTTTTGGTGATAATGTATAATTTTCAACATCAAATCTAGTGTCCATGTTTTCATTTTGGTTGGACATTTTGTTGATGTTTATGAAGTGAAATATGGTGGCATGTAAATCTAGGTGTACACTATGTTGATCCCAGTTGTTATCAAAATCATTCCTACCGAGTATTTGGAGTTCATCTAGATTGACATTATTAGTAAGTCCCATTTGTGATAGCAATTCCCATTCATTCAATTTTGATGTATTTGTTGTGTTTACCTCATTACCACTATCTTCATCATCATCACCATTAGCTTCCATTTTAATTGCACGATAAATGTACCATACATCATATTTGTTTGTATTCATGTTGTTCCAATTTGTTATTGTTGTATCTTTTGTAAGTCCTATGTCAATCTCTATGTCATGGAAGTTCTTGTATAAGAGTAATTCACACCAACAAAATGTTTCATAGTGTTCTGACTCCTGCTTTGGAATAGTATAGAACTTTGGGAAGACATTGACGATTACTTTGTGTTTCCTCTCTTTCCATTTACATCCTTTTCTACATGAAGAGTAGGAAAAGGATCTTGCAGATTCAAGGAATGTTATTGTTTCTAGTGGTAGAGGGTGTAGCTAGTTTTGAGTTTTTTTTAATTTGTTGTTCTTGTGAAGCGGTAGAATAATTTTTTACCAACATTCAATGATGTAAATGATCAGTTGCAGATGGCAAGGGGAAACTTCTAAAACATATGACATGTTTGCTCCTATATCACAGTCAACCACAAGTTCTATCATGAATTTTTGATATGCTATTAAAGTTTCATAATTAGGTTTTTGATTTGCAACAATTCTTATAAGCATATTAAGACAGCTCTCTGATGTTCTCTCTGCTTTTGACACATACTTGGAAATGTATTTGAGAACAAGTATTCACGAGATGACTGGTTGGAAATCTATATTATCTCTCCATATTGAAATCATTTTTGGGTTATGTATGTTTAATCTATCATCATTTCTTGTGGGCTCATTTATTTTTTACCATCATTGTCATATGATAACATAGAGATAATTTGTTCTTTCCATGAAGCTTTGTATCAACATTCTATTTTATTACCCTTATGTAGATATGTACCCTTGATGCATTTGTGTGCCTTTGGACATAGTTAATTAACTCTTCATAGTCGTTAGAGGATTTGGTACTAAATATCTCATTTGTGTTTAACAAACATGGATCATCAAGTGGAGATCGATGTGTTGTATTATTGTTGTGAGATATAGTACAAGGGTTCCAAGCACTGACATATTTTTCAAAAAAAAATATTGCTCTTTCCACCTCCAAGTTATCTTTCCAATCAAGTTTGTCCATGTCTAGAGCATTTTCAAACCAAAGGAATTCATGGACATGCACAGTCCCTCGATGTTTCCATTCATACCTATATCAATATTCTTTTGTATGAAGAATCTTCTCAATGACTTCTTGATGAAATATTGTGAATCATTGATGTAGTATAGGGATGTGGTATGGGGGTTATTTATTATGTTATTTGTGCAATTTTTATTTGATTGCATTGTTAATCTTATGTCATTTGAGAGCAATAGTTGTAAATTTGGCCATTTTGTATCTACTTCACTTTATGTGAAGAATAGAGTTGGTGACCCTATCTGGTTGATCATAGTTGATAGCTCAACATGACACTTGTTCCAATATGGTCTTGTCCCTCTCATGGTAGATCAAAAATTCATAAGTTGCTTAGCTAGCTATTTGTTTGGAAGTTTTTTCAGGTGTGTATGAAGGTTTTCAATAGTGGTTGGTATGTTGTCTTCTACATTTTTCTTAAGGAAAACTATTGCAAGTCCTTGGCTATGATGATGCATCATAAGATTGGAGATGAAATATAGAAACCTTGGGTGTCTTCCAAATCTTTGGTCATGAAATCTCATTAAATATAATACATATTCATGCATTTGTACTTCCTTAATTTGTGCTTTCATTTGTAGAGAATTTCCATTTGGAAAGAGCGTGGGAAATAACATATCAAAGAGGCCATCAGTATTGTACTCATTTATTGGAGAAGAACTTATTTTAGGCCAATTAATAGTGTTATTTTTTGGTTGTTCAATTTGTAGGGTTTGTTTAATGATTTCTAGTTCACGTGATCTATTTGGTGTCCTAACCATAAATGATGATGTGTATGTTGATGCATTTTGACTTTGTTCCTCATTAGTGTTAGGTTTATTGTTTGGGGCCATTATTTCTTCATCAATTTCAATGGCATGAAGAATATTTGAAATGTTTATACTTGTTTTTGGGAGTTGTTCTAGGTAGGTTGCATTTATTTCAATGCCGTTATAGTATGGGTCATGGTTGAACTTGTATTGCAATGCATTTCTAATATGTCTCCTACTTACATAGCAGTCGTAATAGTTTCCTCTTGTATTCAACCTTCGAACTATTAGGACATCTAGGTCTCTAATTCTATGTGGAAGTACCTCTTCAATGTTTTTTATGTCTTGTGGGAAGCTAATTGTGTGGCCATTATATTTATACTACCCTCCATGAGCATGGGTGACCTGTAGTATTGGGTTTACTCTTGGTATGAGCATCTCTTCTACTTGAGTGAGATTCTGCAACATAGTAGGTTCTTCTCTTGGGTCCATATTATTAAGGGATGAAAATCGATGTATGCCTTTCTCATTGAAACATAGCTTGCAAATATAATTAGTGTTTGATGTGTGAACAAGCATATTAGGTTAGTGTTCCTTACATATAGTGCATGTTTGCAAGTTTCATAGTGAATCTATTCTATTTCAAAACTTTTTTTATGTGGTCATGAAGTTACTGTTGTTGTTTGATGATGTTGTAGGTTGTGATTCATGCGGTCTTTGTTTCTCTATGTTTTACAGATGACAACAGGCACTTATTTCCTCTTTATGACAAGAGTGGTAATCTCAACTTCTTTTACGACTTTGTATTCATTGAAGTTCTATTTAATGGGGTTCAGTTACACTTTTTCCATTGCTACTGGCCATTATCTATAATTTAAAATAGTAGGAAAGTTAGAACACCATGCCTAGTCAAATAAACAACTGATCCTAGCCATACAATTGAAAATGGAAGACTTTATCATTATTGTTAATTTAAAGCTTGATGTGTACCATAACATTAGTAGTAGATAGATCAATTATTTTGCAAACATTTAAGTTGTTTCATAATTGATATATTCATTTTGTGTTGATAAAGGAAACAAGTAAGTGTTATTTTCAATACAACTCAAGCAAATTAATTTCTATAGACAAATTATAGGGGTTGCTACAAATCTCAATTTTCTATGAACCATGAAACCCAATGTTACAAAATATAGACTATACTATACATTACACGATCACTACTCAACTCCAATGTAGGGTAAATTCAACATTTCCCTCCTAAATTATGTTAGTGTGTCTTCTAACAAAAACATTCCACAATAAAAATATGTATCATTTCATGGTTGATATTTTTTGGTATTTAATGTTTGGTTGTGGTATAGAAAAAAGATCATACATATAAATATAGGTCTAAAATGGAGGGATAGGTGGACTCCCAGTGGTGAATAAAGTGATTTGATGATACATATCTGCAGTCTTTCAAAGGTATGAGTGAAGGGAATGTTCCAATAGTTGATATCTTGACTCGAAAAAATGAAGGATAAGGATTATAAATCAAGAATGCATTTAAACAAGTCTATAAGGGTGATGATTGTTGCTTTGATGCTCCTATCCTCATGTGCTATTTCATTTTATTTTGGGGGCATGTTTTACTCTCAGAAGCATAGATACCTTCTAGAACAACAAGTTTC